>CM067374.1:104117667-104502667 GCA_034401795.1 Chaetoderma sp. LZ-2023a
ATCTCGCCTGTATGCGCCTACTTATAATAACCGCAAAAAAAATGAGATAATTTTATTACAATAAAGCGCCTATTGGTCATCAGCGCAAGCTAGAAAAAACACAGTAGTTGGCGTCTGTTAGTAATCCGCGCAGATGATGTCGAGTAGCGCTCGCGTTATGGTTGGCGCCTGTTGGTCATCAGCACAGAGACGATTCAGGAGAGGTGCAGATGCTGTTGCCGCTTTGTAGTCGTTGGCCCACATTCAAAGATTATGGAATAGTTTGTTTCACGGTATAATTTGCTGAAATGTATGAAGCATGGCGGGAGATTCCGGTGCATGAGTGAAGATGCCTCAGAAGTTGAAGAAGCTGAGTTTATGTAAATAGTTAGGGCACAAGATGATCGGCGTCGTTAGCTCAGGCGCGACGATGAAAGCAATGTTCACAGTAAGAGCAGTTAGTCTAAATACTGAAGGTGGCATTACATACGTGCAGTTTTTTAATCACCACTTTTCAGCATGGTGTGTATAGTCCAGGAGCTAAAGCTAGGTCAGAATCGTGACGTAGCACACCCAGTATTCGGAAGGTCTGACACTTGCTGTGGCTTGGGGAACATGTCCTACACATTTTAAGCCCTGTTGTACAAACAAATTGTGGTAGCACTAATTAGTTATCCTGATTTCTTTGCATAGGGGGTCTAGGCTTTGGCTGTATCCACAGTGCACAACGATATAAGCATGATCGTGTCATAACTCAAAGTAATATCGTATTAGATTCACCATATATGATATTTAGACGGATATCGACCTAACATATATCCAACATACATTTTGCATGCATATACCAAAGGCGAGGGTGAAATGTGAAGGTTATATTTTATATATGTATACTAACTCCATCATAGAATCTGTATATCCAGCTGTACCACTGTTGACAAAGCACCCAGGTAATGGTGGTTGGAATGAGACAGATGGATGTGGTGGTAATCGGTGCGGAAAAACAAATTAAAATGAATACTACACATCACATCGCTCTCATTGTCATTGTCTACATATAATTCAAATTATGCCTGTAACACTTGTTCCGGGGTAATTTTGTAATTTGACATCACAAGTAAACTGAAAGTTTAATTCACTCATTTTCTCAAATACAAATCTTTTTTTGAAAAGCAAATAAGAATGCAAGTGGCATTTTATGAATTTGTATTCATGAGAAAGGTTGTTAATACATGCCTTGATTAATAAAGCCTAGTATTGATTAAAAATATATGCACACACACACTAATTACATTTGCGAAATAATTACAAGCGCTATATAACTAGCAATTAAGCAAATATGGACAGTGATAGTTGTGACGAGGAAGTAGCGTTTCATCTTCTCCCAGCAAAGCGTATCAAAACGACACAATGGACTCGCTGTATTATTTGTCAAGCACATAGTAGCGAAACTGTTAGCAATGCCACTGAAGTCGGCATCTCAAAGTTCATAGACGCTTTCCAACACCGGGAGGATGACGTTTATGAAAGACTTAACTCAAATATTGATCAATTAAAACAACTGGATATCGTGTGGCATAGAAACTGTTATGCTAAATACACAAGCAAGCACAATATTAACTTTGCGAAAAGACGATCCATGACACCACCAACTCCTATGCCTCTTGATAAACAAAGTCCAGAAGAATCGACAAGTTTGGCTAGAGCAGCAAGATCGAGATCATCCCCGATAAACTGGGCAATGTGTATGTTTTGCCAAAAGAAAACTCACAAGAAAGTCAAGAAATTATTCTCAGTTTCTACATTTTCCGCATGCCAAAACATATACAAATTGCAGCAGAGAAAATGGCGGATACAGAAATGGTTACCAATATAAGAGGCTTAGATTTAATCGCTTCAGAAGCCAAATATCATGAAATATGCCGTGCACAGTATGTATCAATGCACAATGTGATGTATAAATCATACCAAGAAACTGTGAATGAGGATTCGTTCTCCCAATCATTCTCGGAGCTGGTAGCAGAGATAGAGTCTGGACTTGTATCAGGAAAAGCTTACAGCATGACATATTTGTTGAGTCGATTCAAGTTTTATCTAAAGAATAATGGTGTGACTGCTGACAACTACCGCTCCCAAAGACTGAAAAGCCGATTACAAAACTACTTTCAGGATTCAATCGTTTTTCACCAGCAGCTAAACCCTTCCAAACCCGAGCTTGTTTATTCCAGTGATATATCTTTAGAAGATGTCATTAATGCAGCTGCCAATGCAGCTGGTGGTAGATCAGCGTATACTGATAGGCCACATGGCTCAACTGATACTACTAGCAATGATGTTCACACGTTGTTCCACGCAGCGCAGATTTTGAAGGGAGATTTGGAGGCTTGTGAGGGGATCACCATTAAACCAGTTGATGTTGACAATCTGACACTCGCAAAAGCAAAGGAAATTATTCCCCAAAGCCTCTACTGGCTGCTGCGGTGGGTTACCACGAATGCAGATTTAGCACCAGAGCAGTTTGGTAATGTTAGATCAGAATGTGCTAATGAAGGTGATGAGAGGCATGTAATGATGATATGCCAAGACATAGCGCATTGTGTATCACACGGGAGAAAGAAAATGCCAAAACACATA
Organism: Chaetoderma sp. LZ-2023a; assembly: GCA_034401795.1. Taxonomy (NCBI): domain Eukaryota; kingdom Metazoa; phylum Mollusca; class Caudofoveata; order Chaetodermatida; family Chaetodermatidae; genus Chaetoderma; species Chaetoderma sp. LZ-2023a. Next base: position 104,120,278 of record CM067374.1, read on the forward strand.
AGCCTCGCTATGACAATGAGGCATCTTACAGGTCATGGATCTTGCATGGGCCATCGTTCGAATGTGTCCAATAAAATTGTTTGCCGTAGATCTTGTACCCATGATGACCACAGAAACACAAACAGTCCCTAGTTGGAGTGGATTTAATGCACTTGTATCATGTGCTAACGCACCTTTTACACAAATCGGTTACTGTCCAATGATTTCCGGATCACCAACTGAATTCAATACGGTGTATACGGTCATGAAACAAGTTCAAAGAATGATGACAACACTAGGACAGAATGACTCGGTCATTACATTCGACTTGGCCATATATGTCACGGCAAAGGAGATACAGTGGCGATATAAAGAAGAGTTTAGTGACACTGTGATCAGACTGGGGGATTCCACATTGCGCTAAACTACTTAGCTGTTATTGGAAAGATGTTTGATGACTCTGGCTTAGAAGATCTCCTCATAGAGGCCAACACATATGGTAGCAGCGCGGCTGCTGCTCTACTTAAAGGGAAGTCATATAATCGAGGAGTGAGGGCTCACAAATTGGTTCTGGAAGCGCTGCTGCGATTACAATGGCAGTCTTTTTCCAAATGGGTTCAACAAAATGGACAACATGAAGACCACATTACTCCAACATATTTGGAGAGTCTGGATGAGAAAATTAAGATGTGCCGAAGCAGCATTGATGACTTAGACGCACTGCAAGAAAATTTCAAAGAGGTGTGTATGTACGTGAATAAATTGCAACAGCTGTTCAAATCCTTTAAAGTTGAGTCAAGCTCGAAATCACACCTGTTCGCATTTTGGAGCTCATATATTCATATGGTAGAGCTGCTGCTTGGATTCATAAGAGCTGAGAGAACTGGAGATTGGCAGGCACACCTATCTGCTACTGCTGCTATGGCGCCATATTTCTACAGCATGGACAGAACCAATTATGCAAGATGGCTGCCAATATATCTTGCGGACATGAAGATGCTTCCAAGTACACATCCCCATGTACATGAACAATTCTTGAATGGAAATCATTCCGTAAGTCGCTCACACCATCCATTCAATCAAGTGTGGACAGATATGGCCTTAGAGCAATCGATTAATTTGGATTCCAAAAAGCGAGGTGGTATTGTTGGAATAACACAAAAGCCAGGAGCTCTGGAGAGGTGGTTTTTAACTAGCCACGAGAGGGCAGCCATAACAACGGTCACAAAGCAAATGTGTGGGTTACAAGATAGTCACATGTTTGGAGTACATAAGGAAATGATGACTAATCGAATGAACAGGGATGAAACCGATGTGCAGAAGATACTTTCGATGTTCTCATCAGATATAATGACCAATCCCTTTAATATTGCGGAAAACGACGACAGCGAGTGTCTTCCGCTTGTAAACATTGCAACTGGCGTGGTATTGCCTAGTGAAATCGCCAAGAGACTTGTTTCCGCCTGTGACATTGGTAAGGAGATTATGGACAATTTTGTTCAGGAGCGGCTGGACACTAACACGAGAAGCTTTTGGGACACGTTGCCACACTTAAAACTTAAAACATTTGCCAGCCTAGCACAGAAGAAAAAACTCAAAACAAATGATGAAAAAATTCACAATGTGAGATCTGACCGCGAACTATTTGGTCGATTAATTATTGCCGCAAGGTCCAGAGATGTTGATTTAAAACTAGTGATGACGTATGAACTGTCTGCTGTTCCACTATCATTGTCACATACGGATGGGACTCTAAGAAAGAATGTGAAAAGTGTTTTGTTAAGTGAACTAGGAAAGGAAGTAAATGTTGATGGACGGCTTCCACCTGTTGACAAGACAGGCGCAACAGCTTATGTAGTAGATGGCATGGCAATTGTGCAAATGGTTAAAACTGGAGGTACGTCTACATTTGGAGAATTGGCTGATAAATACTGGCACATCTTTACAGTTCCACTGAATCAAGAAGACTGCAACAGAGTAGATATAGTTTTTGACAGATATGATAGACTGGAATCTCTCAAAGCGGAAGAGCGGCTAAAACGTGGGTCATCAACAGCATTGGAAGTAAAGATTGCTGGAGAAAATACTCCCGTTCCAAAGCAATGGGCCAAGTACATCAGCAATCCAAGCAACAAAAGTAACCTGGTTGCATTTCTCAGCAAGCGGTGGCGTGATACTGGTCCAAATATGCTATCTGCCGACAATTGCGTCATTCTTGCTGGTGGCTTTAACGATTGAATGGATGTTGTTGTCATTTCAGCGAACAATTCGTCGTATTTGGAAGAACTTCGATCAGATCACGAGGAAGCAGATACGCGTATGATGTTGCACGCACTACACGCTTCAAAAGACCACATGCGTGTTGTTATACAGTCTCCTGATACAGACGTGGCAGTACTTAGTATATATACGTATCGTTCGCTTCACTGTTCTGAACTATGGTTCCGTACGGGCACAAAGGACAAATTGCGATACATACCAATACATACAGTTGCTCAAGTACTGGGCCCAGCTATCTGTCTGTCTTTGCCTGGGTTTCATTCTCTTACAGGTTGTGATAGCACTAGTGCATTATTTGGAGTCGCTAAGAGAAAATCATTCAATCTCTTAAAGTCATCTGAATGTCATCAGCTTAGCTTAGCCCAACTCGGCGAACATGTTGACTTATCACCGAATACTGCAATTCTATGTGAGAAATTTGTCTGTGAGTTGTATACCACCAGGGATGTGGGAAAGACAGCTGATGAAACCCGTTATTGGCTCTTTTGTCAAAAGAGACAAAGAAATGAAAATCTTCCACCTACATCGAATAGTCTAAAGCATCACACCGAAAGGGCCAATTTTCAAGCTCTTGTTTGGAGACGTTCATTGCAAGCTGTTCAGAATCTTCCATCTCCAAATGGACATGGCTGGAGTATAGTGGATGGTCTACTCAAGCCTGTTCTAATGTCAAAGGATCATGCTCCATTTGGATTAATAGAACTCACATCATGTAGATGTCAAAAGTCTGCCTGCAAAAGAACAGATCTCTGTCAATGCAAGGCTAACAATCTACTCTGCACTGAAGCATGCCTTTGTATGGGAGGTGAAATGTGTGACAATGTTCAGCATACAATTGTCGAAGATGACTCTGACACGGATGAGTAACATTCTCTCATTTGCTCATGTGATAAATATGTCCTGCCAGCTTGTGTAGACATGCACTGCATGTCTGTTAAAAGTTTAATTATGAAAAATGTAGAAAACATGGGCATTGTTGTAGCTAAGGTATTGCTAGTCACAAGAAGACCTAAGTGCCCCAATATGTACAAAGCAACATACGGGTGTCTTAAACGAGGTTGATTATGTATAAATCTGCGATATACGATCACTCCTTTCCATTTTGGTTAAGATTGTATTGATATAACATGCGCTTAAGTTTGTGAAAAATTGACCATTGTGAAAATTGTCTGAAAACTACATTCAACACCTATTGTAAATGGGCTTCTCACGGGTTAGTGATACCACAATTTTCTTGTACAACACGACTCAGAATATACCCAAGACATCGGTCTAGCATAATATAGAGACAAACCTTCTGAATACTGGGTGTGCTACGAAACCATTCTTCTAGACCCCTTTTGAAAATTGGCTCCCGGACTAGTACAGGTTTGGCGAGATATCAGAATGGACCAATCGTTTCACATGATGGTTTAGTTGGTGTTGGCCAAAAGTTGGTGCCACTTAAGAAGGCCCCGGCAGTAGTTTACTGGGAGCACATCACCATTGGGTTGGGTATGCCAATGTTCCCCACCGGTGGGCTAGGGCAACCTTTTATTTTTGAGCCGGCATGGTGGATAAGGTAGGCATCCAATCACGGTGTACAGGAACTTGATGAGTTATGCTGGTGTAGATAATCACTGTATCCACATCTTCTGTGATTTAAGTACAGTTAGCATGGATTTCAAACAATTCACCTTTCTAAAGTATTCATCTATCAATCTGACGTCATATTACGTCATAATCAGCTAAGCGGCGGGTAGAATGACGCCATAATCATTACGTCATAAATGATTCTTTATGGCCCGTCTTTACCTCTTAATAGTCCGACACGTTGTACGAATTGTATGTCAGCAACAGCACCCAGTTTCAAAATCTTCAACAGCTTACCTGTACAGTTTTCTGGGAAATGATAGCAAGGAAGTTCAGAGATCGATCGATCCCAACTCGAGCGAGGTGTGGGTGGAGCTTAGATAGAGCTGGGCGGGGCATAGCTAAAACTGGAAAGATCCATTATAAATAGGGATAATTTACGATTAGATGGAGGCTATGGTCTTATAGGGTCTTCAATAACATAAAATTGATAATTGAAAGTAACAATAACAAGAGGCCAAAGACCTTTGACGCTCAGGTGGCCCATTGACATTTGAACCATTTGCATTTAAATAGATATGGTGGATAATTTTCGAACCCGTCAAAATTCTCGTTTATATGTTTCTGTCTACCGTCATAAGATAGTTCCACCCACGGTTCATTGAAATCGGACCAATGATTATAGTCCAAGAGCTACTGGGGTGTTTAATCACCCGAAAGAGGCCAAACAAACTGATGCTGTATTTAGATAGCCCAATATATTTAGTATATGAAATAAATATTCTTAGTTGCTGAATATATTCCAATTTCTTTAATTGGATGATTTCAAAGGTACCTTGATATTTGACGTACCTGACAAAGTAGGGTTGGGGAAAATTCAAACTCACATCCCTCTCTTATTTATACACCCAGCCTTACCCAAGACCCATCATATTAAAGGTAATGAAGGCCTCTCCCAACTGATACCACGTCTTGTGTCCACAATCTTGTTCTTAACGCATCATTTTGCAACCAATTCATGTCCATCCTTAGCTAGCTTTAAAGGTGTTCGCTCATTTTCGGCTAGTTTAAATGTCACTGTCGGAATCTACATCAACCTCGTCATCAGAAGAGACAATAAGCAGTTCATCATTACAGTTCTTACCCTCCCCCGCCCCTCTGCGAATGTCTCTGGATCAATTACGTCACTAATGTCAGATGAAACCTGATGGCCGTCAAACCAGTTCACTATGAACATATCATCAACACAACACCAGCCATGTTTGCAAGGATCTAGCTCCAGAATTGACTGTTCGTCTGCATGCTTCCACATATGTGCCACATAGTTAGCTCGCTTGATCTTCTGTTTAAGCATAGGCCCACAAGGCGGTAGAACACTGGCATCAGCACCTTTGATATTTGTTAATGGTCTGTCTGGCTTGTCGGGGCATACTTGATCCTGAAGATGGCATAACGAGCATCAGCTGTTTTCTGCATATTCTGTTTCCCATAAAGTGTGCAGACCTGAGCTTCTAGTATATCCTGGCAGCGGGTCATGAGAAAAGGTAATTCCCCAAGTGGAGCAAAAGCACTGGTATATTGTAACGATCGTTCCATCAGCTGTAAGGGGCGTACTTTTCCTTTTCGTAGGAAGGCCGGCGTGTAATCACAGCCTGTAAAGGCATGCAGACCAGGAAGCATACTGCATAGGTCTTTGCCAAGATGCTTCGACAGAGATGTCATAGCAGTGTATCTTTTGGCGTTGTTAACATCAACACCTGCATCCATTCCTACATTTACTTTAATATTGTATGTCCCTAGCTGATACAAAAGAAGATAAACACATCTGTGTCATTACAATGAATGACCACATTGGGCACCGACAGCTAAGAGAAGCAGGCTAGATGCAATGCTATTCATGGATCTGCTTCTTCGTGGTTGCAGACTAACTCTACATTAGTGCTGCGGACGACACCTCCATCCCATTAAACTGTAAATGTGTAACGTATACCTTCTACTCCAATGACTAACCTTCTCCTCTCTAACATCTTCGAATAACTGTCCTTCTGCCATTTGTCAGCTAGAAACTGAAGGAAAGACGCCTTGAAAACACTTGACCTAAGAAGCGAGTCTTTTGGGCATCTTTGGTCTGGGACAGTTACTCTGAAGTCTGATGCTGGCACAGTTCCCTGCAAGGCATGGTTTGCTCTTTCTGCTCCCTTAATTGATTTCTCTGGGTATCTGTCACAAATAAAATGCACATAATCACCAACTTTACACAGCTTTCTCAGAATGACTTTGGCAATCCCTCCAAATGTCCCTGGCACATCCACCAATCCTTGTATCAGAAACATCGCATCTTGGATATATACATATTGTGGCGGTGGTTGTGGTGTGCTACTGCTCACCCTATCCTCTAAATCTTACATCAGCTTTGACTTGTCTGTCTTATTCATGGTGCCGTCAAGTTGTGCAAGCGACAAAGGGACATGAGTTAAGGGGTAGCTGAAGATCAACAAATTCACCTGTTTTTTCTGTGACAAGGAAGAGGAGACGTCCGAAAATATCATGTGTCGCTTTGAGTTCAAGGATCTTCTTGTCTCTGACTTTCAACTTTGTTGTTACTACTGGTGAAGCAAATGTCTTTGTCTTGTGTCTGGGTATAGGCTATTCAAAATGTGATACGTCTGCAAAGCAGCCATCCCTGAATTCGTTGAACCATTTTTCTCCATTGGAAACAGAGTTCAAGACATCTTGTGTAACATCTGTTGGCATCACCCGACCCGTGGAAATGCAGTAAAGGTTTTCATCTGCAACATTCTCACCAAATGGATCCATTGTATGACGAATGCCTCCTGTCAACTTCCTGAGATCTTCTTACTCTGGTAGGTTTGGTTTCTTTGTGAGCTTCACTTGGCTTTACTTGCCCAACCTTTGACAATAAATTTCCAACGATGGTACTTCTTTGTGTCATCGTTATCATCCACTGCTTCCTTGCAGAACCCAACTGGTTGAATGCTGTTATACCAGTGAGTCGAGATGCCGCATCCTCATTCACTATCTGCTCAAGACTGAGGTCTACTGGACTTCTTGAAACGTTCTGATCAGTCCGCCATATAGATACGGCTCCACTCTGAAGCACCTCCCGTACTCCTGGATGTGAACGGTCAATGCCGAGTAAGTTGAGATAGTATCTTGCCATCCGCCTGGCATAGTTCTGTCTGTTGGCGGCAAAGAATGTAGGACACATACTTTCAAGGGTGTTAGTAAAGCGGTCCACATCGGTTGTTCTACACGACCAACTGTATGTCAGATAGAGATTAACAAGATCTCTATACATCATCCAAAATCTTGCTTTGTTTATATGGCCACCAGATCTGGTTCTTTCATAGAATTCGTCATACTTTGTGAAGAATTTGTGATAGTCGTTGCTCTCCTCAGTAGCCTCCAAAGCAGCCGGCTTGGGGTCTTCATGTAATTGTGATAAGGCAACTGCCAAGTCCTGTAGAATCGTTCCATAGTCCTGAAGAAACCAGCCCATATGACGTGTGCGAAATGCAAGTGCTAGCAAAGGGTGAATGCGCTTGCACCGATTAAAGTGTTTCCCAGAAAGGAAACCATTCAGTGACCCCCTCAGCTAGAACACAATTATCTACCAGAATGCGAGGGCATCAAGACTCGGCGAGAATGCGACCAATAGCACCAAAGAAAGCCAGTTCGATATGAAAGGGGCCAAAACAGATGAATACATTGTCAAACTTCGGTGACTTCAGGTACTGGATTTGCATTGCTAGTAAGCAGCATAAGAAGAATCAATGATACTATGGGCTGCAATACTGGCAAGGTAGCGCTGATGAACAGATATCAACATTTCTGGTTGTTGTCCATTAATGATGAATGACTGAACCGATCAAACGTCCGAATAGATTATCTAAAGGCTACGATCATGCGATCATTCCATCCAAATTTGGTTAAAATCCGCCAAGAGGTCTAGGAGTAGATACGTTTTCAAGGATTTCTGGATAATTTTCGGAAAATTCAAGATAAACGTTAAAAAACAATCAGAATGCGCATTTGATTTGTTGACGCCTACATCAATAGGATGGTGCCGCCTAGGTTCCGTTGAAATCTGGCCATTGATTAAAGATGAGTAGTGTTTTAAATAATTCCAAGAACTTTTCGGAAAATCCAAGATGGTCGCCAACAATATCGACCAATCAAAATTTTGAATAGACTTTCTAGAGACTCCCACTGTAGGATTTTCCAGCGAAATTCTGTTTAAATACCCCAAGCAACTAAGGAGGAGAAGTGCTTTGACGACGAAGACGATGACGACGACGACGACGACCACGACCATGACGACGACCATGGCCACGACCACGACCACGATGATGATGATGTAGTACTTGTTTGTAAATCGAATTAGTTAGCATGAACAACTCCTATCTACTGACTAGTCTTGAGCAGGAACAATCTTATCGGTAGATATCTTGAAAGTAGCAGACATTTCGCTGAGGTGGCCGGATTCTGGGGTGTTTTTTTCAAAACGCGCTGATGACTGTGTGCGTTAAAGCTGCTTTCACAAAGACTCACCGAACAAGCCAGCAACCTGATATTGCATACCAACACAGCCCAATTACGCGCGGAGCCAAGATTTTACTTCGTCACGTCACATAGTAAGTGCTTAGGGGCTTCATAAAACTTACCTCTAGCGGCTGAAGTCTGTGGGTACAGTGGCTTGGGACGCACAGGAAAAGGGCACTAATTTCACGGGAAATATCAATGAATTCCAAGCTCCGAGTGTGCTGCACTATGTGTTACACTGTGGCCATCTAAAAGTAACAGGGTGTGGTTAACCATGCAATTCACCTTTCGAGAGAATTCACCCATCATATGGCGTCATAATCAACAACATGACGTGTATAATGACACCATAATGACATTATAAATGGCATTTGAAGACGGACTCTGCGTTGTTGTTGTTGTTGTACGAATTGTATGTCTTTCCTATTTAATCAATATTCTGTTCATATTTTGAAACTAATTTGACTTGGCGCCGTTGCTGCCATGCAACAGCACCCAGTCAAATTAGTTACAAAATTTTCAACAGCTTTCCTGTGTAGTTTTCAGGAAATTGATAGTTAGGGCATTTGGGTATCGATCAAGCCCAACACGGCAAAGTGTGGGTGGAGCTTAGTTAGAGATGTGCGAGTAATAGCTACAAATCGAAAGGTCCATTGCATGCGAGAATAGGATACGTTGCTTATGGCATTTACAAAACTTCTGTCTTTCACTATACATCCACTTGAGTGACATTTAGCCCAAGGACCTGGTCGAGCTCCATCAATAAGCACTGTTTTACGCTTCCGAAGGAATATCAACATGGGTTGCATGCATGGACCATCTACTCAAATGCAAATCTCAGACGTGACAAGATGGCTCTGGCCATTTGACGGTACAGACAGTTAACTTTATCATTTGTTTCTTTCCACACTTATTAAGGAGCAGAATGGGGACATCAACATCCCTTCTTCCGGAGCAAAATGGTGACATGGTCACGTATTTCCCCAAAAGGTAGCCACATATAACAATGCCTGCCTACAGTATTAATTGGGAGAGCGTTAGATACACTTTTTGAATGGCTCTAAGACGTCACATGATTTCGAGGGGATGGGGCTTAATTGACCATATATGGAGTGCCAAAATGGGCGGGTTATGGTGGACGTTCTTGTACAAACATACCCACAGAACCGCCCCGTTTTGGTACTCCATATATGGTCAATTAAGCCCTGTCACTAGAAATCACGTGACTTGTGATAGCCAATGAATCACGTGACTTGTGATAGCCAATGAAAGATCACGCCCCGACCCAACCCCCCTCCCCACCAGCCAAGACTTAAGAAAGACAGTTCTAATTGTTAATTTTTTTGTTTTTAAAAATACGTACCATAGTCTTATACTATTTTTTTCTAAGATATTTTAAAATACACTCTAAAAATACCTTTTTTCGCGGTTTTCTCCTCATCTTCCGAATTCTGTAAATCCGTTGATAAACCGGTAAAGTATAGGCCTTGCTTGACTTACGCAGTACCACTATCAATAGTAGAATAAGCTATGTAGGCTACAGAACTTCTATTCAGAATTTTGATCAGTAAATTGGAGAAACTCGCAGAACGTGGGCAGAGCTCCGCTGTAAATGGGTGGGGTATAACTAGAAATGGGGTCATTCGTTTGCAATAGTTAATCCGGTTGTAGACGCGATTTGCCTATATTGCTTTTGTAGGCCTATGCAGGGGCAGATTTACAATTAAGCTAAATAAGCTACAGCTTAGGGACGCAAGGTATGAGGGGCCGCTAAACCGATTAAATAAAAAAAAAGGTTGTGTGTAAAAATAAAAACTGTACTTACAAAATACAATAATTATCTTTAAAAATTACTATTACTATTCTACTCCCAGAATCACGGCATTGCATATGGTAGTGCATACGAACAATTCTGAGTGCACATGGCCACGAAATTTTCCAGGGCACCTATAAGCAATTTTAATGTTATTTTGTATTGCTATTTAATGCAGGAAATCGGCTCGGATAGCATAATAGTGCCACAGTTTCTACGTGACTGTGACGCTATTTGAGTCTTTTCCTGATAGCGTGTTTAATTTTCGAAATGACTATCTCTCCAGGATTCGTTTTCGAAAAATTTGCAGATCTCAGCCACAAGGCCTCAGCTGAGAATTCGAGAAATGAGAACCCGACGCCTTATGTCGATCCTGTCCAGAAGAGATTCTGTAGTAGCGTTATAGAACCCCGTAAAATTTAACATTGTGAGCTGTGCATAAACTTGTGAATAGTTTGTGATTATACGGTAGGCCAATTCAACAGACATATAGTGTGACCTGACCTAGCAAGTGGATGCAGTTTTTAATTTCCAGCCAACATCTATGCCTATGTAATAATACTTTGAAAATATTAATTTTTTATCAACAGTTGTTGCATGGTAGTTTACAATCCCACCCACTTTACTGGTTGTATGATTACTGTATTCTGCGGCTGTAGTAGTAGAACCATCATACAGTTGCAATCTGTCCTTCTTCGCTTTTGCCCACTGTGTCTTGTCCATAGCCGAAATCCTTAGCTTCATCAAGTCCATTCTTGACTTGAGTGTACCCAGTCCTGCTTTCGTGAGGTCACCTCGTAGCATGCTTAGCAGATGTATGCAATTACGTCCTCTCCTGGCTTTATATTTGCTGGCTCCGAGTAGGGCGAATTCCAAGTCTCTTTTGGCATCCTTAGCACATGGCCAAACATGGGCCATCTTTGCTGGGCGACTTTTACAGACAGCGGCGATGTATTACACATCTTGTATAGTGCATTATTGGAAATTATACTGTATGGCCATCGGTGTTCAGTGATGGTACGTAGGTGTTTGCGGTGGCAGGTATCGAGTTTGTCTAGAGGTGCCTTTGGAGCTGCCCAGCTGTTACAGTTATACAGCATCAAGGGCACGTAGGTTTCATTATATAAACGTGGTCTATTTTATCAAGGGAATCTTTGATCTGCGAATCCATAGCTTCCAGAAGGACTGGAAAGCTATGTTCCTCATGATGAAGCGTGCAGCAATGTCAGCAGTATTGCAAAGCAGTGAGCCCAGGATTTTACTTTTCCTCCATGGTTCGCCGCCACGAAGTGGATCGTCATTTTCTTTAGTTTCATGCTTTGTAGATAGGTATATGTGGGTGAACTGTTTTGGTTTCATTCATAAGGAGATTCTCAATGTTTAGTTTGCTTGCAGCTATTGGGAGTAGTTCGTCAAGGGTTTTTTTCCTCGTTTATAATTGTCTGCATCGTCGGCATATTCCATTTCTAGCCGCATACTCAGTATTGATGCTGGGGGTTGGTCTTGGGGAACGTTTCCGCACGGATTTCAATGCAGCAGCAAGGTAACAGGTAAAATGCACAGGAGATAGACCATCTCCATGTAGGGAGATGATTGATGGCTCAAACTCTAGACTTCACTGACTTGACTCGTACTCTCAGCTTGGTGTTTGCAAGCAATAGTCTCACAAGTCGTAGCTCATCTTCACTGCAACTGGCCTGGCGTAGTACATCTAGAATCCTTGTATTGAGCGTTTAATTATGTCGAAGGCTCGTGACATGTCAAAGCCCATTTTGTGAAAATCCCAGTGTTTGGACATGACTACCGACACAAGCATACATTGAGCCCATACAATGTCTGGGCAGCTGCGTCCACGTTAACAATAACAATAGGCAAAACATGCATGATAGGTTAGAAGAGATCACCAAGCAAATCTCAGCACTCACTAACTTAGTCACCACCCTCAGCACAACAGTAGCAATGCAGTCAACAACACACCCAGCAAACACTATGATTTCCGCACCACCACCGAACACATGTTTTGGATGTGGTTAGCCGGGCCACTGGAAGGAGCGATGTCCTAATCACCCCCATCAAACTAACAAGGACACCGATTACAGAGTCAATTTGGTGCCCATTCTCACAAACCGGCTCAACTGCTGCCTCTGAATGACAACGTCAGGTGGCCAACACAACCACTCATTAGCCAGGCCACTGGAAGGAGCGATGTCCTAATCACCCCCATCAAACTAACAAGGACACCGATTACAGAGTCACTTTGGTGCCCATTCTCACAAACCGGCTCAACTGCTGCCTCTGAATGACAACGTCAGGTGGCCAACACAACCACTCATTCTCCAACGACAGCATGCTTACACCCGCACCCGACTTCTTATATGTTGGTACCAACGATGCATACCGCATCCGCAGCACTGACATCTCCCCGTGCCAGAAATTGTGACCCTGCAATTTTCGCATTTAACAAACTTTCTTTTCTATATAAAACGGCAGTGGTAGGTTCTATAACCTCGGCTGAAACAACATTTATACGAGCACCACAACCCACCGCCAAGGCACTTAGCACCCGGTGTCCCTTGGTGGTTTGCAATTCACAAGTCCTTACAACAGCATCTACTAAGTCCAGCAGCAGCAGGAGTGATTCGGATGGGAGTCAGCATTCAGCATCATGGACCCGCAAGAAGGAACATCATAAGAAGGACGGAACAATTCCATGCTGTCATTGCTTCTTCTGTGCATTCACTAAACACCCAATGATGCATTGTCAAAAGTGGCTCACACAGGTAGCCCTCATCCATGATCGTGACAATCCTATCCGCACTGCTGTATACACCAACTCTAAGTACACAGAAACGGCATCAACACCACCACCATTGCTACCCCCAGTTCCGTCATCGCCTAAGCAATCACAGCAGCAGCGATGACGGGTTGGCCATTTCCACACTCAGCCACCCACTGCACTCATGGAAGCCATCCGGAAACAAGCTGACTATATGATACTGCACCAAAAAACACTCCCGCTGACAGTATCATTGGAAACTCTTCTGCAGGCACACCGTAAAATGATATATAAGTGTGCTTGTCTGTATAGCGGTGTTTCCACCAGTGCCACTGTTGACACTGGAGCTTCCATCACCGTTTTAAACTAGCGCTTGTATGAGAGAATCCCACCTCATAAAAGTCCACCCCTTAAACCAACAAACGTATTTTTGCAAACAGCTACAGGAGCTGATGTTCCCGTGGCTGGTACCGTAAACCTCGTGATAGAGATAGAGGAGATGCAATTCATCCAACGAGTTGTCATTGCCTCTATTCAAAACGATGCCCTGCTTGGTTCTGATTTCCTCAGTGCCAGCGAAGCCGTCATACATTGCAGACAACAGGAACTAGACATACACAGATGGCATATAACTCTGGGACTGGAATCATCACTGTACGACACGTGTGCAGTGATTTTAGCTTCTACAACCACAGTTCAGCTGGGAAACAACACACACATAGTCATGCTGGAACCCGACTCTGAGTGTATACTCGCGTCACAATGCGCCAGTCCCTGAATGATCATGGACACCAACAATAAGGATCACATACCGTTTCGAGTATTCAATGGCACAACGAACCCAATAACTCTAGAACCGGGAGTTCGTTGGGGCCATTTGGTGGATCCCCTACTACACCTACACCAGCAACAACTTCTGATGATTTGCCGGAACATTTACATGACATATATCCGCATGCCACAGTTGGGTTGATGCAATCCCACAAACACGATATACAGAAAATCTTATACAAATATCACGATAGTTTCTCGGCTGGAGACATGGACCTCAGGGAAACTCATCTCATGCGAAACGCCATCAACACTGGAAACAACCGACCTGTTTGACAACCAGTTAAACGTCTTCCCATTCATAAGGAAACAGAAGCGCACCAACAGGTGAACGACATGTTGCGGACAGGCATAATAGAGCCATCATCATTCCCCCTGGGCCAGTCCCATTGTACTAGCAGGCAAAAAGGATGGCTCTGGGGTTTTTGTATAGACTACCACCGCCTTAATGATCTTAGCGTCAAAGACGCAGATCCGCTTCCTCAGATAGATCGGGCATTAGATTCCTTGTCCGGAGCCAAGTGGCGTTGTACGCTTGAATTAGCTAGTGGGTGCTGGCAGCTAGCCATGGATGAAGCTGACAGGGAGAAGACTGCGTTTGTGTGTAGAGATGGTCTTTTTCAATTCCACAAGATGCCCTACGGATTGTGCAAAGCTCCTGGAACATTCGAGCATCTCACTGAGCAGGTATTAACTACGCTGCAATGGAATATCTGTCTCTGTTACTCGACGACGTAATCGTCCTTGGCTCCTCGTTTGAGTAGACTTTGTCCAACCTGGACAAAGTTCTAATGCGTTTTCATATGGCAAATCTAATGCTCAAACTGAAAGTGTCATCTTTTTAGACAGAGCATCGAGTTCCTGGGACATGTCATATCCGGCGATGGAGTGGCTACTCAACCTTCAAAAACCCAATCGGTAGCGGAGTGGCAAACACCCCCCCCCCCCCCCACACCACCCCCCCCCCCCCCAACACCCCGCCACTTCAGTCACGACCACCCGAAGTTTCCTTGGTCTTTGCCAGTACTATCATTGATACATCTGTCACTTTAGTGAGATTGCATCACCATTATTCAGGATCACCGAGAAAGATCGACCATTCGAGTGGATGAATGAGTGTGAAGGGTCCTTCAGGGTGCTGAAGGAACTCTTGACGACCACCCCAATTCTTGCTCATCCTAACCCTAACCTCGATTTCATCTTAGACACTGATGCATCGGATTATGCCATTGGCGCAGTTCTATCTCAGGTCATGGAAGATGGAACAGAACAGGTACTGGGTTATGGTTCGTGTACTCTGAACAAAATGGAGAAACCAAGAGGGAATTGTTAGCTGTGGTGCATTTCGTAAAGTATTATAAACACTCTGTACGGGCGCCCATTTACCCTGCATACAGATCATGCCCCACTACACTTGCTCAGAAACATAAAAAAATGCAGAGGTCCAAGTAGCAAGGTGGCAGGAATCCCTGCAGGCCTTCAACTTCAATGTTGTTCATAGACCCGGAAAACTGCATGGAAATGTCGATGCCGTGAGCAGAATCAGGCTTGAGGATGAACAAGAAGTGGCCACCACCGTGATACATACTACACAGCCATCTCCAGTGTTCCCCGAATTGTGGTGTGTAGAGTGGAACATGGAGACAGTCGCTCATGAACAAGCAACAGACGCGCAAACATGAAACATATATTCGTGGATCCAGGAGGGGGTACGTCTTCCTAATGAGTCTGTTACACCACTTTCCGCAATGTCAAAATACTACTATCAGCGGTTTGGAGAGTGTCATATACAAGACAACAAGCATTCTCTACATTAATAACCGGAGTGATCCCTGAGCATTATCGGAAAACTATTCTAGAACAACTACACGATGGTGCTGGACACCTAGCCATTGAGCGAACCACCATGCAGATAAAACAGAGATTCCACTGGATCGGAATATGCGATAGTGTGAAGGCATGGGTCGCCAAATGTGTCCCATGTCAAAGACGTGCTGTTGGCCACCACCATACCGCACATCTACAAGTTAAAATTGTTGGTGCACCATGGGAGCGTGTGGCTATTGATGTGCTTGGACCCTTGAATATGATGGATGAAGGAAACAAATACATCCTCGTATTGCAAGATTACTTTACGAAGTGGGTAGAAGCATTTGCTTTGCCGGACCAAGAGGCATCCACAATAGTAGGGATTCTGACAAGCAATGTGTTCTGCCGATTCAGTATGCCTTACGAACTGCACTCCGACCAAGGAAGCAATTTTGAGAGATGGCTGATCTCTGAGCTCTGCAAATTGTTTCATATAGTCAAAAGGCGCAAAATGCCCTACCATCTGTGAAGTGATGGGATGGTAAAGAGGTTCAACAGAACCCCGGCAGAGATGCTGACAAAAGAAGCACGCTTTGATTCTCGAGATTGGGATCTACGTCTCCCATATGTGCTCATGGCATACCGCACTTCAATACATTCCAGCACAGGTTATACACTTGCTCAGTTAATGTTAGTCCATGAATTAGCCTTACCCCTGGATCTGGCCATGTCCAGGATTCCAGGAGATAAAAATTCACCATCTCGATACGTAGATCTCATGCGGCAGCAGATAAAACAGGCCCATGAGCTATTGAGAGCAACATTATCCACTGCACACTGGCGTCAGAAAATGTGGCACGACCGGCGAGTGCATGGAGATCCATATGAGGCGGGGGAAATGGTTTGGGATCACAATTCGTGGCATTCTGCAAACGTGCCGAGTAAACTGAGTAAACAGTGGAAAGCCCCTATGTGATAGTAGGTAAGTCGGATGTGACCTACCGTATCCGCGCATCAGATGGCCTGACCTCGGTCATCCACTTCGATTGACTTAAACCTTGTGTCAGTGATGACCCAGTGCCAGAGCTCGGCCTGGGCATTTCACATGACACCGGTACCCAGGCAGATGTCCCTATGGAAACAGGTATGGCCGACGTTAGTCCCAGCACCACGGTTCCAGTTCGACCCTTCTCCTACCAAGCCAGGCATCCGGTGAATGAATGACTAATGCTGAGGACGATGACGAGATACGTACTCGCCCTCTCCCTCCTCAGTGTGGGTCTACAAGATCTGGGAAGTCGTATCTGAAGACCTCATTTGAACTGTCTAAGGGGAAGGGTGGAAAGTTGTTCCACCGACCTCTTCCCATTCCCACCCACTTCATGCTAAAACCCCAATTATAGAGTTACCACATGCAGAAGCTGAGGTTGACCCGGGTCATGCTTCTTGTCAGGTGGAACATATAATAAATAGTATGGAAGTTAAGAGACTTGATGAGGCCTTGGCTTGTTTTGAAGAACAGCAAAACTGTACAACTCAGTGACCCCTCCACATTCGCAAATCATGAGACCACCCCGACTCCAAGGTGCATCCAATCATATAGCACCACCACCACCACTCCAACTCGTGTCTCTCGTCTATTCACCAAGTTCTGACATCATCGGCCCTGTCCATATCACACTCCACTCGTCATCTGTTGACTGCTCTTCAGATATGAGAGAGTGCGCTGTTACAAAGGAGGTGGCATCCCGCGCCACAGTAACCACACACACCCCTCCCCCTCCCCTCCCCACCCCCACGCGCTGGTTTTGGGCAGGGAAGCAACCTGTTCGGCAGACTCTCAGCTCGAGTATTACCTAAAAATTATGACAGAGTACCAACCGTCGTGTAATGGGAGATGACCCTCTCCATCCAAAGGTCATCCCTGACCACAACTGCCCCACTAAGCCCCCACCCCCCCCCCCCAACCCCGTGAGCAGTTAGAACATCACACCAAGACACAGAAAGCCAGGAGCATACAGAACACACTTGCCCACAGGGCTGGATACGTCAATTCAGCGTTGGGTGAACGCCACACACATACCCGGATATTTAAATGAATAACAAGGGCATTCAACATCATCAACAACATCGTTAGCATTCACCTAGCTTTTATAATCGAAAAAGTTAGACACCTTTTTCCGCAACATTCCCTCCCACATGAATGCGGGAAGCTCATCACTTTCCGCAACCCGACTTTTCCACAATAGCAGCAGACTTGGCATTCCCCAGCTTGGAAACCTGGACATGTCCAATCCGAACTACGCCAGCATCACGCAGCAACCCCGACTTCCCTACAATAGATCACCACCATCATCAACACAAGTCAACATTTTCTGCAAACACCTTATCTGGTATGCGGAAAACTGATCATACGGAAAAAAGGACCAACACTGCAGCCATCTACAAGTACACCCCCCCCCCCTACCCCACCCCCGGAATAGTCGTACATAAACAGATAAGCTTTCACACTTCAAGTACACGTAATAACAGTCAATATTATGAAGAGAGCACGATTCCCGCAGTCTGTTGTCCATATCAGGTAGGATTTTCCTACCGAAATGAAATTCGATAATGGATTGATTCAAGTTACGACAGCACCCTTCTTGGTCATCCACACTCTAAAGTAACTCTGTCCCATCTTCGGACTCGGCCATTACAGAGTGAAAAACATCATGTCCGATAAAGTTGACACCACCCACACGCAGCTGCCTGACCCCGCTGCCATAAAAACGTCACACTTCACAAAAATGCAAGAATCATCTGCAGATGAGCAGCCATGCATATCAATTAAATTCACCAACATGACCGAGACACAGACACTCAGGATGACTATTTACAATCTCCATATGACGGTATTGTAATTGTAAAACTGAGGCACGCATTTTCAGAGCTGTATTGTGATGATTAAGTTTGGTCTAGGTAGGGATGGGACTAGTCCTACCCACAGGAGGATACTTGGCAGTCCACCCACCCGGAAAACACAGTCCAGCTTCGCGGGATCAGTAGACCTGGTTTCCACAAGACATGGAGTGGTTTAAACCAAACAATAAATTGCAGTCAGCTATACTGTCCTAATTTTGATTAAGAAAACGGCTGTTCTACCACGTATACAAATCATTAGCATGCGGGCTGGTGAAGCAGCATCAAAACTTTGACAGTATAACATTATGGAGAATTTCAAATATTCACTTACCTACATGTTCCAGTCACGAATCAACACGGGCTGGAATCATTCTACTACAGACAAGAGGTGGCGCATGTATAAGATCGCGCGCATATACAGGGACGCTGTTCTGAGGAACAGAAATTTGAAAACATATATTCCATTTTTCACATCAACTACGAATAATGAGCTGTATCAACACTCCACCATTACATACAGATTGCCTAAGTTTCCGATCAGCCACGTGCTTTCCAAAACAAGGATCACGTGATCAGCACTTTTAATTTCCAGTAAATTGGATCAAAGGCTATAAACAAAAGAACCGCCCAACGCATATCTACCACAGCATGATGGAGGAGGCGAGAGGTGGTGGGTCAGGGCCATGGACGCTGACGTCATCACGCTCTCCCATCAGGCATTCCAGCCTGAAATTTGAACAGGCAAGTTTATAAGCATCCAATCTGAAAAACCGCTTCATGCTAATTAAAAGGTGCGCTTCCATGGGAATAAGTAGCTCCAGATTTTAACCTTGATCGGAGACTCGATTTCCCGCTGAGTAGGGATGAAAGCGACTATCCCTCCTTCTTATACTTATATTTGCCTCCTTTCCACGGAGGGAATATATGATCTGACTCCAGGAAGATTAAAACTAAAACTTTCCATATGGGCGTGACCGACTCACCCTAAAACGTTCGGGTGTGGTCATCCGCCCTCCTGTGACGTAACCAAAAATTATAAAAGGAGTAAAGCACGCACTGAAATTTCATCTTTCCATCAAACTCAACACTAGGAAAAATCAAGCATTAGGCTAATTTCGTGTCGCAAACCAAATTCTGCTGTTTACTTATTCCTTTATTATTATCTATGTTATATTTGGTCAGGAAAGACGTAGGAAATTTAAATTAGGTTAGGCAGTTCCGCACATTACCATCATGCGGAAATGAGATGTCACTTGCGGAAGATTTCGCCTTGTCTGACAGCTCAGAGGAGTCAGCACCTGCTCATGTCAGGAGGAAGTATCCATGTACAGCATTACAGCCTAACGAATGGACAGCCATGTAAACATGCGTTCTCCAGAAACTCGGACTTGACACTTCATGTCAATCACGATCATTTATTACAACATGCATTCTGTGCGGACTGCAAGTACCTGTATTCAGCTACTCGGTATGGTGTAACACAGGCATCATCTTTCAAACATCGTGTGTTAGTTATGACGTTAGAACCTGGTGAACAGAATGAGGACATAGATATCCTCACTACACGTTTCGAAAGTAGACTTCCGGTTACCGTGCGTCCAACGGGAACTATGGCAAAGACGAAACGTACCAAAAGACGAACTGACTTTCCACATTTAGCTAGACCCACAGTATCCGAAACCGGTTTACAGGACACTTATGATAGATCAGTATCTCCGTGCAGTTTAAATATAGACGAGGAGATCAGCCTCATGGAAGCAGTCATCATCAGCACTGCACCGCACACCAGCACACCAACACATACATGCACCATCAGCATTCCGGTAGATCCTGCTGTATGTAAAATAACTATGTCGGATCGTCCATATTCAGGAAAACGATCAATCACGCACCAGCCAGAAATCCGTGCAATTCCCAGGACGACCACCAGCTACTTAAGTTACTTAAGGCTGTGAAAATAAGAAAATTATCCGCAATCACTGCAGCAGCATCGACACCACGTATCCTCACAGCATTCAGTCAACCTGCAGCCCGCACCACCACCATCACCTCCACGACAACAGTGATGTCAGCAGTATCAGCACCGCCGCCAGTCAGAACAACACCCGTCATCATCACCACCACCACTAGCGCATCGATGGATACATCAGCAGCTTCATCCACCTTCAGTACTACCGACCTGGGCAACATAGATAGTGATATTTCAGCATCAGAGGACGATCCGCCACATCCATCCTGAACGAGTTGTGGTACCCAGACTCTCTGGGGAAATTTCCCCACAGATATTTGTGGACACTATTGTCGAGGTTGCAGCAGTATTTATGAATAGGTGTGCGGAAAAATGGAACTTATTATTTTATTATTTTTGAAATATTCTTCTTATTATATGTTTTTATAATTGTCACCCAGTCCCTAGGCTGACCATGGTCATCATACACAGCCATGCAATATTCTGTGTGAGACGTAAGTACACAACACACCGTAGAGAATATGTCATTACTACTGGGTTACGCTGGGGCTGCCTGATGAACTTGTCCTTTTACCTTATTAAAATATTATTTTTCTTATTATTTTTCTTCCTGGGTTAGTACGTCGGGACTGTAGCACAGATCGACCAGACAGGTTCTGACTGTCCCAGCTAGGCTGGGTACGGAACGGCCATTCCAGATTCGCTCCAAGAACGCCCTCTGAGAAGGATAGTATGCGTATATAAGCCCTATAGGAGGGATTTTTGTTAAAAACAGCTAAATCCATTAAAACGCTGGACCAGCGCGGACTAGACGTGTGTAACTGCTAACCGACAGTGATACACAGAACATCACCACGGTGCCACTCGGATTTCAGCTCACCAACGCCGGTAAGCAGTTCTCGACAGCACCGCGATACAACAATTTTGGATGCTCCCGGATGGCCATCCGGGGGCAAAATAAATAAAGTTATACCTCCCGTATCTGGACCTTTCTAAGGGAGCCTTTCTGCGGACGGGCCATGTGGGCCCAAATGTTATTCTACAGGATGTAGAGCTGATGGTGATTCTTGATGGATGACTCGCCAGATCTGCCAACCACGCTGAAAAGTGGACTCAAACCTCCGTGCTGCGTGTCATATGTGATTAATTAACTTTTCGACCAGTCTGGTGGGATTTTGCTCGGTGTGCAGCAAGAGCTATGCGATGTACCCCGCACCATATGCCAGTTATTGTACATGCATTGGTATTCATATTAGTAGCCCTGTCTGTTAATGGGTTACTCTCAACTTTCATATTACCGTCGCCGGACGGAAACTTTACAATAAACTGTTTAGATTCTGTATCAGTTAAATGACTATCTAATGGACATCTCTTGAATTGTTCTGTTACACTGTCCTGAGAATGTGCCGTATATAACCTGCTTGTGGAAACCTGCCTGCGGAAACCTGCCTGTGGATACCTGACTGCGGAAGCCTGCTTGTGGAGGCCTGCTTGCGGAAATTTTTCCAGCATCAAAGATTGTGCCATCTCACGCTATCTAATTAGTAGTGCCTCAATTTCAGTGACTCTTAAACTTTATCCATACTGATGACCAATAGGTACTCAAGTAGCTATACTATTGAACATTTAATTATTTCCGTATATTGGTACTGATGACTAATAGGTACCTTACCGGTCTTAAGCCCGCATCTTATATTTTCTGTTTCCCACTGTGAATATTGTCCTTGTTTACTGTGGGTGCTTTCAACCAGCCGCACCAAAAGGTCCATTGACCTGTGATACTTTATTACCATCATATTCGTTAAATTGTGTATTGGTTAGTTGTGTATATGGCAAGTAGTCATCTAGTTAATGTTTTGTTTATTTGTAAAAACTCTAAACCGCAGTATGCTAGAAAATACTATACAGCATCACTATATCCCAGCCAGCCTCCATTTTACACTGAGGTCGCTGATGAAGCTCTAATTGTTTGAGCCTGACATGTTACCGACTAAACCTGGCTATTCTAGCTCGATAGATTAGGTTTAAAGTAGTTATGGACAATTTCTTCGCAGGAGATGCATAGTGTACGCCTCTTTTCCAGTTGTTGTGGTAATGTAGCCCCACGTACCGGCAAGGTTGTATAAAATTGACCAGTTACCTTTAGGGCCTCTTAATATATCGAGTTATTGTCTATTTCTGTGATCCTCCAGCCGCAAGGCTTATTAATTGTTTGGATTCTCATCGACACGTTATCAGGATCTGACCATGGGAAACTATCGGAGGTTTCCGAGCAGTGGTAGATACAGTGCTGATCTACATACACGTCCCCCTGTATCTTCAGATACTAGTTAGGTAGAGAGACCCCTGCCAAGGTAAGAAGTGCTGCGAAATAATATTATTAATTAATATGGTGTAATGCCGGCCTGCAGGGTATCTCTGGGCATCATGGAACTTAACCCTAATGACAGGTCAAATGTTAACTCTGTAGCACACAGCGACGGACGAGATATGGATCTCCATCCAACTCGTTGTAGTGTCTGGGTGAGGTCTTAGAACCCACGGGAAGGACTCTGGCAATGGATATCCGTCTCTCTATCCCCACCATAGATGGCATGATGCTTTCAAAAAATTGCTTATGTGAACTGTAAAACTTGTCCTGGTGATGTTATATGTGGTTGCGGGGTAGGGTGACCGGATCATTATTTGATTTGGGAGCCTTGCTCCGTAACATGTATGCATGCTATCTTTAGGAGGTAGATGCTATGCGGGGAAACTTACGGGAAGCCGAGCATCTTCGCCTGATGGATAAACATATCTAAAGTTAGGTAGGAATCCCTGCCACATGCGGCCAAAGCTTGTCTTCGTTACTAACAAATAATTGGTAGGTTAGGATGTAGCAGAAGGCCTGCATAAATAAAGTGGCAACTACCAATGCAGCAACTTTGGAACTACATATAACGATGACCTGGGAAGTCTTCAGAAATCGTTCATCCCGTCTTCACGTAAACCAGTGTGCATCACCTTAACTGTAGCTTCACTAGGATTTTCAGCACTTAGCATTTTCTGTTTGAACAAAAGAGTGGCCCTTTTTGCCAACTCTTTTCCTCCACTTCAGCGTTGAAGGCATTTTCCTGTGATGGAGGGCCCCATGAGTCACTTTCCTCTCTAAACAACAACATTTTCTTTGTATGTGTGTTAGGGGTATATTAGTTTATATTAAACTATCTAGTGACTTCGGTGTGATGCTCTCTTACAGGGGTTTGCGTGGTACCTCCGGTGAAACCACGTGAAAAGGACATTGGATGGCTCTATATTGTGTATTATTGTGCTCATTGCTGTCAAACGAATAGAATTGTTTGTATAGTACTTATTAAATCTGTGACTGTTTACTTATCAACATCTTGTCCATTACTCTAAATTAGAATGGACCAACACACCGGTGACACAAACAGCAGGGACGACACCATGTGGTTCAATCCTGGCGGCAATGATCGCATGGCCCCCACTGGAACATGTGTGTTCCACCGGCTCTAGAGGCCAGCCTTTCTAATTTCCGGAGAGACACGATATGGGATCCGCAACCCCGCGAACTGCGGCTAACCAGCACTCCCGCACATCATGCGCATGTGGTGCGATGGAGCAAAGTGGCAGGATAGATCAGCGTGTACCAACATGAGCTACAAGTGGCGCCCAATGTGGGGCTCGAACAAAAATCGAACCCACGCCAACCCTCAACACCTCCCTCTGAGTTTCAGTCTCATTCATCAGACAGTCAGCTCTCCCTCGACATGGAAGTAGCATCATATGATAGACGAACTGCTCGCGTGCTCACCGACAATGTCATTAATTTCTCCGGTGCAGAATGACCAGCACCACCTTTACATGAGCTTTCGCCAATTAGCGAGGGGACATTCCATGATGGCTTGCAGGCGGGAACTCAATTTATTACCTTATCGGATATCCACGATAGGCCATCACCATCTTCGCCAGATCATGGACGATCACAACAAAGACCCCTATGGGGGCATTATTATTATCCTTCATGACCAAATTGTTCACCAATGCCATCAATGGGTGACCAGTGGCCGGACGTTCATGTGCCTTATCCCGCATCTCCTCCGCTTCATGCGTCATCACCATATTATCCATCAGTACCATGGTACAAGCCAGAGGATGCGACAACTCCTTTTCAGCAATACATCAGAAGACCTACACAACACGCACATCGTCCTCATCAGTCACCTGCACCACCACGGTGACCACACATCTCAATAACCAGCAGAAGGTCCGCATCGTCTACACAACATGCCTTCACCAATCTATAGACCTACACCTGTCTATACACCCACATCAGGGCGGTATTCGGCAGAACCAACGTATCATCCACAACATCATCGACGGGAATCACCTTCACGGACACGACATCATCAGCATCGTCAGGTCCACCGACGGGAAACACCACCAACGCCACCACTGCCACCAACACGCAGGCCAGCATCCACATTCTCATCCATCTCCCAAGCACCACCACCTGGATTCGCACCAATTACTTCACCACGTGGACTTGGCCGGGTCATTCCCCCCCACCTGAATTTAGCTGGGAGAATGACCAAATGGGCCAATTATAAAGTTCAGTTCGAAATCATCAGCCGCATGAACCGATGAGCAAACGAACAAATGATGGGAGAATATCTGGCTGCGAAACTGTCAGGAAAAGCTCTGCAAGTCCTGGCAGACTTAGGCACAGACTACATGCCAACATACATGGAACCGGAAAGCGCATTGTCGGAAAGATTCGGTGACATGGTCCTCGGGGAAACTAGTCGGCTACAGCTGAAAAACTTACATCAACATGCAGGAGAAACTTTACCGGAATTAGCTGTCGTATACGGTGGATAGTAACACGTGCATATCCCAGCACCAATCTCGAGGGCATCACCCACCTATATCTAGATACTTTTCATCAATGCATTGAGCGGTGAACCCACCTTGAAGGAAAAATTATTTCTTACGGAGCACAGTAGTCTCCAACAGTTAACGGCTACTGCAGTTCGAATTGAAAACTTCTTGGAACGGGAGAAAATCAATGGCCGTCAACTGCACCCTATAAATGAAATGAATGATATCAATCTCGCCACCACCACCACCACCAACAACACTGCATCCGCATCAGCATCAGACCAGCATGCGTAACAAGAACACCCCCACCCCACCCCCAGTCAGAATCACGCATCCAGAGGAAGAGGGCATGGCCAGTCCCAACGGGGAGGCCACAATAACGTCACAGGACGTGGGAACCAGCACAACAATAACAACAGACAGAATATGCATGATAGGTTAGAAGAGATCACTAAGCAGATCTCCACGCTCACCAACCTCATCACCACACTCAGCACAACAGTCACTACACAATCAACCACATGACCAGCAACAACAATAGTTTCTGCACCGCCACTGAGCACATGTTTTGGATGTGGCCAGCCAGGCGGAGGGAGGGAGCGATGTCCTAACCGCCCTCCGTCAACAACTCCGACCATTGACCGATGAACCCAGCAGCCTGAGACACCGTTAAACTAACAAGGGTACCGATTAGAGTCACTTCGGTGCCCATTCTCACAACCCGGCTCAACTCTGGCCTCTGAACAACAATGTCAGGTGGCCCACACTAAACAACAGTCTTCTACACACACACACACACAAGCACCTGGCTTCCTATGTGGCGGTAACAACGATGCACTCCACATGCGAAGTACCAACATCTACCTCTGACGGAAATTGTGACCCCCACAATTTCTGCATCTAGCAAACCCTCTTTCCTTTGTAAAACGGCAGTGGTAGGTTGTAGCACATCCACTGAAACAACATTTATTCAAGCACCACGACCCACCACCAAGGCATTGAATCCCCGGTGTCCTTTGGTGGTATGCAACACACCGTCCCGTACAGTATCATCTACTGCATCTACCAGCAGCAGCAGTGATACGGAAGGGAGTATACACTCCGCATCATGGATCCACAAAAGGAAGCGCCACCGCAAGAACGAGAGCATCCCTCGCCAACACTGCTTCTTCTGTGCATCTACTAAACACACCATGATGCACTGTAAGAAGTGGCTCGCTCAAGATGCACTTATCCGTAATCGTGACAACCCCATCCACACTGCTGTCTACACCAATTCAGCATACAGAGACAGCATGACAGCCACCACCACTGCTACCCCCCCCCCCCCAGCTCCGTCGTCGCCTAAGCAATCACAGCAGCAGCAGCAACGAGCTGGCCTTTCCACACTGAGCCATCCACTGCACTCGCGGAAGCAATCCAGAAACAATCCGACTACATACAGAGTGATACCGCACCTAAACCCATTTCTCAAGCAGTATCATTGGAGACTCTTCCGCTGGCACATCGCAATGTTATATACAAGTGCGCCTGTCTGTTTAGCGGTGTTTCTACCAGTGCCACTGTTGACACTGGAGCTTCCATCACCCTCTTTAACAAGTGCCTTTATGAGAGAATCCCACCTCATAAGAGGCCACCCCTTAAGCAGACAAACATCTTTTAGCAAACAGCTATGGGAGCCGATGTTCCCCTGCCTGGTACCGTAAACCTTGTCATACAGATAGAGGAGATACAATTCATTCAGCGAGTTGTTATCGCCTCTATCCAAAATGATGACCTGCTCGGCTCTGATTTCCTCAGTGTGAGCGAAGCCATCATACATTGCAGACAACAGGAATTAGACATACATAGATATACCCCTTAGACCGGAATCATCACTGTACAATACCTGTGCGGTGATTTTAGCATCAACAGCAACAGTTGAACAGGAGAAAATCTTATGGGCCACTGCACCACAGTTAGGAAACAACACTCACATAGCCATGCTGGAACACGACCCTGAATACATGACCGCATCACAATGTGCCAGTCCCTGTATGATCATATACCCTTAAGGGTATTCAATGGCACCATGGACCCAATAACTCTAGAACTGGGAGTCCATTTGTTGGGATGTGATCTCACTGGAAGCACACCCCCACCCCCTACCGCACTTACACCAGCAACAACTTCTGATGATTTGTCAGAACATCTACATGATTTATATTTGTGTGCCGCAGTTGGATTGATGCAATCTCAAAAGCAACTCATACGGAAATTACTTTATAAATATTGTGATAGTTTTTCAGCCGGAGACATGGATTTGGGAGAAACTCATCTCGTGCAACACTCCATCGACACTGGAAACAACCACCCCGTTTGACAACCGGTTTGACTTCGTCCCATACACAAGTAAGTGGAGGCACACTAACAGGTGAATGAGATGTTGTGGACAGGCATAATAGAGCCATCAGCATCCCCCTGGGCCAGTCCCATAGTACTAGCAGGCAAAAAGGATGGATCTTTGCGATTTTGTATAGACTACCACCGCCTTAATGATCTAAGCGTCAAGGACGCGTATCCATTCCCACATATCGATCAGGCCTTAGATTCCTTGTCCGGAACCAAGTGGTTTTGTACCCTTGATTTAGCTAGTGGATACTGGCAGGTAACCATGGATGAGGCTGACATGGAGAAGAGCGCATTTATCTGCAGAGACAGTCTTTTCCAGTTCCGCAAGATACCCTACAGCATGTGCAACATTCCTGGAACGTTCGAATGTCTCATTGAGCAGGTATTAACTACCCTGCAATAAGACATCTGTCTGTGTTACATCGAGGATGTAATCGTCGTTGGGTCATCGTTTGAGCAGACTTTGTCTAACCTGGACACCTGTGCTTTCTCGATTCCGCACGACTAACTTAAAGCTCAAACCAAAGAAATGTCATCTCTTCAGACAGAGCATCGAGTTGCTGTGACACGTAATATATCCGGCGATGGAGTGGCTACTCAACCATAAAAAACAAAAGCCGTGGCAGATGCCTACTTCCATTACGGATACTCAGATTTTCCTAGGTCTCTGTCAATACCATCGCCGATATATCCGTCATTTCAGTGAGATTGCATCACCCCTACTTAGGATCACTGAAAAGGATCGACCATTCGAGTGGACGAGTGAGTGTGAAGGTTCCTTCAGGGCGCTGAAGGAACTCTTGATGACCACTCCAATTCTTGCTCATCCCAACCCTAACCTCGATTTCATCTTGGACACTGATGCATCAGCTTATGCTAATGGCGCAGGTCTATCTCAGGTCATGGAAGATGGAACAGAGCAGGTACTGGATTATGGTTCACGTACTCTAAGCAAAACAGAGAAACGTTACGTGACCACTAAGCGGGAATTGCTTGCGGGGGTCCATTTTGTCAAGTATTATAAACTCTTTCTGTATGGGTGCCCATTTACCCTCCATACAGATCACGCCTCACTATGCTGGCTCAGAAACTTAAACAATCCGGAAGGCCAGGTAGTGAGGTGGCAGGAATCCCTGCAGGCCTTCAACTTCAACGTTGTTCATAGACCCAGCAAACTGCATGGAAATGCTGATGCCTTGAACAGAATTGCGCTCGAGGATGAACATGAAGTGGCCACCACCATGACACATACTACACAGCCATCTCCGGTGTTCCCTGAATTGCGGTGCACAGAGTGGAACACAGACAGTCGCTCATGAACAAGCAACAGATGCACAAACCCAACATATATGCGCATGGATACAGGAGGGGGTACGTCCTCCTAAAGAATCTGTAACACCACCTTCCGCAATGGCTAAATACTATTATCAGCAGTTTGAAGAATGCCACATCCAACATAGCATTCTCTACATCAACAACAACATAGTGATCCCAGAGCATTACCGTGTGACCACATTACAACAACTTCACGATAACGCTGGTCACCTAGCCATTGAACGGACCCTCACTTGGATAAAACAGAGATGCCACTGGATCGAGATACGTGATAGTGTAAAGGCATGGGTTGCCAAATGTGTCCCATGTCAAAGACGCACTGTTGGCCAGCACCCTTCCGCACCTCTTCAAATTAAGATTGTTGGTGCACCATGGGAGCGAGTGGCTATTGATGGGTTCGGACCCTTGAATACGACGGATGAAGGAAACAAGTACACCTCGTATCTCAAGCTTATCTTACGAAGTGTGTAGAAACATTTGCTTTGCCTGACCAAGACGCATCCACAGTAGCAAAGGTTTTGGCAAGCAATGTGTTCTGCTGATTCGGTATGCCTTATGAGCTACACTCCGACCAAGGAAGTAATTTTGAGAGCCGCCTGATCTCCGAGCTCTGCAAATTGTTCCACATAGTCAAAACATGCACGACGCAGTGATGGGATGGTAGAGATGTTCAACCGAACCCTGGCTGAGATGTTGACTAAGAACCACCTTGATTGTCGCGATTGGAATCTACGACTCCAATATGTGCTCATGGCATGCCGTACTTTGATACATTCCACCACGGGCTACACACCTGCTCGATTAATGTTAGGCCATGAATTAGCCTTACCCCTGGATCTGGCCATGCCCAGGATTCCGGCAGAGAAAAATTCACCTTCTTTCTATGTAGAGCTCATGCGGCAGCAGATAAACCAGACCTATGAGCTAGTGAGAGAAACATTATCCACTGCACACTGGCGTCAGAAAACGTGACATGACCGGAGGGTGCATGGAGACCTGTATGAGGCGGGAAAATATGGTTTGGGTTCACGATTCGCGACGTTCTGCAAATGTCCTGAGTAAACTGAGTTACCACTGAAAAACCCCTATGTGGTAGTAGGTAAGAAGTCAGACATGACCTACTGTATCCGCGCCTCAGATGGCCTGACCTCAGTCATCCGCTTCAATTGACTTAAACCTTGTGTCAGTGACGACCCAGTGTGAGAGCTCGGGCTGGGCATACCACATGACACCGGTACCCAGACAGATGTCTCTACGGAACCAGGTATTCCCGATGTTAATCCAGAGCACAGCGGTACCAGTTTGGCCCGTCTCCTACCAAGCCAGGAGTCCGGTGAACATTTGACTAATGCTGAGGACGATGACGAGATACGTACTCGCCCTCTCCATCCTCAGAGCGAATCTACAAGATCTGGGAAGTCGTATCTGAAGACTTTCTCGTTTGTGCTGTCCAAGGGGAAGGACATAAAATTTGATGCGCCGATCTCTTCCCATTGCCACCCACTTCATGCTATTACCCCTTAATAGAGTTACCACAAGCGGAGGCTGCCACGGACCATACCGGTGGTGGGCAGGGAAGCAGCCTGTTCAGCAGACTCTCGGCTCGAATTTTCCCTGTACTTAGAAAACTACAACAGAGTACCAACCATCATGTAATGGGAGATGACTAATTCTCCATTCCAACGGGCAATCCTAACTACACCCACTCGACCAAGACCCCCACCCCCCCCACCCCCGTGAGCAGTCAGAACATCATACTGGACACAGAAATCCAGGATCACATAGAACACACTTGCCCACAAGGCTGGACACGTCAATTCACTGTTGTGCGAACATCACATGCACATCCGGTTATAAGGAAGATATAACGGAGCCATTCAACATCAGCCATAGACAGATCTTTCCACAACACTCCCTCCCGTACAGATGCAGGGAGTTCATCACTTTCCGCAATCCCAACTTTTCTGCACCCGCAACAGAATCGGCATTCACCGACGTGGAAACCTGGATATGCCCAATCCGCAATACAGCAGCATCACCAGAGGCAGATCACCCAATAGGCTGACTAGGCTTGAGCCTAGTGGCCCGTGATGGAAGGGGGCCCATCACTTTTGGCAATAAAAAATTTTTGAACTAATTTCATACTGTTGTCGTTGACACCTCCACCCAAGTTCACCCAGTATTAGGCCGATAGTGTTGCAATGCATTTCTGCAGTCACTAGATATAGATAGCTATATAAGTCTATATTTAGTTACATATGTGCCTATAATGCAATAACCACGCAAATCTGTGTCATCATCCGTGTCATCATCCGTCCATCAAAGATAGCCATCATTGACAATCCACCCTATCCCCATCCTCAGTTCTTCGTGTATGTTGTGACTTTCAGCAGACAGCGCGGAGCTACCAAGAGTTTGATGACATAATAAAAATGTTTGCCTCCAACATAAGATGCTCCTAGTATTCATATGCTCCAATGCTACATGGTAACAACTCATGTTTGATTTTATTAATGAACAACTTGCATTTTCAAAGTAAATGAGGCATGAGTGGGGGGGAGAGGGACTAGGTAGTTACATGGGGTGGGGGGGGGCAAGACTGTGGGTGGGTCAGAGAAGGGGTATCCCCTTCCCTCTTGCTGCTAGCTTCTTGGGGAAAATTTTAAAATTTAGATGGTGTGGTAGTGGATTTCCTCTGTTTCTGAAGGTAAATTTAGACCTTACATACGCTCAGGGGTGTAGTTTACAAAGTGGAAAGATTGACACTATTTTATCAGAGATTATTGTTTAAAAGTACATGCTGTGATCTACTATGCAACGTCAGCAACGAACCATTTGAAATAGTTTCCTTGAAATTTTGGTAAGAGGGGGGGTGGTGGTGGCAAGTATGGGGAGGGTGGCGCCTCCCCCCCCCCCCTGCTGCCGCCACTGCATAAGCTGCCATTGTTGCTTGACAATTTAAGTAATTAAGCACAATAATTACACTCCCGCGACGCGTGGTGTGTGTATAATGCATTTGGTTCCCTCTGACTCTTTATAGTATGTTTGTCAGTCAGTCTGCCTCACTGCCTGTGCCGTTTCCCAGGAACTGCTGGTTCAAATTGTTTTAAATTTTGACACATGGCTCATTATGACCCACTAGGATTTCCAAACTTTTTCAAGGAAAATATATGGATCCCAATATAAAGCGGGCGTTTGTAATCTTTTAGTCGGTGCTCTTGTTAAATCCTGTTGCGGCCTTTGGTTGTGACATATTCAATATTTATATCTCTTGATTTGCCTAATCAATGTAGACCATTTGAGCAAAATGAAATTTTGATTGCATTTTCGAGCATGAATAATAAAGTAAATGGCACTATTCTAGTACACAAGCAACGATTGTAGTGATGCACATGCGAGAGAGCAGAAAAAATGTAAAATAGTTATTAGTTATATAAATATAATGTCAAATATGATTTTATAAAATTCAATAAATAGTGTTGAATATTTTGAAACCAATCTGACTATGATCTCTAGCTGATGGTGGCACCAATAGTCTTCAGTCAAATTTATTTCAAAATATTCAGCAGCTACATGCAATTTAAGCTCTTCGGCTTAATACGCATTGGGGATTCGATTGAATTCGATGTAAGCACTCAATTGTATGTTTCATTTTGTTTTTGATTTTAGAATAGCTATGTCATATCACCACACATCTGCACGTCCAGAAAGAAAACAAATTGCGTTTGGAATTCGTCTTGGCAAAGGCAAACCAAATAACAGAGGTGTTTGTACTACGTGTCGGTGAACAGTCGTCATCGGTTCCTCCTGATTCTAGCATTGATAACCAACAGACTGAGGTCATTGCGGAGCAGGATCCGGATAGTAATGTCCCAAATAATGAAATTACAGATCACACAACTGGCAGTGACATTGTACAAAAAGATGAAGATCCAGACATAACAATCCCTGTATATGATTCCGATTTAGGGCAGTGGTCAGAAACAATTACAGAAGAAATGCGAAGCTATTGGGCAGATCGTGGCAGTGAACAATGTTAGCATTCAAATGCAAGTTTTGAAGCATCAAAGATTGTTGATGGAAATCGCCAGATTAGATACTTTTCAAAGAAACTCTTTACGTATGAGCATCCATTAACGCATAGGAAAATTACACGGTCTTGGCTGTGTTATTCTCCATCAAAAGCAAGTGTTTACTGCTTTCTCTGTAAATTGTTCGCGGACTCACAGGAAGGCATATCATTTGTTCGAAATGGATTTAATGATTGGAAAAATGCGTCCACATGGATTCCACAGCATGAATGTTCGGATATGCATGTTAAATCGATACTCTGTTTGAAGAATTTTCAAAAGTCAAATGCAAGAGTTCATGAAAGTATGGTTTTGCAGTCAGGGCCGAACTTAGGCCACATGGGGCCCAGGGCAAGGTTTCTGACATGGGGCCCTGTTGGTGAGCTATATGCCTATATAGTGGTGACTCACCCCTCCTTAGGGGTGTCTGGTAGTCTCCCCACCTCCACCCCACCCCATTTTTTAAAGATTAGATGCTCTGAGATGCTAACTCCTGCATTCAGAGTGATAAACAACATAGTTGTTTTGATTTCTATCTTTGCCTTAATTCACACATCAATTTAGGAAAATTAGAATTTGAGAGCAATTGCTACCTGAATTTGCATATTTTCTGTCAATTCACCCTACTCCCGATTCGCATTATAGTGTTCAATATTATCCATTATGTTTGGTTTTAGTCAGTTGGAATATAGAAATTATGACTAAAAGACCACGAGCAATCCATTGGACCATTTCAATCACTTGTGAGTGTCTGCATGAATGTACATTGTATGCACGTGTGTGTGGTGTAGTAGAAGTAGTAGTAGTAGTAGTAGTAGACTAGTAGTAGCAGCAGCAGCAGCAGCAGCAGCAGCAGCAGCAGCAGCAGCAGCAGCAGCAGCAGCAAAAGCCGTAGTAGTAGTAGTAGTAGTAGTAGTAGTAGTAGTAGTAGTAGTAGTAGTAGTAGTAGTAGTAGTATAGTTGTAGTGCGAATTATGTATTGGATCATGATCAGACCAGGCCAAGTGAGTGATTGACTAATGGTCAAATGAATGGGCATTACAAATGGGATTATTAGGAATAGATGAGCAATAGATGACTATGCAGGAAAACCAACAGTAACATTGGGATCCATGAGAAACGCATTTAACACGCTGTTGCATCTGTCACATGATATGTTCTGTAAGTTATGAATTATGAGTACATTATTATCAGTATAGCACACTTAACTATTAACCCATGTTTCTTCACTGCAATGTACAAAGTCTTTACAATTTACACACTGAAATTATGTTGAGAGAACAAGAACTTATAATCAATGAGTTGTTAATCTCTAAGTGTGTAACTTGTAAAGAGATGGTACATTGCAGTGAATAAACATGGGTCAGAACATAACATGTGACAGATGCAGCAGTATATTAAATGTGTTTCTCATGGATAGCAATTGTTTTCCTGCATAGCATGTAGCACTACAAATACTGCATTTCTAGAACATACGCTTAACAATGCACGACTGGTGATGTATCACGCTCAGTTCATAGTTATTAAAGTAAAACCTTTCGGGCTTTCTCACATGCAAACACATCTATAACATCTGAGAAGTCTAAATCACGCAGTATATCAGATTCCATGCTCATACGAGCAAGATTAGTGAAACGTTTTTGTCCCATAGTGGTTCGATTCACATTTTTCAGAAGCTTCATCTTCGAAAACGACCGTTCACCTGAACAATTTGTTATCATTAGTGTCAAATAGATTTTGAGTGCAGTTGCCGTATTTGGGAAAGTGGCTTCAATGTCCTTTTCAATTATCAGTTTATACATGAATTGTTCCAAACTGGTGTTTTTCTTCTTTTGATCGAAAAATGCGCTGACAAAGGATTGGAAGTGCAACAGCTCATAGGAAAAGTTGTCATCCAGATCGTCTTGGTAAAACTCTGACAATTTGGTTGCAGCTGTCATTACAGATTCTTGATTCATGGATGGTAAATCAATGAAGAACCCAAAACGATCTGATACATCCTTGTATGCAGCATGACGTGTCTCAAGGCATGTGACCAGTGAGTCGATGCAAGGAATGAAAGCCTTTGTACGGAATGCATCCTTGGGTGTCAGCTCAGCTTCATCAGAATGGCCATAGTCAAGGGGATCTAAGCGCACATTACGTCGACGTATACGTTTTTTCTTAGCAGCATACTCATTAGTGCCAGACAGGCGCATGCCAGATTCCTCAAAATGGTCGAAGCAATCTCGCTGTTCTCGAACAAAATCTAACAGGGATGTCAATACACCAGCTGCAACATTCAAATTGAGCTCTATAAACCAGGGTTGGCAAGTTTTGGACACTAGTGGTTTAAACCATGGTTTAAACCGTCCGCCCAAAATAGGTTTTGGACACCTTAAATTGTCCAAAACTGTCCAAAACCTAAAATATTGGTATAAAAAATATTTTTCTGAAATGTAATTTTCTTAAAAACAACTATATAGCATTTAGACACATACAGGTACATGTACATATTGATGGATGGTTATCTACATGTATTTTTGGATACTTTATTGCTATATAATAATAATAATAATCTAAAAGGACACATATGATTTCAATAAATTAGGAGTCTTATTTGCTTCTTTCTATAATCCATGGGTAAATTTTTTTCAACTTTTGTTTGTCTTAAATGTTTTAACTTTGTATATTTCGACCAGTTGTGTTAAACCCACAGAAACCCTATTTAATCAATAATGTAAACATATTAGACTACCTATGTACAGCTAGATGTTTATATTATTGAGAACTGTCTCTGTGTCTAAATCTATTTCTTGCAAAATGTTCATGGCCTATGGAAGAATCTTAAACTCATAGAGAACATATAGTCTGCTAAGATGTTGTTTCAACAATTAACTGATGACCCTTGCTCTCTAAGGCTATTTTAGAATGCACTACTCAGTACACACATTAGCTATGTTTACATAAGATCTTATGCAAATTTGGGATTAAGGCATTATTAAGCTGATAGAATATAAATTAGATTCTTCATGTTTTCATCTATCCTCAGTTAATGCTAGATATCAATTAGACAATTAGTAAAAAGATATCCTTGTGCTACATTAATCTTTGAATTCTTCTGTTGTCCTGAATATTTATGTGTTGATGGTATTTGAAATAGCTAATATGTATTTCAAAGGTGGTAGGCCTAAGGATCCAATTTGGAAGCACTTTTTGGAAGTTAAGATTAATGGCAAACAAATGGCTAAGTGTAGAGAGTGTGAGTACACAGTTGTCAACAAGGTAGCAAGGATGAAAATACACTATGAGAAGCATGAGAAGTTTACTGAAAGTCCTGTTGAACAGGCTGATACAGACAGTGCAGACACAGCAAAGACATCAAGATTTTGAAGGTAAATAAAATTAATGCTTAACCCCTTGCTCTCTAATGTCAGTAATTAAAAATTCTATATTTTATTGTGACTATACCAAGGAAACTGGGTTTCATTTTTCAACAATTTTGTTGGGCGATGACAAATTTGTTGAAAATAAAAAAACAGTTTCTCTTTTAATTTTATTTGAAAAATGTTTTTTGTTGACATTGGAGTGATAGGAGTCCAATATATCTAATACATGCCTTAACCCTTTCACTGATGAATTCCTCAGCTATCATTTTCAAGGACACTATGCGGGAAAACTGCAGAATATTTTGAAACTAATTTGACTGGAAAACAAATTTACTCGTGAAATGACTGCCGCTTTTACTAAGCCAGTCATTTCAGTGAACAATTTTCAAAAATTTGTGCTAAGTTGTGTTTAAAAGTCATAATGTACAATGTAGGTACGGTTACTATTCACTGTAATTGTCTTGGCCGCATAGGAGTTATCAACAGGATGTTTCACCTTTAGTTCAGATACCTGAGTTAATTATTCTCTTTGCCATGCTAGTAATAGAGCCAGGTCAGATAATCTCTGATAACCACAATCACATGCTGAGCCTCTTTACAATTCAATGGTATAGGTGTGATAATTGGCCTGTGAGGGCGCTGGCTTAAGATTAGAAATAACACACAATGATCTGCTTAACCCTATACTTTCTGCAACCCAGGGTTTTCAGAAATACTCTTGCCTGAATACCTTTACTACAGTAATATTATGAAAACAATTTGGCATAGCACACTAACACCCTTCAGATAGACTGATGCAAACAGTCAAACTAATATTCAGCAAGTCCCAAAGTTTTGAAAATAAATAAAAAACATGCATTTATTTGACAGAAGGGTGGTCTATCTTTAACTCTATCCATTCCAAATTTTAAATGTATTGAATTATGACATAAAATTAATTACTTTTGAAAATTCAACATAGGAATGACTGATTTTGTTGCAATGCCAGTCATTTCAATGTAAATTTTTAAAAAGATTATCATATCTTGTCCCGAAATGGCTTGGACCAGGTAGGATGTATATCTACATTTGGCTTATATAGCACATGTAATATCCCTTTTCTTTGTTTCAGCTGGACAAACCATCAGCTGCACCATGCACAAAGCGACTAAGAGAAGAATTGCCATCACAATCCGTAATAGGCTTGGAGTAGAGAAAGCGTCAAAGCTAGTGTTTTGCTACAGGATGTTGAGAGGGCTGTCTGATTTGGACTACTAATTAAACCTTTTAAGTTTTAATTGTATGTATTTGATAAAAATGTAATAATAACTCATATAATAAATGGATTTGTTTAATATAGTGCTTTTGATGCAATCTCTGATTTCTTGTTATTTTTTAATAGGATTATGATTCATAAGAGTGGTGATATGTCCAACATAGTTTTGGACAGTTTTGGACAATTTTGGACAGTTTTGGACTGGTTTAAACCATTTAAGACAGGTTTTAGACAGGTTTTGGACAATGTCTGCTCAAAGTTAGTTTTGGACTGTCCAAAACCCAACCCTGCTATAAACTGTAATATTTTACTACTCTGGTTGAATCGTTCTAACATGACATTCCAAAATTCAGCAAAGATTCCTGTCTCTAGCCTTGTCATCTTGTCATGCAATCCACGGGCTGCACTACAACAATCAGCTTTTTGCTCATTGTCCTCTGAAATATCAAGTAGTATGTCCATGATATCATTATAGCCTTTGATGAGAGCTCCGACTGCATCTGCACGACAAGACCACCGAGTATCACTGAGTTTCTTGGGCATAGAGATAATTGTATTATTTTCCTGTAACTTGTCATTAAGCTTTGTGTACCTTGCTGTGGATGATGTAAAGAAAACATACAATGCCTGAACCATATCAAAGAATGAAACTGCTTGACTACACGCAGCAGCTGCTTCTTTGCCAACCAAGTTGAGAGAATGTCCAAAGCAAGGAATAAATGTTGCAAACTGGTTAATCTGAGGTTTTCTGCTCTGCATGCCCTGATATCGTCCTGACATGTTGCTGGCGTTGTCATATGATTGACCGCGGCAGTCCAAGATTTCAATCCCTACATCTTTCAGATATAACTGCAGTGCGTTAGCCATGTCAACTCCCTTGTGTCCTGTAGACTCTAGAAAGGTAAAGAAGCGCTCGACTGGATGTGGTCCTTCCAAATAGCGTAGAACAACTGTTAGCTGGTCAATGTGAGCATTATCCTCAGACGAGTCAACTGTTACAGAATAGTATTTTGCTGCCTTTACACGATCAACTAGAACGTCTAATACTTGTTGGCCCATGATTGCAATGAGTTCTTCACAAATACGAGATGACAGATAATTTGTGTGTCCTGTGCCTTTGTTAGCATGCATTTGAATATGTTGTGCCAGAAATTCATCATATTCTGAAGCTCTAATGGCCCGAGGTAGTTGCCATTATGTGAAGAACCAAGTATTTGGTTGTCACCTCTAAATGCCAGACCACACACAGAAAGTAATTTGATGACACTGACGAGGCGCTGTAGTAATTTTACCCAATAGGTTGTCATCTCCTCAACTTGTTTTGCATAGCAAGATCTACACGACCATTGGCATCGGCACGTTGTGCATAGCTTAGCACTGCACATGCATGACCTTTTGACTTTTCATGCTCAATAAGTCTTTCACTAGCGTGCTTCCAGTGATTGAAGCCATTATCAACAAGAGCTGTTGATGCTGGATTAAACAGCTTGCATTCAAAACAGTAGAGTCTGCCAGTAGTACCTGAATAGCACAACCATTTTCTTTCAATTCGTTCACCATTAGCTGATTTCCGATAGAACATGTCAACTGTGCATTGTCTGTTACTGTTAGAGTGAGATGATTTCACAAATCCATCTGCCCGCATTGTCTCCAGTTTGTCACGTTTGTGTATAACATTTCCCTTCCTGGTCCAGTACTCACGCATTTCATCTGTAGCTGGAATAGGCCATGCACCAATGTCACTTAACAGACCAGGATTTACAATGGCATTATTTATATGAACCTGACTTGTTGCCTCTATATCCATTAGACTTTGTTCAGTGTCATGTACTTCGACTTCTTTAAGTTCCCTGGATTTAGACCTATCTTCATTTGCTACACTTTGAGTAAACTGGCTTGAAGATGCAGAATATTCGACAATACTGTGTGCTTCCAGTCCGTTCATCTAGCTTGTCCTTCTTGAAGAATGTTGTGACCGGCGGTGTTTGTGACAGAACCTTTGCCAAGCGATCAGCTTCATCTTCTTTCTTTTTTCGTTTCTCATGCCCACTTAGATAAGTTCTTTTCATGATTGTTAATTCTGAAAATAATTAAAGCATAATGTATTGTCTAGCGCAGTAAATCCAGCACAATCGCCCTCACCTTGCTGCCATCGTTTGCATTCAGAATTTCAATATTTTACCATTTCATCCTCTTAAAGCTGACCAAAATTAATGAAAATAGAGGTGAATAGAGACCACTGGCTACCATAGTACGGCAATGGTAGAATTAATGTTCCGGTTCCTATCTCATCATCAGGATTCCCGTTCTTGAAACATTAAACAACAACCGGCTGACCGGCCTCTGAGCGGTATAAAACCATTCCCTCAGTACTGAGCGTCTCAGTTCGCTGGCGAAGCTTGTCCAGAGCGCTACGCAGGTAGACAATAGGCGGTCGATCACCTATTGTCAATCTGCCTACTGCTATCGACGACAGCTGCTGGTGAACTAAGACGCTCAGTACTGAGGGAATGGTTTTATACCACTCAGAGGCCGGTCAGCCGGGTGTTGTTTAATGTTTCAAGAACGGGAATCCTGATGATGAGATAGGAACCGGAACATTAATTCTACCATTACCTTACTATGGTAGCCAGTGGTCTCTATTCACCTCTATTTTCATTAATTTTGGTCAACTTTAAACCCTGATGGTGACAATGGTGCGGAAAATTTAAAAAAAAGATAGCCATTTTGACTTCCAACTAAATCATGGCCTCCAAGAAGTAATCCCTGAAAGATTTTGAGGGAGCTTCCTGACTAGCCACCTTTTTCTTGGGGGTGGGGGGGGGGGGTAGGTAATCAATGGCATCACAATGACTGTTTGACTGTTGTATCTTCATTTCAAGATCCCCACGCAGTAAACCGGTTAAATATTTTTTTTAAACCAATTTGACTGGAAGCTGTTAATTTAATTGGAAAGTATGCAACATCCTTAAAGACTTGCTCTATCTAGTCATTAATATTGATAGGGTTATGAGACCATGATGACCATCTGTTTTTCTGATCATTTTGGTGCCGCGCTTAAGACGGGTTAGAGTGTCTATAACAAAAATGTATTTCTTGGAGAGAATTCCGAGAGATGTATGTAATCAGAGATGGATTATTGCAAGGGTC
Organism: Chaetoderma sp. LZ-2023a; assembly: GCA_034401795.1. Classification (NCBI taxonomy): domain Eukaryota; kingdom Metazoa; phylum Mollusca; class Caudofoveata; order Chaetodermatida; family Chaetodermatidae; genus Chaetoderma; species Chaetoderma sp. LZ-2023a. The sequence continues at coordinate 104,161,224 of CM067374.1, forward strand.
TGTGGGGCTGCAACACTAAGGCCCGCTTAAGGGACCCAAAATTATCAAGCAAAATAATGTTTATAATATTTAACCCTTTGCACGTGTAATCCCAGTATCTCAATTTCATGGCATGAGGTAAGCTGCTGAATATGTTATTTTAATATTAGGCAGCAACAGCTTCCAGTCAAATTAGTTTCAAAATATTTGTTACGTTGTAAAGCATTTATTATAGTTGATCTGTCAGGGTGAAAAGGTATTAAAGTTTAATAATTTTAGCTTATCCATTATCAATGGCCAATGGGTACACATTCATTTAGTCGTGTGCTCCAACTATATAGGCTTAACCCAGCTTTGGGTATAACAGTAAATAATTTTATAACCACAAAAAAACTTTGCAAACAGCATATACAGTATAATACAGAACCGATCAGAAATAGAAATCTTTGATCCACGTACTACGTAGTCTACGCAAGTTACGCAACTGCAACAATAAAAACTTAAAATGTGTTAAATAACAATCAATATATACTTACCTGCTATCAGCCTATCCTGCTCTGAATAAAAGCTTTTTCTGACGGATGATGATGCCTCATAACAATTTTGCGAGGTCAGCGTTAAGCGTTTTGCTCATTACATAATAAAAATTACATCCGGTAATACTGAACAGCATTTCGCGGAAACTGGAAAGCATTAAACTCTAAATAAATAGTAGCTTAGAAATTGTATTGTAATATGAGTGTGGCCATTTATGGGTGGCGGGGTGGGGTGGTAGACTAATGAACCTAATTTTTAGGAAGAGCTTATTTCTGGTTATTTTTAATTTTCCATGAGCTTTAGTAATATGTAACTTATAATCTTATTTCAACATTTTATTTTTACTAGCATTGGGGGCCCCTGACCACGGGCCCACGGCTGTTATGGCATTTGGCCAGGTCAGCCCACCAAGGTGCCCAGCCCGGTCCTCAGGGCCTCAAGAAATAACACCTAAATTTTTGTAGGTGTCATGTTCGGGGGCCCTGGGCAAATCGGGGGCCAAGGGCACATGCCCCGTTTGCCCTGCCTATAGATCGGCCCTGAAAGTAACTCTGTCCCACCTACGGGCTCGGCCATTACAGAGCGAAATATATCATGTCCGATAAAGTTGACACCGCACTTGCATTACCCGCCCCGCCCTAGGGTAATAAAAACGTCACACTTCACAACAGCACAAGAATCATCCACAGATAAACAGCCACGCGTATCAATGAAAAACATCAACATGACAGAAACATAGACACTCAGGTTTACTCTATTCACAATCCCCATACGACGGTTTTGTAATTCTAAACTGAGGCACGCATTTTCCGAGCTGTATTATACTAAATTAAGTTTGGTCTAGGTAGGGATGGGACTAGTCCTACCCACAGAGGAGGATGCTTGGCACTCCGCCCACCTGGAAAACACAGTCCAGCTTGGCGGAATTAGTATACTTAATTTCTGCAAGACGTGGAGCTGTTTAAACCAACCAATAGTTATAGACACCTATATTGTCCTAATTTTGGTTAAGAACATCATCGTTCTACCATGTATACAAATCATTATTTAACCCACGTGCTGATGAAGCGGCATCAAAACTTCGAGAGTATAATATCAGTGAGAATTTCAAATATTCTCTTACCTACATATTCCCGCACGATCAACACGGGCTGGAATACACCTGTTACAGATAAACCAGACACACGTGTAAGCTCACGTGCATACCGGGACGCTGTTTCGAGGAACAGATTTTAAAACATATATTTCCGTCTTCCACATCAACAAATAATCAGCAGCATCAATACTCCGCCATTACGTAAATATTGCCTAAGTTTCCGATCAACCATGTGCTTTCACAACGAGAAACCACGTGACTTTCACTTCTATTTCCAGTAAATTGGATCAAAGGCTTTAAACACAAGAGCTGCCCAAAACGCGCATCTACCACAGCGTGATGGAAGAGGCGAGAGGGGTGAGTCGGGGCAATTGCCTCTGAGGTCATCACGCTCTCCTACACCCCATCGGGCGCTCCCGCCTGAAATTAAAACAGGCAAGTTTATAAGCATCCAATCTGAAAAACAGCTTCACGCTAATTAAAAAGTGAGCTTCCATGGGAATAAGTAGTTCCGAGTTTTTACGTTGATCGGAGACTTGTTTTTCCTTTGAGTGGAGACGAAAGTGACACACCTTCGTTCTTATATTTATAATTACTCCTTTTACATGGGAGGAATATTTCGTCTGACTCCAGGTTTAAATAAATCCCAACTTTCCTTATGGGGCATGACCGAATCACCCTAAAACTTTCAGGTGTGGTCATCCGCCCTCTTGTGATGTCACCAAAAAGTATAAACGGAGGAGATCACGCACTGAAATTTCGTCTTCCCATCAAATTCGACACTAGGGAAGAACAGGAATTAGACTACTTTCGTGTTGCAAACCAAATTCTGCTGTTTTCTTATTATTTATTTATCACTTCTATTAATATTACTTGGCCAGGAAAAGTATAAAGAGTTAGGAAAAATAGCTTAGGTTAGGCAGTCTGCACCATTATTAATATGCGGAAATAAGATGTCACTTGCCGAGGACCTTGCCTTGTCTGACAGCTTGGAAGAGTCAGCGCCAGCTCATTCCGGAAAGAAGTATCCGTGTACAGCATTACAGCTCAATGGACAGCTGTGTGTGCGCACGTTTTCCCGCAATTCTGACTTGACGTTTCATATCAATCGTGATCATCTTTTTCAATGTGCATTCTGTACGGACTGCAAGTACCTTTATACAGCTACACATTACGGTGTGACACACACATTGACGGATAAGCATCGTGTGCTGGTAGTAACATTGCAGCCTGGTGGAGAAAGTGCGAACGTTGAAGTGCTAGTCGCTCGTTTTGAAACTAGACTTCCACTTAATGTGCTTCCCACGGGAAAGATGGCCAAGACCAAGCATATGAAATGGCGACAACCAGACTTTCCGCATTACAGACCAGCAACAGCAACCACCGCATCCACCAGGCAACATGCACTACGCCATTACGTAGCATCAGCCAACGTCACGACGGAATTACCAGCACAACCAGCACCGGCAGCACCTGCAGTAACGGTACCAGCATCACCTGCAGTTTCCACTCCAGCAGCACCCGCAGCAACTCAGCTGTCCACACCACACATGACATCAGCATCCGCATCCGCATCCATAGTCGGCTGACAAATTTCTGTGGTTATTTCAACCCTGGTGACCATATCCAAACAGGGGTTACAGAATGTTTCAGACAGATCTATATCGCCTTGTAGTCTTATCATCGACGAGGAGATCCGCCTTATGGAAGCAACCCTAACCACCATCGCATCACGAAGCAGCATCACGTCACACCCGCGCAGCAGCACTCCTACAGATCCAGCAGTTCGGAAAGTAACTACACCAGATCATCCTTGCGCCGGAAAGAAATGCCTCGCACACTCCATGGAAATCCGTGCAGTACCAAGGACGACCGCCAGTAAACTTCTGAAGTCCACAAAAGTCCAGAAATTATCTGCCAGTATCGCATCAGCATCTGCATCAGCATCCGCAAAAGCATCATCGTTTCAGCGACCATTCATTCTATTTACAGCACGCAGTCCATCCGCAGCATGGACAACAACCATAATGTCCGCAGTCTCCACACCGCCACCAGTTCACACATCACCAGTCATCTCCGCCACCACCAGTGCTTCAATGGATATGGCCGCACCATCTTCCAGCTATAGTATTACCAACCTGGGCCTGCTTAGTAGTGAGATATTGGCAGCGGAGGACCATCCACCACGTCCATCCTGTATGAGTCGGGGTACCTAGACACGCTGGGGAAACTTCACAGCGGATGTTTGTGGACACTATTGCCGAGGTTGCAGCAGGATTTATCAGTAGTTGTGCAGAACACAGAACTTTATTATTATGTTTATTATTATATATGTTTTAACAATTGACACCCAGTCCCTAAGCTGACTACGGTCATCCTACACAGCTGCGCAATATTCTTGCATAGCTGTGTCTCTCATAAAATAATCACTGCAGATTCCTGTGATGTAAACACATCGTGTGCGACGTAAGTACACAACACACCATAGCGAATATGTCATAATTCCGTCATACAGTCTCAGCTACGCTTGATAAAGTAGTCTTTTTACCTTATTATTATTTGATATTTTTCGTATTATTTTAGTTCTCGCATCAGTACGACAGGACGGAGTGTGGGTTAGCAGAAGCTACCTGTGCGGATCTGCACTAACAGGACGCATTATATTAATCAGTATACACCTGGTGCATCCCTTTATTTACCCGGGATGCACATGTAATTAGCATCATCTGTGATACTCTTCTCGGGTATAGTTATGTGATTAATATATATTTACATTATATAAAAACTATTGTAATTGTGGTACGTTGGAGCGTGGGTGTTCTCTGCGGGAAAATAATTATCTGCATCCATGAGAACACCCATGCGAGCTATTGTTTAGGTGATCAGTGATCTAAATAATAAAAGTATGCATACACCGAGAAATAAAAACAAAACAAATAAAGAAAAAACCTGGAAAAATAATTCCAGGTCAAAAATTAAAATCAATGGTATGCCTCCCTCCCAAACTCTTTCGCACCCTATGTGCTCTTTCTTATGAACACGCGTCTTTTACGTCACTCTCCACTCGGTTACATGCCTACTCAGGAAGTCTATAATTCCCGGCTAGCATGCTCCCGTGCATTCAATCCGCTGTGCGTGCTCGTTTGCCACGGGTGTCGAACTAGGAGGGGGTTGTGTAGCGCGGACCGACCGGACGGGTACTGACCGTCCCAGCAAAGCCGTACAGAATGGCCACTCTGGATTTGCTCCAGCAATGCCACCCTGGCTAGGGTAGTATGCATACATAAGCCCTATAAGAGGTTTTCGTTAAAATCGGCTAAGTCCGATAAAACACGTGGTGTGCATGCGCGCACGTCAGAGCTTCCCTGACAACACGTCTCGGAATTGGATGTGAGTGCATGCATATAGTTTACAAATTTGGTACTCGTGAAAACCTTTAATTAACCCATTCTCGTTGTTCTTGGGACCGATCCGGACCAGAAGAAAACGAGCTTTCTAGAACTGTTAACCACTTTAAAATCGGCCTAGAAATGGCTGAGTTATCCATGAAAACCCACTCAAAATATCTTCAAAATATTGCTTTTGACGTCCTAATCGCATGTATGCAAAAATAGATCTAGAATGTTCTAGAACGTGGTAAATACGTCACTGATCTAGCTGCACGCTGATTGTCTATTGCTCGGCCGCTGATTGGTTGAGGCATCTGCCTCTGATGTCACGAGTAGTATAAAAGGTGTGAAAAATCGAGAATCAGGAGCATCGCCGGTGTGGAAGGCGGCCCGCGCAGGACCTCTGGACCATCAGGAGGACGGCTGTAACCGCTGACCTACAAGTGATTCTCACATCTACCGGTGTCTTACAGATCCCAGCACATCCGCGGTGGTAGGACATCCTCAGCTTCCACAAGTTTTTGGACACTCCTGGACGGCCATCGTAATAAACTAAATTTAATGTTAGACTTTCCGCATCCGGACTTTCCTAAGGGAGCCTTTCAGAGAGTGGGCCGTGTGGGCCCAGAATGTGATTCTAGGGAATGTAGAGCTATGGTGATTCTTGGTGGATGACTCGCCGGATATGCCAACCACGCCGAAAAGTGGATTTCAATTTCCGCACTGCATGTCGTGTGTGTTTTAATTAACTTTTTGGCCACAGTCTGGTGGAACTTTGCTGGGTGCGCCGCAGGAGCTATGCGACACATCCCGCACCATGTGCCAAGTTATGTAACTGCTTAACAATATATACAGCCTCTCTGTTAATGGGCAAACTTCAACTTTATTACTTCCGTCGCTGGACGGATAACTTTCTCTCTTCTGTAAAAATTGTATACTAGCTACGGAGACTATCTAATAGACATTACCTCACTGCTCTGTTTCACTGTCCTGAGTTTGTACCGTGTCTACCCTGTCTGGTGGAGCCAGCTTCCGGAGACCTACCTGCAGAAATCAGCTACAGAGATCTGCCTGCAGGAAACCCTTTCAGCCTCAGAGAAGGTGTCAGCTCGCGCTACGAATATGCTAGCACCTCAATTTCAGTAACATAGTAACCTGTTCTGTACTAATGACTATTAGGTACTCAAGTAACTATACTATCGTACATTTAATTATCATTACCGTATTTTGTACTGATGACTAATTGATACCTTTCCAGTCTTAGGAGCGCAATTTATAATTTCTTTATTACTGTGCATATTATCCTTGTTTACTGTAGGTGCATTCAACTAGCCGCACTGCTTATGTTTATCAATCTATTATACTTAACTCTCTCATTTAATTACATTCTACTGATTACATTGGGTAGTTGTATATGGCATGTAGCCATTCAGTTAATATGTTGTGTTTAATTGTAGAAAACTTTGGACCGCAGTATGCTATGAAATACTATACAGCAACATTTATCTGCATCACTTTATACCCACCATTTTCAATTTTACACTGAGGTCGCTGACCGTGCTCTAATTGTTTGAGCCCTGGCATGTTACCGACTAACCTTACTATTCAGCTCGATAGGATAGGTTAAAGTGGTTAGGGACAATTTCTTCGTTTAGAGACATGTAGTGTACGCCTCTTTTCCGGTTGTTGCGGTAATGTAGCCCGGACTCCGGCAAGATTGTGTAAAATTGGCCAATTACCTATAAGGCCTCATATATATATATATATATATATATATATATATATATATATTAAGTTATTGGCTCTTTCCACGATCCACCAGCCGTATGGCTTTCTAATTGGCTGGATTCCTCATCAGCATGTTGATCGAATCCGACCCTGGGAAACTATCAGAGGTTTCCGAGCGGTGATGGTTAAAGTGCTGATTTACATACACTCCCCCACCCCCACCCCCCCACCCCCACCACCCCTATCTTCAGATACTTGTTAGCTAGATAACCCTGCCAATGAAGGAAGCACTGCAAGTTTATTTACTGGCCCGCAGTGCATATCTGGGCATATTGGAATTTAATCCTAATGACAGATCAACTGTTAGATCTGTAGGACTCGGTGGCGGCATCTGGGTGAGATCTTGGAATCCGCCATGCCCTCACGGGAAGGATGCTCGTGATGGATATTCGCCTCTCCATCCCCAGCATAACAACATGTTAGTAATCAAACTTACTTGTGTAAAACGTGGCCATTGTTCAGGTGATGTTGTATGTGGTTGCGGAGAAAAGTATCCGGATTTTCATCGAATTCGGATGCCTTGTGTTGTAACATGTACACATGCTGTCCTTGGAGGTAGATGCTATTCCAAAGCAACCTACGGGAAGCTAAGCATCTGTGCCCACTGGACAACTGTATCTAAAGATAGGTAGGACTCCCTGCCACATGCGGCCAAAGCTAGTTTCCATTTCTAACAACTAATTAGTAGGTTAGACTGTAGCAGAAGGCCTGCATAGATAGTGGCATCTACCAAAACAGTATCTTTGGAACTACATAAGACGGTGACCTGGGAATTCGTTGGAAATCGTTTGTCCCGTCTTCGTGTAAACCAGCGTGCAACACATTAACAGTAGCTTCACTAGGATTTTCAGCACTTAGCATTTTCTGTTGAACAAAAGTGGCCCTTTTTGCCAGCTCTTTTCCCCCCGCTTCGGCATTGAAGGCATTTTCCCGTGACGGAGGCCTGCGCAAGGCACTTTCCTCTCGCAACAACAATATTTTCTTTGTGTGTGTTAGGGGGATATTAGCTTATATTAAGCTACTTAGTGACTTCGTTGCAGATGCGTCTCTTGCGGGGATACCTCTGTGGATTCAAGAACCTTTGTGGTACCTCCGGCGACACCACGTAGAAAGAACACCAGTTAGCTCTATATTGTGTATTATTGTGTGCTCATTTACTGTCAAACGATCATCTTGTTTGCATAGTGTATAGTAATATTTCTACTGTTTTAATTACACATTATTCCATTCTCTAATTTAGTATGGACTGACATACCGGTGACACAAACAGTTGGGATGACACCGTGTGGTTCAATCTTGGTGGCAATGGTCGCACGGCCCCATTGGAACATCAGTGTCCCACCTGCTCTAGAAGTTGGTCTTTGCATTTCTTGGAGAAACGTCATATGGGATCCGCATCCCTGAGATCCACAGCCAACCAGCTATCCCGGTCATCGTGCACTTGTGGGGTGATGGGCGGAAACCTAATGGCGGACCAGTACGTACACCTGTGAGCTACAATTCTTGTCTTTAACTTTGGAGAAGGCTTTGACATTCATGCATGCTGGTTTTGCCTGTCTGTGTGTGCACTGAAGACGCTTAATTGGGGATACACTTTTCTTTGCCTGCTGTAATTTTATTAGTCAGAATGTCCCAGCTGTCATCAATGCTTTTGCCATGATCTCAATCTGCCAATCTGTGATATGTATGAATTGAATGCTGCATAGTTTTCTCATTTTTATACAATTCTGAGATTAGGATCATCAGGGTAAATACAACGGATAGTAAAGCTAGTAGTGATGTGGTGGGATGGCCTGAATGGTGGGTGTGTGATTGTGTCTTCAATCATGTTTTCCTCATTTAACAACAGAAGATCTATGGTGTTAGGAGTATTGTCACAGCAAAAATGTGTCGGGAATGTAATGTGCTGAGAGAGATACGAGTCCCGTATTAGTTCAAGACACTTTGTGGAGGCATGGCTTTCACGGCACATTGAGATATTGTCTCTCCAGTTGATGCCGGGGTAGGTAAAGTACCCCATGATAATAATATAGGAGTCAGGTGAGTCAGATAGAAGGAAACAAAACTGCCTTATTTTGTTCTACAAAGGTATACAGTAACAAGCAAAGATATCATTAGACAGTCTACACCCTCCAATTCGAAAAGACCCCCAAAACATGCACAGCAACGACTTCAACCAAATTCCGCTTCAAATCAAATAAAATAAACTTAATTTATTGGCTGCTATTTTATTAATATACATACATTGATTACAGGAATCCATCAAAGCCAATGCGTGCAACCTTCACATGATCTTCTAAACAGTTCAGAAAACTCTGCAAATCCTGCAAATGTACAGAATTAATCCGAGGGGGGAAACAAACTTAAACCAGCTACTAGACGAATGCACGGCGAAAATAACATCATTTGGATGTTTTGCCATAACTAATCAAGATCAAGATTAAACTCCCGGTTAAAAACCTTGGGCTAGATGTTGTAGTTGTTGTTGTTTTCAGATATTTCTCTTTATAGGAGCACCCTCGAGGCCGACATCTCAGTCACTCAGCGTGCTATTTTACAGGTTCAGATATAGAGCCCCTGGTCACTTGAGCCGTTGACCGAGATGTAGATACAGTACAGTATTTTAACTTATTATTATTATTTAGTCCACGCAGCCAGCCAGGCTGCTCATCCTTAGCCACCACCAGGTAGTAGCCATTATCTGCATGCTTTAGAACTAAGCCTACATATCTGACAACTTACTTTTTTTTATTATAGCATGTTCACAACTGAGCTCCAAATACAGGGCCTGACACTCAGTGTGAGTTTTTTACGTCCCCTATGGCACAGACACCACACGAGACGGGACCTATGGCTTTACGTCCCCTCCAAAGGACAGGGCACTGAGTGGGGTGTTACACCTACCAACATGCCTGAGTACGGGGGTTTAACCTGTAACATTTGTGGATTCGATTCTCGCAGCAGAGGTGAGTGCTCTAGATCGTTGAGCCTGTAGCTCATGGGAGTATGTGCTGGTCCTTTCTACTGCTCCGCTCCATTGCACCGCATGTACAGGATACGCGGGGAGGGCTGGTTAGCTACGGTTCTTGGGGCTAATGGATCCTGTATCGTGAATCTCTGAAAAGTACAAAGATAGACTTCTAGAGCCGGTGGAACGTTAATGTTTTAGTGGGGCTATGTGACCATTGCCACCGAGATTGAACATCACCGTCTCATCCCAACTATTTATATCACCGGTATGACAGTCCATAGCTCAATTTAGGAGCCTGGACATGATAATTAAAAATAATATATACTATACAAACAATGGTACACGAGAGAAAATATACAGTACATAGAACTAAGTTGGTGTCTTGTTAACCTGGATTCGTCAGAGGTACCTCACCGATCGTTGTACATCCGTTAGGTATCCCTGCAAGGGAGCGTCCTAACGAGGTCACTTATGTAGTTTAATATAAAACCATTATACCCCTAACAAAAATAGTATTATTGCGAGAGGAAAGTGCCTCACACAGGCCTCCATCACAGGAAAATGCCTTCAATGCTGAAGCGGAGGAAGAGAGCTGGCAAAAAGGGCCACTTTCTTGTTCAAATCTATGCTAAGTGTAGTGTGAGTCAACCTAATGAAATTATAATTAATGTGATGCACGATGTATTATGTGAAGATGGGGCGGATGATTTCCATAGAATTCAACACTGTCATCTTATGTAAGTCCAAGATACTGTATTGGTAGTTGCTGCTTTTATTTATGCAGTCCTTCTGCTAAATCTTAAACTACCGGTTAGGTGTTAGAATTGTCTCCTAGCTTTGGCCGCAAGTGGCAGGAATTTCTACCTATCTTTTGACACATGAGCCTGACAGGCGTTGATGCTCGGTTTCCATAAGGTCACCATCCGGAGTATCTCCCTCAGAAAGGCAGCAAGCGGACATGTTATGGAGTGGCAGCTTCACAATCATATAACGATCCGGTTACATATCACACCACAACCATATACAACATCACTAGGACAAGTCAATATTACACAAGCAATTTGAAAAGTGCATAAAACTTTATGGCGGGGAGTGAGAGGCAGATATCCATCTCCAGTGACCTTCCCGTGAGGGCGTAGTGAGTTCCAAGACTGCACCCAGTCACTGTACGGAGTTAGATGGAGATCTGCATTCCATCCATCACCTAGTGTGTCGGGGCAGATCAATTAAGATTCAGCTCCGGGGACTAACGTTTGTCTGTCGCTAGGGTTAAGTTACAGAATGCCCAGAGGTGCACTGCTGGCCGGTTAAAAATAATATGTTTTCGCAGTGCTTCCTAGTTTGGTGGGGTTATCTATGCCGAAGATACAGAGGAGGTGTATGCGAAATTGACACTGGTCTTCACCGCTTGGAAACCCCAATAGTTTCCCAAGTCGGATCATGCCAATGTGGCGATGGGAGATCCAGACAATTTAATAAGCCTTGCAGCTGGAGGAGCGTAGAGAGAGACAATCACTCAATATAATCAATATTGTTTATATAAGGTTTAGTCGATCTCATGTCAGGTCTGCATAATGAGAACATGAACAGTGACCTCAGTGTAAAATTGATGCTGGGGGGAAGGTGATGTGGATTTATTGTTGCTGTATAGTATAGCCGAGCGTACTGCGGTCCTAGTGTTTTATATAAACTAAACAAAACAAGTAACTAGGATGGCTGCTGTCATATACATAAACTAACTATCACAGTATTGACAGTAAACCAGGTCATGGGACCTTGCGGTGCATGATAGTCATAAGCACAAAAACAAGGATAATATATATATTAAAGATATAAATTATAAAATGCAGTCGCAGACGACCGGGCGGTACCTATTAGTCATCAGTACCTGTAAAGAAATGAATAAATACAATAGCTAAATGAGTACCTATTAGTCATTGGTACGGAAAAAGTTCATAAATCACTGTAGATGCTGCATTCCAGGTGAGGAATGCGAGATGGCACGATTCTGGAGTTGCTGGGAAATCTCTGCAGGTGAACTGTTGATGTGGCTGAAGAAGAACGACTGTAGTCGGATGTCCACTAGATAGTCATAATAGTTAATGCAAATAATTAAGCAGATTGTTGAAAATGTCCGTACTGTAGCAGAAGTTTGAAAGTTGCCCATAACATGGAGGGCTACAGTTGAAAGTTTATAGTTATTAAATGCATGTACATTCCCCGGGCACACTGTACATGGTACACCGCATAGCTCTTGCGGCATACCAGGCAGAGTCCCACCAGACTGCGGCCTAAAAGTTAATTAACACACGACATGCTGCACGAAAGTTTGATCACCACTTTTCAGCGTGGTTCGGCAGATCTGACGAGTTGTCCACCAAGATTCACCACTCATTCTACATACCGGAGAAATTGCATCGGGCCGTGAGGCCCATCGGCAGGAACGCTCCTCTGCAGTGTTATTTAATTAGTTGCTCCCAGATGGCCGTCCGAGGGCTTACGAAAACTTAGATGTGGATGTTCGATTGCGGGCCAGAGACTAAGAACTGAAATCCGGGAGGCACTGCTGCAGCTATAGGGAGCCACAATCAGTAAGCAGTTGCCCACGTCTTGCACTGCTCTGGCCACACAACCTGCCACTTGTTCTCTCTCGCCGAAGTGTGGTGTCGATTCTTGATTTTTCGCTCCTTCTATACTACTCGTGACGTCATAGGCAACGCCCAGCCAATCAGCGTGCAGATAGAAAGGATGAGGACGCTATCACGTGATAGATATCTTCCCCCATTCATTTAGTACATACACGTGTTTACGACGTCCCAGTAATATTTTGAAAATAATTTCAATTAGCTAAATTAGGATAACTCCGCCATTTCTGGTCCGATTTTAAAAAGGTAAATAGTTTTAGAATCCTTGTCTCATTCCTGCCCTGATCGTTATCAAGAACGACGAGAAGATTTAAATTTAAAGGGATTACGTGCCAACCCGGTACACTTTAGTATGCATTTTCTTCCAATGTGTTGTTAGGGAAGCTCTGACACGTGCACCTGCGTGCTACACGATCTCATGGACTCATAGGGCTTTATACATGCGTACTATGCTACTCAGGGTGGGTGGGGGCATGCTTGAAACGTACCCGGAATGGTCGTCCCGTACCCAGCTGAGCTGAGACGGTCCGTACCCAACCGGCCGATCCATGCTACAAGGCTTAGAGGAGACTCAATCTAAACGTACAAATTTATCCATGATGATTATAACATTGACAAAAACACATTCTTTGACCGATCAAGTAACACATGTAGTAGATTCAAGATTCAACATTCAAGATTATTTATTCAATAATTCCAAGATAAACATATTCACGAATCATATCAGGTTGTCCGGCGAAGGCATTGCCTATTGTTATGGCGGACACTTTACACACATATATACAGGTATATATAAATTAGACAGAAGTTATATAAACAATTATGAATTCAGACATTACATTTACTACTTCATTATTAACCCTTTGACCCTTGATCCACATAAACAGTTTAAATTTCAATAAGGAAATATGTCAATTCGCAGGTCAAGAGGAAACCATCAACCCCACCCCCACCCCCAGAGAGTTCACCACTGCGATAACCGGTTCAATTATCTAGTCAGTCATTACAGAAACAAAAACTCCAGGAGTGGGGCCCTCTCAGTCTGCGAACCAACATATAATACTGCAACAGCAGGGTGTGAAAGAGTTAATCACTTGGATTATTATTATTATTATTATTATTATTATTATTATTATTATTATTACAATTTTTTAGTTTCATAAATATGGGTTTTATGGTTTACTATACATATGGGTAGTAAATAAGGACAAGACAGTTACGTAACAGACAAGCGCAGAACATAGTCAAGTTCAATAATAGACATGAATGTCTATGATTATAGTATCTATAATAAACATCAATAAACATTTATATATATTTTGGGGTGGTGGGTTGGGGGAGTAATTTTACTTATAATGATGATATAGGCTTGCGCGATTTTTGATTTGAAACATCGCGATCGATTATATGAAAAGAATCACGATTTTCGATTAAATCATAGGTCCAAATTCCCAAAAGTATAAACCGGGTTAACGTGACTCGTTTCTAGAAAGTTAAAATAAATCATACAAAAATAGCACGAAATTAGAACACATGATGATGTTCATGCGACGAATTCTTACCATCCTACGTCTATGCTTAATGTATATCTTATATCCATCATCGCGGGCGTGAAATTATTAATTGGGACCGCCTAAATATTGCGTATAGTTTAATAAACATTATTTAATTCATCAAAATTTGAGATAAAATGTCGCCGAGAAAAAAATTTAAATTACGTGTGCTTCCGCTTATAGCCTCCCTTTGTAGGACGCGTTTAGGTGTAACGCGAAGACGCTAATATTATTGTAAGCTGGTACCCGACTCCAATTGCTCATAATCACAATATATCCCGAGCCAGAGAATCGCCAGCGAGGGAATGAGGAGTCGGGTATCAGCCTAATATTAATGGCGCGGGCGATACTGCGCAATTCACATACATAGGACGGTAGCTTTGAGTAGGTACTAGTGTAACAGCGTAAACTCATCCTATAGTGCTGTTTATAGTTGCTTTCAGAATGTACGATTTACATTTAAGAGTAATCAACAGAACGCACAGTTCAAAATCAAACAATCTGGAATGCTGTTGCTTTATTTTCTTTAATTTGACATGACAACCGAATCAAAAAGGAAAAATTATTAGACCGTCTGAAATTGCTAACTCTAGAATTAAACAGAATTATGTTCACTGATTGCCTAACACTCTGAAACTGTATATACGTGACATTTCACAACAGACTCGGGGTCTGCAGCGAAAGAAAGAAAATTATATGGCGATTCGCAGGAGTAACTAGCTGGTTTTCTCAATGACAAAGGTGTTACCTCGCGATTGTTAGCTTGTTTATTGTAGCGCTTTGTGTTGTGATTCGTAATTATTCGACACGTGCATGGCACGGCGGGATAGACACACAATGAACACAGGCGTGAATCGATTATAAGTGTACTCATGTACTGATATAATGCGACGGAAACGTACACGCTTCAGATTTTGTAAAAACATGACATTTTTGACGATTTTCCGATCTTTCCTCAATTACATCGTAAAAATCGCGATTTTAAAAATAAATCGAACTTCACGATTAAATCGAAAAATCGCGCAAACCTATGATGATATACTGTTTACAGGATGCTGGCTAATGGGGAGCATCCTTGGACAAGGGAAGGGGGATGAAGGGGAGGGGTGCTCATTCTCCTACTCGGCCTGTAGTTTGTTACTATGGTAATTTAAATTATTATTGGATATAATAGCAAGTGGAATCATCTAGTCATATTCTAGTACTAGCAGCAGCAGCAGCAGCAGCAGTAGCAGTAGTAGTAGTAGTAGTAGTAGTAGTAGTAGTAGTAGTAGTAGTAGTAGTAGTAGTAGTAGTAGTAGTAGAGTTAATCGGGAATAACCTTAGTAGTAGTAGTAGTAGTAGTAGTAGTAGTAGTAGTAGTAGTAGTAGTAGTAGTAGTAGTAGTTGTAGTAGTAGTAGTAGTAGAGTTAATCGGGAATAACCTTAGTAGTAGTAGTAGTAGTAGTAGTAGTAGTAGTAGTAGTAGTAGTAGTAGTAGTAGTAGTGCTAGTAGCAGTAGTAGCAGCAGAAGTAAGAAGTAGCATCAGCAGTAGTAGCAGGTCAATTGTTTTTCAAAATAAGAAAAGAAGCATGTTATATAGATAGAACAAATTTTCTGTCGAATACTATAAACATATTTGGACCGAGAGACATCGCTGTCATATTAGACAGCAATGTCTTAGGATCCAATTATGCACGAGTATAAAACAGCATTTTTTTCCTTGTTTTGTAGACGAGTCAGGCCACTTTTGAGCTGTACTGCATGAATTAGATATTACTAGTATGTGTTAATCAAGTAGTTTTTTATTGTTTTCTTACACAATTATGCTGATAGAATTTTCTCACATGTTTCCTGTTTTGTGTTGTTCCATAACTTAGTGGCTGCAAATGATATTCAGTGTTTTCCTATGTATTGTTCATGTAGTTTGTGTCTGCTTCTAGGGTTATGTTGGTGGATGTTAATATTGTTTATAAAGAAGGGGGATATAGATTTGGGTAACGTGTTGTGGTGGAAGTCTTTGACAATAGTTAGCATTTGAAATTTTCCTATGTCGGTGAGTTTAAGTATTTTTTCTGCTTTGAATATGTTTTGGCCCTCTGCTGGCCTAGAAAATAGTTTGATGCTCATTTATTGGAGACTTAGAATTTTGGATATTCTGTTTTTGTAGGCATTAGTCCAAATAGCATTGCAGTAAGTGAGGTGCGGGAGGATCAATGTGCTGTACAGTGTTTTAACCGTGTCATGTGTCATATATGGTTTTAGTCTTTGGATGGCACCTATTCCTCTTGCTACTTTTGCAGTAACTGTTTCAATTTATCTGGCCCGGGTCAAGTTTTTATCTAAATATACTCCTAGCAACTTTGCATAAGGGGTGCCTCTTCAATTTCCTTATTGCCAATGTACAATTTTGGAACCTCTTTATTTATTAATTCTCTAGATTTTGAAAATAACATATATTTTGTTTTATCCACATTTAGTGATAATTTATTTAATGAAAACCAGTTAGTAATTTCTTCCATTTCCTTATTTACGTTTTTATATAATGTAACTATGTCTTCATCAGAGCAAAAGCTATTGGTGTCATCAGCAAATAGTATTAGTGGCATGTGTTTGCATATGTTAGGCAGATCGTTCATATACAAGAGGAACCGCAGAGGGCCAAGGATGGACTCCTGAGGAAAACCGCAAGTTAGTCTCCTGTTTTCAGAGCAAGTTGCATTGAATTGCACACATTGTGTTCTGTCACGCAGATAGCTTTCAAACCAAAGTTTTTCCTAATAGTTCAATAAGACGTTCCTTATCGCCTTTAGGTGATTTATAAATTGTACCTACAATTTAGTTTTTTCCTTTCGGTGTTTGCATTTCGATAAACATTGTTTGAATATGTTCATCAATATTAGAAAGGTCATCTCGCTCAATGAATTGGATATTTTCTTTAACATACATGCCTACACCACCTCCCCTACCCGTGGTTTTGTGCTTTTCAACAAATGTGTAGTTCTTTATATTAATAAAGTTAGTAGGTGAATTTGCGGTTATAAATGTCTCTGTAATTCCAATAATTCCAAATTCATGTGTAACTTGTCGATGTTCCCCATGAGAGATTGCATGTTGATAAATAGAAGTGAGAAGGCTATGTGTTTTTTGTTTCATATTAGGTTGTCATTGAATGTTTTGGGAAAATGTATTCACAGGTTGGTGCAGATATATTTAGATCATTTCTAGAGTCAGCATGGTTAAATTGGGATAGGATTAATTCAAATGGGTTTAGTGTTTTTTCCCAATAATTCCAAATTCATGTGCACTCATATCTAGGGGACGATGTAACTTGTCGATGTTCCCCATGAGAGATTGCATGTTGATAAATAGAAGTGAGAAGGCTATGTGTTCTTTGTTTCATATTAGGTTGTCATTGAATGTTTTTGGGAGGATGTATTCACAGGTTGGTGCAGATATATTTAGATCATTTCTAGTCTCAGCATGGTTAAATTGGGATAGGATTAATTCGAATGGGTTTAGAGCGGGATTTTTTGTCGTCAGTAGCCTCAGTGGTAGTAGGGTTATAGTATGGATTTAGAACCACCAGTGTGAAGTCTGTATTGTCATTGTAATGATTGGAAGGGAAAAGTGGCTTGTTGCAGTTGGTACACCACCGGCAGGTGTCATCAACTTCGAGATTGCGATAGTCAGATGTTGTTAGTTTGAAGCAACTTAGATGACTCCATGTGCTACATTAGTCACATAGCAGTGCTCTCTGATTATTCTTAACAGGTTTCCTACAGGATGAGCAATGAAATTTAGCGGGCATGGGTCAGGTTAGTGGGAATATGGACAGGGAGGAAATAAGGCAAGGGAACTACTGAAGAGAGGGAGGTTATTGGGGCCATTTGGAGGACTGAATAGATTTCTCTATTTGGTTGTAATATTGGGTATTATCGTGATTTAATTATATATAACCCCATCTGACCAGTGGATACACTGGATGAGATTGGTCAAGTGTCAAATAGCCATAAATAAGAATTCTGGGTGAGTTATTAAAAGTATTTGGTGGCATCAACAGGTCAGGCATAAACTAGAAATTGGAATGCAGTCATGTAGAATATTGTTACGTTTTTAGGAAGCCACAGATAAAAGAAAAACATTGACACTAGCTTGATTGAGAACTGCTGCCATGGTTGGGGTTCTGTTAATTCAGGATTCATATAGTATACCAGCAGATTACACCATGCATACAGATCGATTCTAACACATATACAAAATCCAAACTAGGAGAAGTTTAGCTAGTAATAGACATGACATGACCATAGACAGATTTCAGCACTGAAATAGTATGTTAATTTCAAACGCAACCATACCAATGGCATGTTGAATATTTTGAAAATTACCCGGCTAGAAGCCATTGCTGCAACAGCTTCCATTCAAATCAGTTTCAAAAATACCCAACAGATTATTTCTTAAATTATTAAGAATCTGTCAATACCTGCGACATGATTTGAAAGGGGTAATTATCCTTGAGCATGCTATAATTATTGCATTAAAAATGGGTAAAAAATGAGAACCTGTTATCATCAATCATTATTTGATTATTGGTTATTATATAAAACCAATCATCGATCACAAAAATAGTACAAATTCCCAACAATAATACAGAGTACGTAATGATACAAATTCCCAACAATAATACAGAGTATGTAATGATACAAACAGATTGATAGATGATGTTCAACATACAGGCATATGACATTACGTTTCACAGACGCATATGTGGGACGTTTGGTGTCTAAGACATTAATTCTTTCGTCACTGAAATAGACATTAATTCTTTCAGCATTGAAATAGTATGTTAATTTCAAAGCATTCATACCAATAACATGTTGAATACTTTAAAACTTACCCGACTGGAAGCCGTTGCTGCCTAAGCCAGCAACAGCTTCCATTCAAATCAGCCTCAAAATACCCAAAAGATTATTTCTTAAATTACTAAGAATCTGTCATACCTGCGACTTGATTTGAAAGGGGTAATTATCCGTGAACATGCTATAATTACTGCATTCAAAATGGGTAAAAAATGAGAACCTGTTGTCATCAATCATTAGAGGTCACACACTCAAGCTCAACACTAAATGCAGCAGAAAAGAAATTCGTAGACATTTTTCCCAAACCGAATTATTAACACATGGAACCCACTCCCTTCTTTTGTGGTTGAGGCATCCACGCTTGCCGTGTTTAAATCAAAACTAGATATGCACCTAAATGACATAATATACGATCATGACATAACCAACTAATAGGCAAATCTAGAAATATACCCAAATGCTAGGTGCAGCAGGGTAAGTGTAACCATGACAGCACCTCTCAAAGTCAACCAGGGTCCTGAATATTGCCAACCAAACAAATAAAAATTTTTAACTAAGCATAGTACAAGCACAAATAATACAACACTAGCACAGTATCATGGGGCAATAACACGCCATGGGCCTATGCCTCGTAAAATGATGATGATGATGATGAGCTTTTTAATCTCTGTCTACAAGGGGGATAACTCTGTAAAACCATTTCCTTCTTGCGTTATCACGTGACCAGACGCCATTTTTAGCAACACCTTATCGTCAATAGAAATTCGTCTGTTTATATCGACGTTTTTCTCAAGATAAATTATTACACATTGGTTGCAAGTAATAGATTATAAGCATGTGTGAGTATATACACATAATTCATCCATAAATATGTTCATTTTCATACAAAATTGCCTCGTAAGACGTCAAATTCGTTGGCGGAAATTGTCAACATTGCGATTACATACATTGTTACATGATCATTACATGATTATGATACATGATTAATGACTAACGATAATAACGTTGATCCACTGAACGATTGACTGAGACTCGTAATCGGTGTCATAGTGACAGTGTCACTGACATGTGTTATGCCAGGATTGGTCCTACAACTTACTTCATATGGTTCCGGTACGGTTCGTACTAGGAACGGTTCGTCCCATTTTTCGTATGTGTCGATTCATTCCGCTTTCGCACCATGGATGATTCGCCATGTAACGATTCGTCCCAGTTATAGTCTCGTAGTCATTTTACAACAATTATTTGTTGATTGATTGCAGATAAAATTAATTTAGTTTTTATTGTCCTTTCAGTTTGAGAGACTGTAGCAGGCCACACTGTTGGTTTATGCATTTTTATAGTGCTCTTGAATAGCTCATACAAGATCGTCACAATTGTCTCGGATTTCATGAATTCATGTAATAATCCACACACACACACACATGTACGTACACACGCACAGAACCATAATTAATATGTTTACCCGTGTTTAGCCTCGCTAGAAACAATTGGGTAAAAAGATAAAGCGTAACAGCAATTTTTTTTTCTATGCCGTATGCCAATTTTTGTGGGAAATCCTAAAACACAACAGCCGTTAGCAACATTGTTTTCAAAATGTAAATTTGTGCCATATTTTTCAATAACTCTAGGTCTACTGGAGGGCTCTTCTCCGAACATAAGTGGAAGCTTGTACGTGGGGTCCCGAAGACGTGCCAATTTTAGTTTCACAAGCTAGAACACAATATCAACAGCTTTCACCAACATTCCTTCAAAAATAGAAATCTTTGACCTCACGGCTGCCTGATTGAAAAATATACATGTATCGACGACGCGAGTGGTGGACAAATCTTCCTTGTTTTAATATTTATGAATTCCCAGTTTCAAGGTAATCGATCAAGTAATCTATTAGTAGGCAGCAAGAGCTCGCAGTTAAATTAGTTTCAAATATTCAACAGAATGTTTGTTACGTTGTAAATCTGTCAAAGACATCATTAAGTGATTCACACCTAAATAATAGCATTTGATTGAGCGCTCCCAATAGTCATTGTGGCACACTTATCGATCGCAGGTCTGATTGACGCAATATAGAATAGGCTTAGTTGTAAATCTGTCAAAGACATCATTAACTGATTCACACCTAAATAATAGCATTTGATTGAGTGCTCTCAATAGTCATTGTGGCACACTTATCGATCGCAGGTCTGATTGACGCAATATAGAATAGGCTTATAGCAAATCAGAAAGCAGGATGCAATGCTCTTAGTTTATGCCATGCCTTCATTTGATGACTGCTCTCCAATCAATGATAACTTACTTATCGAGTGTATGCATTTTATATATGCGCTAAGAAGACAGATTTATATTTTGTAAAGTAATATAATATTAAATGCATGCGTATGTTGATGTAGAGTGCCAATATCGAATTTGCACCGTTGATCAAGTTGACAATGGCACAGTGACCAATATCGAATTTGATATTGGCTTGCCCATTGGTCAATGGGGCAGGTCCAATATCAAGCTTCATATCGGCGCGCCATTTGCGCAGAGGACCAATATTAAATTGGTAATATTTAATTATTCGGCGCACCCGCTGGTCAACGGAGCAGGGAACCAATATCAAGTGTTGAGCTTGTGCCGATTTGAAACAATATCATGCTAGATAAATTTCTGATTCCCCGCTATTTGGTGCATTGGTATTGACTCGGGCAGTATATGAGGTTTGATATTATGTGTTCTATAATGCATTAATTATTGCAACGGTATAATCTATTCTGTAGGTTATGGGCTTGCGCGATTTTTGCTTTAAAACATCGCGATCGATTTTATAAAAGAAACCGCGATTTTCGATTAAATCGTAGGTCCAAATTCCCAAAAGTATAAACAGGGTGGGGGTGTAACATGACTTGTTTCTAGAAAAAGTTGAAATAAATGACACAAAAATAGCACGAAATTAGAACACATTTTCATGCGAGGAATTCTTACCATCCTACGTCTATGCTTAATATATACCTTATATCCATCATCGCGGGAGTGAAATTATTAATTGGGACTGCCTAAATATTGCGTATAGTTTAATAAACATTATTTATTTCATCAAAATTTGAGATAAAATGTCGCTGAGAAAATATATAAATTACATGATGTATCAGCTTCTGCTTATAGCCTCCCTTTGTAGGACAAGTTTAGGTCATTACCGAAGTAACGCGAAGACGCTAATATTAGTACCCGTGAGATACTGCGCAATTCACATACATAGGACGGTAGTTTTGAGTAGGTACGAGTGGAACGGCGTAAACTCGTCCTTTAGTGCAGTTTATAGTTGCTTTCAGAATGTACGAGTTACATTTAAGAGTAATCAACAGAAAGCACAGTTCAAAATCAAACAATTTGGAATGCTGTTGCTTTATTTTCTTTAATTTGACATGACAACCGAATCAAAAAGGAAAAAGTATTACACCGCCTGAAATTGCTAACTAGAATTAAAGAGACTTATGTTCACTGATTGCCTAACACTCTGCAACTAAGTATATACTTGACATTTCACGACAGACTCAGGGTCTGCAGCGAAAGAAAGAAAATTTGATGGCGATTCGACGGCGTCTCAATGACAAACGGTGTTACCTCGTTATTGTTAGCTTGTTTATTGTAGCGCTTTGTGTTGTGATTAGTAATTATTTGACACTTGCATGGCACGGCGGGATATAAACACAATGAACACAGGCGTGAATCGATTATAATTGTACTCATGTATTGATAAAATGTGACGGAAAAGTACACACCTCAGATTAAAAAAACCATGACATTTTTGACGATTTTCCGATTTTTCCTCAATTAAATCGTAAAAATCGCGATTTTAAAAATAAATCGAACTTCGCGATTAAATCGAAAAATCGCGCAAGCCTACTGTAGGTTATATATTGTACCGGTTTATTCAAGGGTTTATTTTACAAAATTTAATATTACAGAAATAAAGCTTATAAATTATTGTGTTTTATTCCCGATTTCCATTCATTTCGCTTCTCTTTGATATTCTCACACCTATGAAGCCGATACAACCGCATGTAACACCTGAGTAAACCTCTATGCAGTTTGCCTTTGTAAGGCCTGAGCAAATAAAACGTCAACATGAGCATTAATAAGGCTCGTTATAAGCAGGCAATCAGAAATTTTTGTGAAATCATACTGTTTCATATTTGCGCGGATATATGATTGAAATTGATATTGTTTCCCTGCGCCGTTATCAAGTTCAAGTTTATTAACCCCTTGACCACCATATGAATTTGATATTGGCCCCTGCGCTGTTGACCAATGAGTGTACCAATATCTAATTTGATATTGGCCCCCATGCCGTTGACCAATAGGTGCATCAATATCAAATTCGATATTGATCCCTGTGCCATTGGCCAGCGGGGCAAATTTGATATTGGCGCATTGCACCTCCACCTGTATATGTCTTCCTTATGATACGCAGATGTGACTTTTGAATGTTTCCTCTTTATCAGTCAAATATGATGTTGGGTTAAAATGGGATTGTTTTAATGGAAAATCATGGGCGCAAACATGGGAGGGGGTCGGAGTGTAAGTTGGGGTGAAAATCTAGATGCTCTCAGAGGGCATCTCCCGCATGTCTAGGTAATATGGACCCTCACTTTGTTGTACAATTGTTATCTTTTATAAATTTTCAAGAATGTATCATAGTCTTCATAGCCATGTAGTCCATTGGCTTTCATGTCATACTATATCTGTATCCAATACATATGATAACACTAAGAAATATGATCGCTTTGAAGTCTGAATGGAATCTATCTTAAATGAATATACTCACTCGCACATTTGTTAAAGATACATAAGATAAACATACCAAAGTGCTCCTGAACTGAAAGTGAAATTATAAATCAATATAAATGCGATGCAAATGAGTACCTGTTGCTACACATTCACTTGTTTGAGTTATATCATTGCGAATGCTAAACTCCTGTTAGCGCTTCCCCAAATCAAGGCCGACACAGTATAGTTAGCCATGCTACGGCGGCGTAGCGCACTTGATTCGCGCAAGCAACAGATTTAGAATGGCATGTCGCCAAGATCGACACATGCGCGGTCGGGAACATACTTTCTTGCAAGATTATTAGTTAATAAATATAACTATATAGAAAGCAACCAATGAATCACAAGGAAACTACCGACAGTAAAGAAAATAAACAATGTTTTACGCTGTAATTTTATGAATGACGTAGTAGTATCTCTATATATAGCATTCGTAGTAAAACTAGTAACACTTGTGCCGATTGATACACGCTGATCACAGTAAAACCTTTTATCATTCACTATTTAAGCCAGAGAAAACAACTCATTTAAGTCATAGTATCGCAGAAACTTAATTTCATCTTAATAAGCAGTTGAATATGTTTCACGTTTTTAAGGGGGACCTGTTGCTCACAGCTGCCATAGCCTGCAACAGCTTTCAGTTAAGCACTATCACTATTCAGCCTTCTTACATTGTATTAATTGAATGATGTGTACTTTGTTTAGCTTACCAGTTGAAAGGGATATGTGATGTAGGTTGGTGAGTTACAAAATATATGGTAACCCTAGTCAATGAAATCACAGTATTCATGGGAGGTACATTATTGATTTTTTTTGAAAATAATTTGACTGGGATGTGTTGCTGCCTTAAGCAGCAACAGCTTCCAATCAATGTAATTGCCAAATCTGCCAATACGTATTATCTTAGGTTTCCTATACTCCATGACCGTGGCCAGAGCCAGTACATGCATATTCTGAATCTGACATATGTTATACTGACAAATGACAATAACTAGCTACTGTAGACCTGAAGACTTGATATACTATCCTCAATATTCTCAGAAGTCCAATATTAATTATTCAACCATCTGTTCATGTCATATTTGTGCAATTTGTGTTAACTACATTTTTTTTGTACGTGTCGCATATTACACGCCTTACAGACTACTAATTTTTTAGACGGACTACTGATTTGCCAAGTATGGTAGTCTTTCGGACTACCATCAACTTTTCGCTAATTTCGAACTCTGGTTATATTACACATTTTAACACTGATCTCCATCTAGATTATTTCGAAACCATATTAGAAGACTACATTCCATATTTATTCTGTTCGTGGCTTGAACAAAACGATCGAAGCGCCAATACATTATAAAAATCATGAATTCTCTCGACTTTAAAATATTCACTAGCTCCCGGTATAGTACATGTATCAATGACTGCTACATTGGAACCAGTCCTGCATTCCATAGGGAAAACGTTTTGCGAAATCGGAAAATTATGCTTTTCGGTTGTTTTCTGATTCACTTGCTCATAGCGTGTGTAGACGAAAAAAGCCGTATTTGATCATGCAAACATGTTTTGAAACATTTCCCCGTTGGAACACCAACCAGTTTCAACACAGTTTGTTTGCTATGAACTGCTATGCATTATTCCATTTGTTTAGCAGTGACTGCTACACAATTTTTTTTCCAACAACATATTCCCTGGTCTTCTCTTGGTCTGCAAATGGACATTTACTATGAGAAAATTTAAATTATCATGTGCATAACAACTATACACACAGTGACAATTAAACTAATTAAATATTCTGTCTTGGTGAATACTTTACAATATAAACATGGACGAACTGTCTCGCCATATAGGGTCCCACTAATGGTACGAATTGACCCATCTCGAAACTGGGATGAAACGACTCAGGCGAATCGTCCCAGGATGAAACATCCCTGGCATGAAATGGCTCGGGGACGAATTGTCCCAGGTACGAAACATCCCGATACCCTTCATACAGATACTCTAACAGTGGGAGCTAATTCTCGCATTTACAGCCAGAGATTGAGAGAATGTAACCATAAATTTCTGGTCTGGTCATGTTACATCTAGTAGGGGGTTCTTGATCAGGGATGGGGTCAATTCCATTTTATCAATTCCAATTCCGGAGTCCTCAGATTTATCAATTCCAATTCCACCCAGACAAGTTCAATTCCAATTCCATTTTATTAATTCCAATTCCATACCAATATTTACTTGAGATCAACATTGTTATATTTTAACCCTTTAATGCCCAAAATTGGGCAAGAAAAACTAGATTCATCATTAGCAAATATCCATTTGCAGGATAAGAGAACACTATTTTTTTTTAATTTAGCAATGCAATGACTGGCTCAGTTATGGAATCAGTCATTCCACTGGTAAATTTTCAAAAATTGTCTCAGCATACATATATATGGTCCTTCCTCAAGACCAGTGCAGAAGCCATTTTTGGTTGGCTTCTCCGTTAATATTTAAAACAATTAGACTAAAAATTGTTGTTGCCAATAGGCATTTATATCTTTCAGTCAAATCATTGTCCAAAAAGTGAGCATTCAGCAGATCTTATTTTTAGTTCATTTGACTTAATTATAGCTTAATGCTGATTTTTTTTCCTGATGAATAGGGCTAGAGGTTAATGCCATGTCTAATTATTATAGATACATGTAAACTTTGCTATATAAATGTTTGCATTAAAAAGCATTAGAATACAATGTATTATGTATTATTATGCACATGTATACTATGATATATAGTACAGTACTGAGTGAGAGTACTGAGCACATGTATGTAGAGTTTGAATAGCACCTCTAGTCCATGTGTCTGTGTTTTAAAAACTGAGACATTTCACAGAGGGGGTTGTTAATGATTCCTTGTTATGTAGGGGGGTATAATTACAGGGCTATCATTAGCTCACCTGGCCTGAAAGGCCAAGTGAGCTTATGTCGTGGCGACCATCCGTCGTCCGTCCATCAACTTTTCCTTTAAAACGACTTCTTCTCAAGAACCACTGGGACAATTTCAATTATATATGGCAGGAAGCATCCCTAGGGCATACAGATTCAAGTTTGTTCAAATGAAGCCGATCGGCCAAAATCCAAGATGGCCGCCGGCCAAAATAGCAGATTTTTAGAAACACTAAAAAAGCTTCTCAGAAACCGCTGGAGGAATTGATTCAAAACTCATAACACATCATCTATTGCAACGGTAGACCAAAGTTTGTTCAAGGCAACCTGATTGGCCTATTTGCCTGGCGGCCAGCTTGGATGACCTAGTTTTCGTGAAATTGACTTCTTCTCCATAACCGCTGAAGGGATAGGTCTGAAATTTGGCAAATATACTATGGGACCAAGGTCCATTCAAGTTTGTTCAAGGGAAGTTCGTACGTTAAAAAACATGGCTGCCATCAACCAATCAAAATTTAGCGTTTGTTGGTCATATTGGCTTTTTTGTATTTGATGTATTTTGATGGTGAAAATTGCTTTATATATGCTTATCAGTGTGGCGAGTTCAAATATGCCACTTTCGAGACTCGGATAAACGGTTTGGCTGCCATCTTGGTTTGTTTTCCCGCCATAGGCTCCCATAGTAAAGCAATGGGCCCATAGTAAAGCAATGGGGAATTCTTTAAACAACTTCTTCTCAAGAACCACTGGGCCAATTTCAATTATATTTTGGAGGAAGCATTCATAGGGCATAGAGATCTAAGTTTGTTCAAACGAGGCGGATCGGTCAAAATCCAAGGTGGCCGTCGGACAAAATGCCTGATTTTTAGAAACACTAAGCAATCTTCCCCGAAACCGCTGGAGGAATTGATTCAAACCTCATAACACATCTTCTCCTTCAATCAATACTCACCATTCTATTACTTCTGATATACAGCTGGCCCTGACAGCTGGCTCTAGTACTATAGACTTAGAAAGCTTTACCGACTCCTTGGAACCGGGTACTCGGCTCCCAACTGCCGAGTACCCGTCTACCACGAAGCTCATTCTTGTTTGCATAGCAACAAGAGATACATGCTTTTTGCAGTTGGAAAGATCTTAAGAGTTTTAGCCTAAGTCTTTTTGTCTGTATGAATTGTGATAGCTTGTGCGTTCTCAAAGGATTTCTTGGATTAATATGGATGCCGCCGATGATAACCAGGTTGTATAATTCCTTATTATTCCATAGTTAAAAGACTTAGGTCTCTAAAATTTTGTCTGTGTCGCATGTTCCAATTTCTAACCCGAAAGAATCTGGGACGTGTGTTAACAATGAAATATGCCAGATGATCGCCTTCTTTAAACCCCAACAGGCGATCAGCAGATATGAAAATAGGTGTTAGCTACAGTATTTTGAACACGAATATCAGCTGACGTCGTTCTCCGTAAGATCCGAGCGGGTGACGTCACACCCGGGTGTCTCGGATATTTATGTGAAGAAAATTTTGTTCATTAATTCGCGCATCTGATTCTGGGTGCTGTGTACTAAAATGGTACCAGAAAACTTTGGAATTTTCAAGTTTTGCGTGTTATCACGATCTGTTTGCAATGATCGGTGGTTTCAAAATTCTTGATTAAGATGTGTGGTCTGCGGTTTTACCGTGTGCTACAGCAGTTTGTTATACATTTTGTTGTTTCTTCATGTATCGTTTTGGCTTTCGTTAGGAGTATAATTTATATTTATTAGTAAATATACCCCGAATGCTATGCGATATGATTCCTGGTTCCGTGATACATCCTTGAGGATCAGTGTATGGGTGTATTATTGCCCGCTTCATTCTTGTCGTCATAATCAATGCGATCTTTGCTGTGACGTTGCGGGGTGGGGTGCAGGAGGGTTACAGTTAATTTATGCTCAATATATTTGGACCAAGCGCCTTTCAAGTTTGTTCAAGGGACGTTTGTTCGTTGAAAAACATGGCCGCCATCAACCAATCAAAATTCAGCGTTTCTAGGTCATGTTGGCTTTTTTGTATTTGATGTATTTTGATGGCGAAAATTGCTTTATATATGCTTATCAGTGTGGCGAGTTCAAATATGCCACGTTCGAGACTGTCGGATAAACGCTTTGGCTGCCATCTTGGTTTGTTTTCCCGCCAAAGGCTCTCATAGTAAAGCAATGGGGAGTTCTTTAAACGACTTCTCAAGAACCACTGGGCCGATTTCAATTATATTTGGGAAGAAGCGTTCATAGGGCATAGAGATCTAAGTTTGTTCAAATGAACCCGATTGGCCAATTTGTCCAGTGGCCATCTTGGATTTAGGCCGATTTTTATTTTTGATCTGCTCAATGGTTTTCGAGCTACCCACCTTTTCGTGGGCAAAAAATTCACATAGAGAATGTATAGGAAATTTCAGGATGGATTTTTGAACTGTGACTACGCCTACAGTTTTTAGCTCACCTGGCCTGAAAGGCCAAGTGAGCTTATGTTGTGGCGACCGTCCGGCGTCCGTCCGTCAACTTTTCCTTTCAACGACTTGTGGGCCAATTTCAATTATATTTGGCAGGAAGCATCCTTAGGGCATAGGGATCCAAGTATGTTCAAATGAAGCCGATCGGTCAATTAGGACGGCGGCCATCTTGGACTTTGGCAGATTTTTAGAAACATCTTTAAAAATCTTCTCCGAAACCGCTTGAGGGATTGAAGGAAACCTCATGAAATATGATCTAGGGCAAGAGCTCAACCAAATTTGTTCACGGGAACTTAATTGGTCAAATGGTTTGGCAGCCATCTTGGTTGACCTAGTTTTAGCGAAAATAACTTCTCCAGAACCGCTGAAGGGGTCAGGCCAAAATTTGGCAGATATGATTAGGGACTAAGGGCCAGTAAAGTTTGTTCAAGAGAAGTTGATCCATCAAAAAAACATGGGTGCCGTGGGGCAAACAAAATGTGTGTTTGGCGGCCATATTGCACTTGCAAAAATGTCCGCAAACTCATTTAAAAGACAGCTAAACCACCCACCAACAATTTTGTCTTGTAATGTACTGCTTTCTTCACCCATTTCATTCCATGCAGATATTACTTTATTGAACACTATTGCTGACATCTTGATGAATAATTTTAACACAATTTGGTTATTTGGGTTCTAGCATATATATTTGAAAGCATTTTGACTAATTTGTATGGTTTTAAAGATGGCATGATTTCATAGAGATGAAACCCTATTTCCAGGGAATGCAGAATGAAATAAGTTCAAGTGGCTTTGATTGAATAAAGGAGGTACAAAACTCACATAGGATAAAAAAATGTTTAATTGGTCACTGGTCATGGAGAATTGAGTTAATTCAATAATGTATTAAAGTTCATAGCATTTATCAGATCTTTATTTTGTCAATTCAGAGAGTGAGAGGTTATTTTTGAAAATTTACAGCTGGAATTGTTGGCTCAGTTATCCATCCAGCTAGCCACTCCAGTGGTAAATTTTCAAAAATAGTCTTCCGTTGGCCTGCCAATGAACATTTCTCAAACTCATTGCATGTGTTTTGGTCGGCTTAGGTGTTAAATGGTTATGGGCTAACTTGCTCATCACCGAATTATCAGTGTCTCAAATTCTAGTCTTCAAACCAAACATTAAAATTAAAATTTATTTTAATAGAAACTGTTGCAGCCATAGGAGACAAAGGTATTCAGTCAAATAAATTGTAAAATATTCAGTAAAACATCTAATAACAGCTGCCAAAATAAATATCATCAACCTGCATATAGAATGAAATGTGGTAAATGGTATCATATAGATCATTTAGGATGAAATGCATTAAGGGCATATAAAGATCAGTCTATAATTCCGATATTACATGTACATTTTATGGCCAACAATGTTCAGTAAATCTATGACAAATATAGCTGGATTTGATTGGAATTGAGTTGGAATTTATCAATTCTGGTCAATTCAAATTATCAATTCCAATTCCAGTGTCTTAAAATTTATCAATTCCAATTCCGGAATTGAATTGGAATTGACTGATCAATTCCAATCGGAATTGACCCCAACCCTGTTCTTGATCTTGATTAGTTATGGCGAAACATCCAAAGGACATTACTTTTGCCGCGCATTCATCAAGTAGCTGGTTTGGACATGTTTTTGGCCTATATCCTTATTGTTACCCCTCACGAAAAGTGGTAACTCACGTTTATTTTCGTTATTTAATTCTGCCGCTTTCTTCGTATGGCGAAAAAAGCATCATAGAAGTATTGCCGTACTTATTAAAACGCTGTAGACATTAAAAACATAGATAAATTTATTTTTAGTGTTTTAACCAGATTTCATGGCACACCGAAAGCCCATAGTAAACCTATGGGAGGTGTTAGAATCAAGATATAGCCATGTTTTTTGCCTCTAATTAATTCGTTAAATTTATTTGTAGGATTTGCAGCGTGTTCTAGACTGCTTATAAGATCCTGTAATAGTTTGTTCCAATCCCTAATCATAGGATGGGGTACTATCAAACCGTGGTAGTTAACGAAAATTGCTGATTTAATGTAAATATTTTTAAGGAAATACTCTACAACACTATAAGCAATTGGCAGTGTCAGATAGCTTTAAAAGTTTTCTTATACGTATAATTCATATTCTGAAAGTCCTAACGAGTATCCTACTGTATCAATTTTAAATTGCCATGGCAAGATCAAATTTAACTACTTTCAAGTTGAGAGGGGGTTTATGAAACTGTGGGTCATTAAAGTCGCTATAAATAAAAACACAGGTAAAATAAATTTCTCTAGCCGAGATACTGTTCACTTTTAATTGGTTTCCGCTTAGTTTTCTCTGTTTAAGTATAGATTTAAAGTTACGCCTGCTAAAAATTAAGGATGGCAGCCATTTTGAAGCTCAAATCACATGATCCGAAGACAAATTTACAAGTTTTGCCATAACTATTTGAGGTATTTATTAAATATTTTACGTGGAAGTAAAGAATGAATATACATTCATTGTGTGCTAAAAAATTTCCAATCCAACAAGTAGTTTTCCAATAGGACATGCTTAAACATAGATACCATGGTTTGATGATGCCCTACCCTACTGGGAATAAAGCTGAATTTAAAGACATCAGTTCTTGCATAAATTTGGTTGAAGTGGCTCTTGTGCATGTTTCTGGTTTTCCGAATTGGTGTCTGTTGACTGTCTAATGATATCTTTTCTTGTCGGTCCATCAACTCATAGGCGCTGCCTTTAATGGACCGCCCAATTTTGATGTCTATATATTGTATATTACGCATGAAATAAATAATCTTGAATGTCAGATAATAAAAATACATATTTTCATCATATATAATATATCAATGATCTTCCTGATGCAGTTGACTGTGGTTCTGAAATGTTCCTTTCTCCTTTGATCAATACTCACCATTCTGTTACTTCTGATATACAGCTGGCTCTAGGACTATAGACTTAGAAAGCTTTACCGACTCCTTGGAACCGGGTACTCGGCTCCCAACTGCCGAGTACCCGTCTGCCATAGAGCTCATTCTTGTTTGCATAGCAACAAGAGCTATACATGCTTTTCGCAGTGGAGAGATTAAGAAATAAATCTGAGTCTTTTTGTCTGTGATTGTGATAGCTAATGATTCTCTTGCAAGGATAATTGGATAATATGGATACCGCCGATGATAACCAGGTCGTATATTTCCTTATTATTCCATAGTTAAAAGAGTTAGGTCTCTAAATTTCGTTGTGTCGCATGTTCCAATTTCTGACCCCAAAGAATCTGGGACGTGAGATATGCCGGATGGTCGCCTTCTTTGCAACCCCAACAGGCGATCGGCAGATATGAAAATAGGTGTTTGCTACGGTATTTGTAACACGAATATCGGCTGACGTCGTTCTCCGTAAGATCCGAGCGGGTGACGTCACACCCGTGGTGCTCGGATGTTTATGTGAAGAAATTTATTTCACTAATTCGCGCATCTTGTGCTGGGTGCTGCGTACTAAAAATGGTACCAGAAAACTTTGGAATGTTCAAGTTTTGCGTGTTATCACGATCTGTTTGCAATGATCGGTGGTTTCAAAATTCTTGATAAGATGTGTGGTCTGCAGTTTTACTGTGTGCTACAGCAGTTTGTTT
The DNA here is from genome assembly GCA_034401795.1 of Chaetoderma sp. LZ-2023a. Classification (NCBI taxonomy): domain Eukaryota; kingdom Metazoa; phylum Mollusca; class Caudofoveata; order Chaetodermatida; family Chaetodermatidae; genus Chaetoderma; species Chaetoderma sp. LZ-2023a. The sequence continues at coordinate 104,193,887 of CM067374.1, forward strand.
ACATTTTGTTGTTTCTTCACATATCGTTTTGGCTTTCGTTAGGAGTATAATTTATATTGATTGGTAAATATACCCCGAATGCTAGGCGATATGATTCCTGGTTCCGTTATACATCCTCGAGGATCAATTATGGGTGTATTTATGCCCGCTTCGTTCTTGTCGGCATAGTCAATGCGATCTTTGCTGTAACGTTGCAGGGTGGGGTGCGGGAGGGTTACAGTTAATTTATGGTCAATATATTTGAAAATTAATTGTCTGCCTTCCATCCGTGTCATGTTCCGCTTGCTTATTGTAGGTTTGTGCTTATTTATAGGCCAAGCCAGCCCCGCCATCATGTGACGAGTGCCACAAGTTCATACGGGTCCTATTTAAGGACCATGTCTGCTTTAGATGTACCTCATGTAACCTTGATAATAGGTGTTATGTGTGTGCAGTGTGGTCCGCGGATATGATGTTGAAGTTCCTTGCCCAGAAGGATGTGGCTGGGTCTGACGCGGGGTCAGGCGGTTCGAAGTTAAATCGTGGAGCGTCCGATTCGGCCGGTGGGGGCACTCCACGTCACCAGCTGGAGGTGGCGGAGATGGCACCGCCGGTGTGGTTCGTTCCGGCTATGCAGGGTTTTCTGCATAGCGTTCTGCCCATGCTGGTGTCGTCCCTGCTGCCGAAGGTTGGGGGCAGTTTCTCCCCATACTTGGTACGGACCCTGTCCTTGGACAGGGTTCTGGACTGGTCACCGAGGGAGCCGTCTCGTACGGCCCCCTGGCAGTCCCGTCGAGCTCCGGCCTGACGGGTTTTGTCTCTCTGCGGCCACCTCCGGGTTGTCCAGTAGCGGTGGCCGGTCCGTCAGGCATGGGAGCCGTCCACCAGGACGGCTCCACAGTTTCTTCGCCTAGCGACGACTTCAGAGTTTGAAGACGAGGCCGAGGAGGAGAGGTTGCTGTGGCCTGTGATACCACGGATGGCGAATATCCATCCATCTCCTCCATCTGTCTGGCTTGGTGCAAGCCAGGGGAGCGGCTCCGCCCGTGGTTGAGGCCAATCTGGTACCAGGCACCGGTCCCGTGACGGTTGGTTTGACGCCAGCCGACACGGTGACGGGTGTGCCGGGCCAGGCGTGGTACTCGCCTATCTCGCCTGGTCCAGCGGTCAGATGTGGGGTGCAATTGGCGCCCGTGTCTGGCCACGGTTCCGCGTCTGCTCTGTGTCCGCACGGTTTTCCGTGCGGGCCTACTCCATGGACTGGTGTGGTTCATGGGGTGGCGGCGGAACCGTTTGGTACCGAAGTGCCTGGCGTGTCAGCCGCGGCTCCTTGTGTCTTCCTCGGAAGTAGACTGGTCGGATGCTCTGGCTTGGCTAGCCAGGGTGGACCCGTCCGTCTGTGGTTTCGGCCACGGCCGAGGAGGATGTGCCCCGTCCGTCGGTTGCATCGATTAGGACGGGGATCTTGCCCGCAGCCCGGATCCAGTCTGTTGGACTGGATCCACGGTTCATCGAGTTGCTTGAGGCTATTTATAGCAAGCAGCTCATGACCAAGAGCCAGCTCCCTGCGGCCTCCAGGGAGGTGCGGTCGAGGTGTCGTATTCCACGGGGGGAATACGACAGGTATGGTGTGGTACCATCGGTCACCGAGGATGACCGATGGGTTCTGGGTGTCCAGAGTGCTGGAGCGGGATGAAGTCCTGTCCCTATGCGATGAGGGTGTGAGGACAGCTATGAGTGCTGTCAACCACTCTTATCGCCTTCTTCAGTCGGTGTGGGCTGAAGCGGGGGCAGGCCACCCTGTGCCACCTGTGGCGCTTTCGTGCGTCAATGACGGCTTGGTGCTGTCTATGGATGCGCTGGCAAGGGTGCAGGCGCGTGTTACAAAGTCCAGGAGGCAAATGGTTCTTGACCATATGCGTCCGGCTACGGCAGTCAGGGAGCGTCTTCTTGGGACACCCCTGACAGGGCCTAGCATCTTCGGTGGCCAGGCGCGGGCCATCCTAGAGGACACTGCTAGCATTGCGCAGAATCGGTTGACGGTAAACCTACAGCTGGAGCTAGTGCGGAAAGCGCACGCACTAGGGGCTGTAGGGAAGCCGTTAGCTGTTCAACCTTCAAAGAAGCAGAAGAAGCATAAAGGCAAGGCGAAAGCTAAGCCTAGTGCGACTTCTGCTTCGTCTGGTTTTTCTCAGCCGCCGCCGGCGAAGAAAGCCAGGAAGGTTGTGGAGGCCCCTACCCTCCCCAATGTTGCTCCTGATCGTCCTAGAGGCGGGAAGGGGAGGGAAAGGGTAAGTCCTCAAAAGGCGGAAAGAAGGGAGTGGATCGTACCTGAGGGTACGGGAGCTCCCTTCGTATCCGCCTGGACCGCACCTGTGTGACAGGAACAGCGGTGCCAGTTAGACCTGCCGAGCCAAGACCGAAATGGTTCTCTCTCTCGTTAAGAAGGGGGGGGGGGAGCAGACCGCGAGCCGGACAACCCCGTTAGACGTCGAGGTGTCTATGGTGGGTGGAAGGCTCATGCGTTTCGTCGAGGGCTGGCGAGGTGTGACGTCAGACAGTCTGGTCCTGGGATGGTTATCCCAGGGTTACATGCCGGAGTGGTGGGACTTTCCGCCGCAGAATCTGTCTTTGGCACCTGTCTGGACACCCGTACCAAGGGAACCAGACAAGTTAGAAGCCGTTCAAAACGAAGTGTCGGGTTTGCTTCTGAAGGGAGCAATAAGACCAGCGAACCAGAACACTCCAGGCTTCTATTCAAATATGTTCCTTGTCCCCAAGAGCACAGGGGGATGGAGACCCATACTCAATCTCAGGCCATTAAATTGGTTTATCCATACGCCTCGGTTCCAGATGGAAACGCCGAGGTCGGTAATGGCGGTGTTGAGGAAGGGAATGTGGTGTGTGGCGATCGATCTGAAAATGAACAGGAGTTGTCACAGGTTTCTGAGATTTGCGTTTCAGAATCAAGTATGGGAGTTTATTGTTCTCCCATTTGGCCTGTCGACAGCTCCAAGGGTTTTCACAAGAGTGGTCTTTGCGGTGACAGCGTTTCTCAGAAAAGATAACGTGGCGCTACACACCTACATAGACGACTGGCTGATCAAAGCAGACTCGGCAGCCAGGTTGAACGTGGATACTGCTCTGACTCTGAGGTTACTTTCAGATCTAGGCTGGATAGTCAACAAGGAGAAATCCGAGTTGACACCCACTCAACATTTCGTTTATTTGGGGATGCGATTCGATCTCGAGGAGGGCAGGGTTTACCCGTCAGAGCCCAGAGTGGTGTCTCTGTTAGCCATCCTCAAGACAGGGTTCGCACGGGTCATGGAAAGTCATGGAATTTGAAAATCTAAATTCCAGGCCTGGAAAAGTCATGGAAATTTGTCAATTTGATAAAAGTCATGGAAAATGATAATCTCCCTAAATAAAAATAAAATCTGATGGCATACAAATGTGAAATGGGGAAATAAAGCTCGGAAATACACATTTCCATACCTTTATCGCGGCGATCACATGATTTCATTCATTATCAAAGTCATATGTCCAACCAAAATAAAATGACCCAAAACAACGTAAGAAATAAAATGAGGTTAAATCCCTTCTTATGTTGGTAGGCCATATTAAACTCTTTTGTGATTGGAGGCATTCCACTGGACTATATCTGGACTGGAAGGGGGCCTCCCAAATAAAAACGGGTTTGTAACGCCGCGAATGCGAATATCCCAAATTAATAATAAATATGTACAGAAGAGAATGTTTTTAAAACAATTTGAGCAATAAATTCACTATTTCCTACTCAGCGTATGCATTCGGCAGTATATTTAGTGGCAAGATTTTTGTTCATTTGGGCGATTTCGTCCCGGCCGAATTGGTTACATTATGATAATTAGATGGCGATGATATCTCGGTCTCGCTAGCGTATGGAGATTCCCCTGTATATTGAACGTATTTCTTGCTCAAAGATGGTATTATGCATTCTATTACGGTTAAAGTATGAAATAAACTTGTTAATATTAAAAGAATAACAAGATATTTAGCCGATAAAGGTTTATTATTATTTTGAATCTAGCGGTAAAGTTACCAATTTTCGTTTGTCTGAAAAATATGTTTTGCAATATTTCTAAACTCTGATTGCGGATTATATTCATGTATACAGCTTTTTTGGCTCATATTTTGTCAAATTTTCCCATGCGTGTTATCTATTAGTGCGCAACATATTCGCGAAAGTAACGATTTTATGGATTGGATTTGAATTTTTTCTTGAACACCTTGTCCAAATAGAAGCCTCGGCTCTAAGCCTTAAATTTGTTCCAAAAAATTTAAAAATTTCAAAGAAAATGTCAATTTGCAGACCAAGTGAAGACTATTTTATAAAAAATGTTCAACAATAGTCTTCTCTTGGTCTGCAAATGGACATCTCTCAAGACCACGCGTGACAGAAGCCGGCTTTGGCTGATATGAGTGGTAAAGGGTTAATAGACAATTTTTGGGTCAAAATCTTAGATTTTTTACAAAATTTACTAGAAATGCCCATAGTGGTTCTTACCATTTTGACCGATTTCAACCAAGTTAGGCTGAAAGGATACTACATGTATGATCATAGGCTCTAGAACTTCCATTCAGAATTTTTATTCGTCAATTTTTTATGTGAAAACCTAAGATTTTATTAAAAATGTACCGGATATTCTCACATGTTGACCCTTTGCCCTAGATAAAGTGAATTCCATATGATTCACTATATGCTGTTGAACATTTTGAAACAAATTTGACTGTCTTTGACCTAGCTATTGATTCTTGGAGGTCATGGAATTTCTTAATTTTAGTCATGGAAAGTCATGGAATTTCAAATACTGAAAGGTGTACAAACCCTGTCAAGAGTTTTCGAGTGGGAAACCACATTCAGGCGAGGCGGTTTCTTCAGATGCTGGGCATGATGGTCTCCATGGAGCAGGGGATCCCATATGCTGCTCTAATGCGAAGACCTATCCAGTTGTATCTGATGTCTCTGTGGAAACAGAGAACAGAACCCCTGTCAAAACTGGTGCCAGTTTTGGAGCCGATAATGTCGCATCTTGTATGGTGGAAAGAGCGTCAGAATCTCCTAGTAGGGGTTTCGCTGCACCTACCCCACCCCTAGCTGTCCGTGTACACGGATGCATCGCTGGAGGGGTGGGGGGCCTGCCTGGGAGAGCACCAGGTCTCGGGCACATGGACTCTCCAGGAGAGCCAGCTGCATATCAATCTGTTGGAAATGATGGCAGTGGAACTGGCGTTGGAAGAATTTCTTCCGATGATCAGGGGCACGGTGATATTGATACGGTCAGACAATTCGACGGTAGTATCATACATAAATCGCCAAGGCGGGACCAGGTCACCCACGCTGTGTATCAAAGTGTGGCACTTGATTCAATGGTGCAGGAATTACTCGGTTGTTTTGAAAGCAGCTCACGTTCCTGGCCGATTGAACATTCTGGTAGATGCTTTGTCTCGCAGACAGAGAATTCTGCCAACAGAATGGTCCCTCAACCCTCCAGTTCTGCGAAGGATCTTCGAGCATTGGGGCAAACCCAACGTGGACTTGTTCGCCACAAGGAAAAATGCTCAAATCATGACTTATGTCTCGCCGATTCCAGATCCAAATGCCGTCGATACAGACGCTTTGGCGATAAGCTGGAGAGCGATGCACGCTTACGTGTACTGACCCACCATTCTTCTGCCGACGGTATTGGTGAAGATCAGGGAGGAACCGTGTCTGGTCCTGCTAATAGCGCCGTAGTGGCCCAGCAGGGCGTGGTTCACGGATCTGCTAGATCTGCTGGTGGAAAGCCCAGTACAGTTGTCCGAGATTCCGAACATAATCTCCCAGGCCAAGGGACGCTTCCTACACGAGCGTCCCGAAATGTTCAAATTGACTGCGTGGATGTTATCAAACAAGGTTCCACGTCGGAAGGCTTTTCTCGACAAGCTGCTGATTTCATCACGGCTGCGAGAAGGAGGTCAACCTTCAAGTCATATAACAACACGGTTAACAGATTTGCAGACTGGTGTGAAGAAAATGGTTTTGATACCTTTCAATCCACTATTCAGCAAATAGCAGACTTTCTCTGTGAGCTGTTCTTTTCAGGACTAGCTCCCGTCACAATTGCTGGATACAAGTCAGCTTTGGCATCAGTTATCCCTTGTCTAGCCAACAGGGATAGTCCAGAGGTGGCCCAGTTAAATGTGATGGTGAAGGGAGTGAGCAATCTCTGACCGAGACAACCAGTAGTCATTCCAGCCTGGAGTCTATCTTTAGTGCTTAATGTACTGGCCAAGCACCCTTTCGAACCATTGCGTTCGGCTAGTCTAAAGCATTTGACTCTAAAGGCGGTCTTTCTATTGGCAGCTTCCTCAGCTAGAAGGCGCAGTGAGATCCATGCGCTTTCGGCAGAGAGGGACCGATTTATTGTCTCCGGAGAGGGTCTGCGTCTTCTGCCAAGAGCAGAGTTTATGTCAAAGACTCAATCTTTGAGATATCCCGGCAAACCGATCATAATACCGAAGTTAACAAGGTTTGATCGTGATGCCAGTGTCTGGTGCCAGGTCTGTGCTTTGACTAAGTACAGGAAACGGACTGACTCGGTACGGTCGAACGATAGACATCTGTGGATCTGCCATAAGAAGCCTTATGGCGCCGCATCCATGGATACTATCTCTCGTTGGGTAGTCGAATGCATTCAGACTACTCATGAGATGGCGACTGGGCACCAGGCGCAAGGGCACACGATGTTAGAGGAATATCCGCCTCGACCGCCCTTTACAGTGGTTATATATTCATGCTCATTCCCAGGCTAATACATGTGGATATGCAAGGAGCAGTTAACCCTCTTGGCATATTTGTGTTTCAGGCGAGATACATGTTTGTGAGTTCTCTCCCTTTTCTTAGGAGAAAAAAAAGGGGGGGTGGTTGGCAGTGATGCGAATGTGATTCGGTTCCGTTAACTTGACGGTCCTTTTAGGTCTCCGTTAGTCAAGTTTTACGTCTAACTCTTTCTCCAAGGGGCAAAAGTAGCATTGATGGCTTGCCCCTTCCCACCAGGTTACTGATCAAATCTGGTGTATATCAGAAGTAACAGAATGGTGAGTATTGATCGAAGGAGAATGAAGGAAATGTCAATTTCCCTTTCTCCGAGATCTAACAATACTCACCATTCTGTTACGGACCCAGCCTCCCAGCCCCACGGAGGCAAGCCATGGATTTCTCTTGTTTGGTGGCTATGCAAACAATATGAGCTCTATGGTAGACGGGTACTCGACAGTTGGGAGCCGAGTACCCAGTTCCAAGGAGTCGGTAAAGCTTTCTAAGTCTATAGTCCTAGAGCCAGCTGTCAGGGCCAGCTGTATATCAGAAGTAACAGAATGGTGAGTATTGTTAGATCTCGAAGAAAGGGAAATTGACATTTCCTTCAGTTTGAAGATGACACAAAACTTCAGATCAGTTTTTAATCGAACAGACTATTTCATTGCAAAAATACATAAATTCGATGTGTTCATGGTCGAATGATTCATTATTAAAACTTCACCCGGAAAAATGCAAATATATGCAATGAACTCATGCAGTCATACTTTAACATACTTCCCTGCTGAAAAAGATATTGCTATAATAATCGATGAAAAACTAAATTTCGACCAGCACAAATGAAAAGATAAACAAAGCAAATAATGGGATTAATCCGACGTATGTCTAGCTATATCAATAAATATAATTTTACCCACCTATTCAAGGCCCTCGTTAGACCGCATTTTGAATATGCTAATGTTGTCTGGGCCCCACATTTGAAAAAACATAAATGCTCAAAATGTTCAAAGACGAGCCACCAAGCTCGTTCCTGGTCTACGCCATCTATCATACAGTGAACACCTACAAACTTTGAAATTACTGACCTTGGCATTTCGTAGATTACATGGCGATATGATAGAGGTTTATAAACATCTCAATAACAAATGTGACCAAGGAACATAAGACTTCATTGAACTTCACAACCCAAATACTAATACAAGACGCCATAGCTTAAAAATCATGAAAGTTAGACCCAGACTAGACAAGGAAGTACTCCTTCCCATTGCGGTACACTGATTATTGGAATAAACTCTTGAATATGTCATCAGTGCACCTTCAATTAATTATTTTAAGTAACGATTGGACAAACTTTGGGAAAGTCACCCTCTGCGTACATGTATTTCCAATTCTACTTCAATGCTAGTTGACTGGTGTGAAACTGTTATTCCTGACATTAGAGTCCTGCTGTCAGATGTCCTTTCATTGTATCAGATTGATTTCAAAATTTCTGACACTCAATGACAGTTCAAATGCCTTTTATTGCTGATCGGCACTGCCTCGGTTGGCAAAAATATTATGCCACACATTCTTGGAATTCCAATCCAAAGAGCCAGTTTCAATACCACGCTTAGGCATGTGATCTTGAAAAGTATAAAAACCTGCGCCATACGTCCTTTGAAGGGGACATCGGCCATTCTCCTTCGATCAATACTCACCATTCTGTTACTTCTGTTACTTCTGATATACAGCTGGCCCTGACAGCGGCTCTAGGATTATAGACTTAGAAAGCTTTACCGACTCCTGGGAACCGGGTACCCGGCTCCCCACTGCCGAGTACCCGTTTACCATAGAGCTCATTCTTGTTTGCATAGCAACAAGTGCAATACATGCTTTTCGCATTAGGGATTTTAGTGTTTTTTAAAAAGATTCTAAGTCTTTAATCGGTGATAGTTTGTGCGCTAAAGGAATAACTAAGGACTATGGAGAATACCGCCCAAGATAACCAGGTTGTATTGTTCTTTATATCCATAGTTAAAAGACTTAGGTCTCTAAATTTCGTTGTGTCGCATGTTCCAATTTCTAACCCCATAGAATCTGGGACGTGTGCTAGCAACGATATATGCCAGACGATCGCCTTCTTTAACCCCAACAGGCGATCGGCAGATATGAAAATAGGTGTTTGCTACGGTATTTCTAACACGAATATCGGCTGACGTCGTTCTCCGTAGAATCCGAGCGGGTGACGTCACACCCGGTCGCTCGGATGTTTATGTGAAGAAAAATTTTTTTTCATTAATTCGCGCATCTTGTTCTGGGTGCTGCGTACTAAAAAATGGTACCGGAAACTTTAGAATGATCAAGTTTTTCGTGTGATCACGATCGGTTTGCAATGATCGGTGGTTTCAAAATTCTTGAGTAGATGCGTGGTCTGCGGTTTTACCGTGTGAGACAGCAGTTGTTATACATTTTGTTGTTTTCTTCACATATCGTGCTGCGTTCGTTAGGAGTATAATTTATATTGATTAGTAAATATACCCTGAATGCTATGCGATATGATTCCTGGAGCCGTTACACATCCTGTAGGATCTATTATGGGTGTGTTGTGCCCGCCGCGTTCTTGTCGTCATAATCAATGCGATCGTTGTTGTAACGTGGCGGGGTGGGGTGCGGGAGGTTACGGTTAATTTATGAGTCAAAATATTTGAAAATTAATTGTCTGCCTTCCATCCGTGTCTCGTTCCGCTTGTTTATTGTAGGTTTGTGCTTATTTTATAGGCCAAGCCAGCCCCGCCATCATGTGACGACTGCCATAAGTTTGTCCGTGTTATGTTCAAGGACCATGTCTGTTTTAGGTGTGCCCTGTGTAATATAGATCATAGGTGTAATGTTTGTGCAGTGTGGTCCGTCGAAACGATGGTTAAGTTCCTTGCCCAGAAGGACTTGGCTGGGTCTGACGCGGGGTCAGGCGGTCCGAGAGGAAATCGTGGAGCGCCCGGTTCGGCCGGTGGGGGTGCTCCACGTCCCCAGCTGGAGGTGGCGGAGATGGCACCGCCGGCGTGGTTTGGTCCGGCTATGCAGGGTTTTCTGCATAGCGTTCTGCCCACGCTGGTGTCGTCCCTGCTACCAAAGGTTGGGGGGCAGTTTCTCCCCATGCCTGGTACGGATCCTGTCTTCGGACAGGATTCTGGACTGGTTACCGAGGGGGCCGTCTCGTACGGCCCCCTGGCGGGTCCGTCTGGCTTCGGCCAGACGGGTTCTGTCTCTCTGCGGCCACCTCCGGGTGGTCCAGTAGCGGTGGCCGGTCCGTCAGGTGTGGGAGCCGTCCGCCAGGACGGCTCCACGGTTTATTCGTCTAGTGACGGCTCTTCGGAGTCTGAAGACGATGAGGCCGAGGAGGAGAAGTTGCTGCGGCCCATGAAGCCGCAGGTGGAGAATATGGAGGTTGATTCCGTCCTGGACGGAACCGGCCTCCATTTGTCTGGTTTGGCGCAAGCCAGGTCAGCGGCTCCGCCTGCGGCTGAGGCCAATCCGTTACCGTGCACCGGTTCCACGCGGCTTGGTTTGTCACCAGCCGTCAGGGGAACCGGTGTGCCGGGCCAGGCGTGGTACTCACCTATCTCGCCTGGTCTGGCAGCCGGACATGGGGTGCCGTTGGCGCCCGTGGCTGGCTATGGTTCCGCGACGGTTACGGGTCCGTACGGTTTTCCGTGCGGACCTACCCCATGGACCGGAGTGTTTCATGGGGTGGCGGCGGAACCATGTGGTAGCGGAGTGCCTGGCGTGTCAGCCGTGGCTCCTGGCCGGGAGGCCATGGCTGGCAGACCCGTAAGCATGTCAACGGGTGACGTGTTTGCGGGGGTATCTTCTTCGGAGATAGACTGGTCTGATGCTCTGGCGTGGCTAGCCAGAGTTGACCCGTCTGTGGTTTCGGCCACGGCCGATGAAGATGCGCCCCGTCCGTCGGTTGCGTCGATTAGGACGGGGATTTTGCCCGCGGCCCGGATCCAGTCAGTGGGACTGGATCCACGGTTCATTGATTTGTTGGATGCTATTTATAGTAAACAACTGATGACCAAGGGTCAGCTCCCTGCGGCCTCCAGGGAGGTGCGGGCAAGGTGCCGTATTCCGAGGGGTGAATACGACAGGTATGGTGTAGTCCCGTCGGTCACTGAGGATGACCGATGGGTACTGGGCGTCCAGAGTGCGGGGTCGGGTGGTCCCGGTCCGGCACTAGTGGATAAAGCCCAGGTACACCAGGAAGAAGTCCTGGCCCTATGCGATGAGGGTGTGAGGGCAGCCATGAGCGCTGTCAATCACTCCTATCGTCTACTTCAGTCGGTGTGGGCTGAAGCGGGGGCAGGCCACCCTGTGCCACCTGTGGCGCTATCGTGCGTTAATGACGGCTTGGTGCTGTCAATGGACGCATTGGCAAGGGTGCAAGCGCGTGTGACGAAGTCCAGGAGGCAAATGGTCATTGACCATATGCGTCCGGCTACGGCAGTCAGGGAGCGTCTTCTTGGGACGCCCCTGACAGGGCCTAGCATCTTTGGTGGCCAGGCGCGGGCCATCTTAGAGGACACCGCCAGTATTGCGCAGAATCGGTTAGCGGTGAATCTCCAGCTAGAGCTGGTGCGGCAAGCGCACGCACTAGGGGCTGTGGGCAAGCCGCTAACCGGACAGCCTTCGAAGAAACAGAAGAAGCATAAGGGCAAGGCGAAAGCCAGGCCTATTGCGACTTCTGTTTCGGCTGGGTTTTCTGAGCTGCCGCCGGCAAAGAAACCCAGGAAGGCTGTAGAGGCGCCTACCCTCCCCAATGTTGCTCCTGACCGCCCTAGAGGTGGTAAGGGCAAGGGGAAGGGTAAGGGTAAGGCCTCAAAGGGCGGACAGAAGGGGCCGAAGCGTACCTGAGGGTACGCAAGCTCCCTTCATATCCGCCTGGACCGCACCTGTGCGACAGGAACAGCGGTGCCAGTTATACCCGTCGTACCTAGAACGAAATGGTTCTCACTCTCTCTCGTTAAGAAAGGGGGGGGGGGCGGACTGCGAGCCGGACAACCCCGTTAGACGTCGAGGCGTCTATGGTGGGTGGAAGGCTCATGCGTTTCGTCGAGGTTTGGCGAGGTGTGACGTCAGACAGTCTGGTCCTGGGATGGTTATCCCAGGGTTACATGCCGGAGTGGTGGGACTTTCCGCCACAAAATCTGTCTTTGGCACCAGTCTGGACACCCGTACCAAGGGAGCCAGACAAGTTAGAAGCCGTTCAAAAGGAAGTGTCGGGTTTGCTTCTGAAGGGAGCAATAAAACCAGCAAACCGGAACACTCCAGGCTTCTATTCAAACATGTTCCTTGTCCCCAAGAGCACGGGGGGATGGAGACCCATACTCAATCTCAGGCCATTAAATTGGTTTATCCATACGCCTCGGTTCCAGATGGAAACACCGAGGTCGGTAATGGCGGGATTGAGGAAAGGAATGTGGTGTGTATCGATCGATCTGAAAGATGCATATTTCCACATTCCGATCAATCGGAGTTGGCACAGGTTTCTGAGATTTGCGTTTCAGAATCAAGTATGGGAGTTTACAGTTCTCCCGTTTGGCCTGTCGACAGCTCCGAGGGTTTTCACAAGAGTGGTCCTTGCGGTGACAGCGTTTCTCAGAAAAGAGAACGTGGCGCTACACACCTACATAGACGACTGGCTGCTCAAGGCAGACTCGGCAGCCAGGTTGAACGTGGATACTGCTCTGACTCTGAAGTTACTTTCAGATCTAGGCTGGATAGTCAACAAGGAGAAATCCGAGTTGACACCCACTCAACATTTCGTTTATTTGGGAATGCGATTCGACCTCGAGGAGGGCAGGGTTTACCCGTCAGAGCCCAGAGTGGTGTCTCTGTTAGCCATCCTCGGGAGTTTTCGAGTGGGAAACCACATTCAGGCGAGGCGGTTCCTTCAGATGCTGGGCATGATGGTCTCCATGGAGCAGGTTATCCCGTACGCTGCTCTAATGCGAAGACCTATCCAGTTGTATCTGATGTCTCTGTGGAAACAGAGAACAGAACCCCTGTCAAAACTGGTGCCAGTTTTGGAGCCGATAATATCGCATCTTCTATGGTGGAAACAGCGTCAGAATCTCCTAATAGGGGTTTCGCTGCACCTACCCCACCCCCAGCTGTCCGTCTACACGGACGCATCGCTGGAAGGGTGGGGTGCCTGCTTGGGAGAACACCAAGTCTCGGGCACATGGACTCTCCCGGAGAGTCAGCTGCATATCAATCTGTTGGAAATGATGGCAGTGGAACTGGCGTTGGAAGAATTCCTTCCGATGATCAGGGGCAAGGTGATATTGATACGGTCGGACAATTCGACAGTAGTATCATATATAAATCGCCAAGGAGGGACCAGGTCGCCCACCCTGTGCATCAGGGTGTGGCACTTGATTCAATGGTGCAGGAATTACTCGGTTGTTTTGAAAGCAGCTCATATTCCTGGCCGATTGAACATTCTGGCGGATGCTTTGTCTCGCAGACAGAGAATTCTGCCAACAGAATGGTCCCTCAACCCTCCAGTTCTACGACGGATCTTCGAGCATTGGGGCAAACCCAACGTGGACTTGTTCGCCACAAAGGAAAATGCTCAAATCATGACATATGTCTCGCCGATTCCAGATCCAAATGCCGTCGATACAGACGCTCTGGCGATAAGCTGGAGAGGGATGCACGCTTACGCGTATCCACCCACCATTCTTCTACCGAAGGTATTGGTGAAGGTCAGGGAGGAACCGTGTCTGGTCCTGTTAATAGCGCCGTATTGGCCAAGCAGGGCGTGGTTCACGGATCTTCTAGATCTGCTGGTGGAAAATCCTGTGCAGTTGCCCGAGATTCCGAACATAATCTCCCAGGCGAAGGGACGCTTCCTACACGAGCGTCCCGAAATGTTCAAATTGACTGCGTGGATGTTGTCAAACAACGTTCCACGTCGGAAGGCTTTTCTCGACAGGCTGCTGATTTCATCGCAGCTGCGAGAAGGAGGTCAACCTTCAAGTCATATAACAACAAGGTTAACAGATTTGCAGACTGGTGTGAAGAAAAGGGTATTGATACCTTTCAATCCACTATTCAGCAAATAGCAGATTTTCTCTGTGAGCTGTTCTTTACAGGACTAGCTCCCGTCACAATTGCTGGATACAAGTCAGCTCTGGCATCAGTTATCCCTTGTCTAGCCAACAGGGATAGTCCAGAGGTGGCCCAGTTAAACGTGATGCTGAAGGGAATGAGCAATCTCCGACCGAGACAACCGGTAGTCATTCCAGCCTGGAGTCTATCTTTAGTGCTTAATGTACTGGCCAAGCACCCATTCGAACCGTTGCGTTCGGCTAGTCTAAAGCATTTGACTCTAAAGGCGGTCTTTCTATTGGCAGCTTCCTCAGCTAGAAGGCGCAGTGAGATCCATGCGCTTTCGGCAGAGAGGAACCGATTTATTGTTTCTGGAGAAGGTCTGCGTCTTCTGCCAAGAGCAGAATTTATGTCAAAGAACCAATCTTTGAGATATCCCGGCAAACCGATCATTATACCGAAGTTAACCAGGTTTGATCGTGATGCCAGTGTCTGGTGCCCGGTCCGTGCTTTGACTAAGTACAAGAAACGGACTGACTCGTTACGGTCGAACGATAGACATTTGTGGATCTGCCATAAAAAGCCTTATGGCGCCGCATCCATGGATACTATCTCTCGTTGGGTGGTCGAATGCATTCAGACTACTCATGAGATGGCGACTGGGCACCAGGTGCAGGGCGTAAGGGCACACGATGTTAGAGGAATAGCCGCCTCGACCGCCCTTTACAATGGTGTTCCGTTAGAGGACATCATGGCCGTTGCACAATGGCACTGTGAGTCCTCATTTACGGATTACTATATGAGGGATGTGTCAGACTCAGCCAATCCACTCGCTTTAGCTGTTTTGAAACGATAGTTAGTGACCACACTGCTTTTCCCCTTTTTTCACTTTGGTAAGAAAAGAACCTAAAGCAGACATGGTCAAGCGAGAGGATGTCAACCAGATTGTGTCACTGATGGCCGAACCGGTGTATGGTTGTAGGCGGTACGTCTGAAGTCCTGTTATCATAAGGTAATTCAACAAGTGAGAGTTTTTTGTATTATGTATATGTATCATGTTCATTCATCTTATATATTCATGCTCATTCTCAGGCTAATACAAGCGATATGCAGGGAGTAGTTAGCCCTCTTGGCATATTGGTGTTTTCAGGCGAGATACATGTTCGTTAGTTCTCTCCCTTTTCTTAGGAGGAAAAAGGGGGGGGGCTGTGACGCGAATGTGATTCGGTTCCGTAAACTTGACGGTCCTTTTAGGTCTCCGTTAGTCAAGTTTGAAGTCTAAAATCTTTCTCCAAGGGGCAAAATTAGCATGTATGGCTTGCCCCTTCCCACCAGGTTACTGATCAAATCTGGTGTATATCAGAAGTAACAGAATGGTGAGTATTGATCGAAGGAGAATGCAGGAAATGTCAATTTCCCTTTCTCCGAGATCTAACAATACTCACCATTCTGTTACGGACCCAGCCTCCCAGCCCCACGGAGGCAAGCCATAGTTTTCTCTTGTTTGGTGGCTATGCAAACAATATGAGCTCTATGGTAAACGGGTACTCGGCAGTGGGGAGCCGGGTACCCGGTTCCCAGGAGTCGGTAAAGCTTTCTAAGTCTATAATCCTAGAGCCGCTGTCAGGGCCAGCTGTATATCAGAAGTAACAGAAGTAACAGAATGGTGAGTATTGTTAGATCTCGGAGAAAGGGAAATTGACATTTCCTGCATTCTGCGATGATATAGTCTCTGTTTCTGTTTAAATACTTGTCAAAAGCCCCTTCCGAGTATCATGACGAGGGATGTGTGTACGTTATTACCGTTTTTTATTCAATGAACGGACGCTAGCTTGTATTGAATGCAGGCTAGATTTTGGCCCAAATGCTCCCCCAAAAATCCTTATACTTATAGAAAGGACGCATAGAGAAATTGAAATCCATACTCTAAAATGGTTAAAACTCTTAGAACCTACCATGAAAATTGAATGCAATTTCCGTACGCATGCGTACCGCCGTACCGCTATGTTTAATGTACGCCTCAAAAATATCATCGTGGAAGTGAAATTATTAATGGGAAAGCCTAAATATCGCGTATCTTCAATATAGATTGTTTATTACATCAAAATCAATGCTACTTTTGACATAAAGTGTCGCCTTGAAAATATGGAAATCATGTGATATTAGGAATGCGTTTAGATCGGCATTTGTGTTTACTAGAATTCTTCTAATATCTGGAATTCTCTATTTTCATTGACTTGTACAGGAGAATTTATCCAATCAGAACAGAGAAATAATATTTCTCTTCAGTAAAAATTAATAATAGAACAAAAAGTACTCTTGTATTGCGCATTAATTTTGTAATGCTGACCAACATTAAATGATCCAAAATGGAATCAGAATTAAAATGAGATAAAGCACTTCTTACGTTGGTGAGCCGCTGACTCTTTTGCGATTGGAGGCGCCGTGTTCTCGCGAGATCTTATATGTTAACAGGAGTTTGTTATCAAACGGGTACAGATCAGACTTAAAGTACAATACTTAGTTTCTATCGCGCAATGATAATATATAGTATTCAGAGTTCCGAGTCCAGAATATTTTATCCGAGTACTTGCTCTAATTAAAAACAATCTTTTGCGTTTGGAGGCGAATCACGTGATTTATATCTTTGCTGGACACCATTTTATGTCAAATTCAGGATTAATTTTGATGTAATAAATGATATTTATTAATGGATACTCAATATTTAGGCGCTCCAATTTAATAATTTCACTTCCGCGATGATGTTTTGAGGTATACATTAAACATGGTCATAAGGCGGAGAGAATTTGTACCATTGAATTTCTGTGGTATCATTAATTTTTATTACGAAAGTTGACAAAAAAATGTTCGCAAATACTGTACTCGATTATAGGACACACCCCTTTCCTAGAACATGTGATATGACAAAAAACTGCGTCCTTTAGTCGAATTTTAACGGTAATAATGATACAGCGGATGCCTGGACTTAAATGCTGACAGGCTTGGAGCCTTGCGCTTTCTTTTAATTCTGTCATGATAATAATATTCTATATGCTTTAATGTTTTTCTAAATTTAACCCGGGGTTCGTACAAACTTGAAAAGCCCTTGAATTTTGGCATCTGCCTTGAAAAGCCTTGAGTTTGAAATTTGTCTTCAAAAGTACTGGAATTTCACCCATCCGCCTTGAAAAGCCCTTGAAAATCATCATAAAGATTTTTAAAAAGTTGATTGGCAATAGTGTTGTTCCGATTAATCGATTTGATCGATGATTGATTGGTTTGCATGTTCAACCAAACGATCGATTATGATTTCAGAAATCGATTTTGGTTGTTTATAAATTGACTTTATTCATATATTGTAACTGGTCAAGCATGAAAACGAATAATTTTTGGAAAAGAATTTTAATTTAATTGTTTAATCTATATAGTATTACTCCTTAGTCTAAGACATTAATTCTTTCAGCACTGAAATGGTATGTTAATTTTAAAGCAACCATACCAATAACATGTTGAATATTTTGAAACTTATTTGGCTTGAAGCTGTTGCTGCCTATGGCAGCAACAGCTTCTAGTCAAATAGTTTCAAAATATTCAACAGATTATTTCTTAAATTCTTAAGAATCTGTCATACCTGCGACTTGGTTTGAAAGGGGGTAATTATCCTTGAACATGCTATAATTACTGCATTCAAAATAGGTAAAAAATGAGAAACTATTATGATCAATCATTAATTGATCATCGGTTAGTATATAAAACCAATCATCTATCACAAAAATAGTACCAATTGCCAACACTAATTGGCAATTTGACTGGCAAAATCCATCTGGAACCAAGTAATCTCCAAAATTCAAACTAATTTTAAAGGTTCTAAAGGTAAGCTGTATGAAATTTTGCATCATTGTCATATCCTCACTTCGTCCAGGATCCTGGTCCTGAGCCCTTGAGAAATCAACTTTTCGTCTTGAAAGTCCTTGAATAAGAAAACCTGCCAGCTGTATGAACCCTGTAACTGAAAGTTTCATATTTCATATTGTGTCTCTAAGAATTGTCAATATCTGAACGCTCTATCCAAATGAGTTAACATACACATATATAAAGTCATCCATTTTCTGTGAATCACCACATCTCATCATCCTCCATATATTTCATTATCAATGTATTCGCTTATCACCGTGGCAACATGCGCAAAAACGCGACAAAAACAAATAGAAACAAGAATAAGAAAGAAAAAAACAATTAAGAGAAACAAAAAAACTTGTTTATAATTATCTCACAAAATTTGTTGTTCTCATTCTTACCACTTGCTGACCTGCACCATTTAACTAGATCTGTCAATCTCACCATATATGGTGACCATTGGCCATGTTTAAGTCCTCTGCAGAGCCTCAAAATGAAGCGAAACGTCACAAAATCTGAGTCGCATAAGTATCCTCCAACATCCCTGAAATAGCCTATAATACTGAAACTTCATCTTATCTACAGACAAAACCACAGCGGCTCAGCGGTTCTGGCTCAGCGGTTCAGAACCGCACCTAACAGCAGTTCCAACTAACGACTGTCCATTGTCCATGAAATCTGAACCAATCAGAATCGAGACCTCCATTAACAATGTCATTTGGACCAATCAAATACGTTTTTGGAGCCGTAAGGCTCCGAAAAAGTATCAAAGGGCCATCCATCCACGGCTTATGCTATTCAGACTTTGACTACCGTGCATGTAGCAGACGTCGGCCTTCTAAATCACTAAGCCATATTATAGCCTATGTATTTATTAAAGATACTCACCGCCGCCGTGTAAAAACATGCCGTGTATTCTAGACGTTGTCAAACAGTAAAATACCTAGTGGTCATGATATAATCATGTTATTCTAACTCCAACCGGTCCTTTGAACATGCATCGCGTGACAAATATCTGACTTAGCGACGGAACTTACCGAGTAGTTCGCGAGTTCCATGTTCAGTATAGCGAATTCGTGATTTATGGTATTACACAAAGCGTGGAACAAAATTGATCGGAATAACTGACGAAAATTACCGAGTAGTATATGTAGCTGGTTCCTAATACTAAATACTTCAGAATAGCCTTCAAAGTTCAACCGGAAACCGCAGTGCTCTAAATTTACTTACTGAGTGCCCTAATGCAGATGCATTTTAATATCACTGAGGGCATTTGGATATCAAAAGTCAGATGCCCTCATGAGAATACCAATTTTTGGTGCTTGGGAAAATATCACTGCTTTGAATATTTATAAATCCATAGTTTGTTATTTTTTTTATCTTATATCACTAGGTGTAATACAAATGAACTGATAAATAGCAGCTTCATTATTTCAATGACGTATGTGTACCGATTTATCATATGATCTATTAAAATGTGGGCAGCCTAGACTCAACGAGGGCACTCTATTTTAATTCTTAGCTTGCCCTAATGGCATGCACCTCAAAATGTTAACGTTACAGCACTGAACCGATTGACGAAAATTGCCAATAATTATCCGGACGAACATGACGAATACAAATGGCGCCAATTCATACACAATTCCCGGGAAACCATTAGAAACTTGCGATGCACTATAGTTTTACCGATTTTCGTGCCGAATCTGTGCAACTTTATGCGTCCCAAGGCAGATTTTGTGTCTACGAGCAAGAGGATGCAAATGAGGAACACTGCCATAATGTAAATGTTAATACTGCCCAGATCTACTGTTAAGTAGTGTTGTATGTTCTTACCTCTGGTAGAAACTATTATAAATATATACTACATATTCTACAAACATAATTAACGCATACCACTCTGATGTCAATATTCTATCTTTTACTGTGTAAATAGCAAAGAAATTGGTTTACATTTTTCAACAATTTTGGTGGATGATGTTGCTGTCTATGACAGCACCATCTTCCACCAAATTTGTTGAAGAATTAACACCAGTTAATTTTTTAATTTAATTTGAAATTTACTATTTTTGTGATCTGTGTGGTAAGGGGTAATAATGGCTTTAGGCCAAACAGATGTTTCATTTGGCAATTGCCAAACTCTTAATTTCATACCCTGATGTCATGCTTGTGTGTGATCTATTGCAGCGGAGGTGCTGGTGCGTTATAGTTACACAGCGGAGCAGGAAGATGAATTGTCATTAAAAGTTGGTGATGTCATCAGGAATGTGGTCACTATGGATGGTGGATGGTGGGAAGGTGAACTAAATGGCAAGAAAGGGGTGTTTCCTGATAATTTTGTTGAGGTAATGCATTAATAACACTACAGTATTAGTAAGGATAATGTAGTGGGAGATGTCTCAAGATGTGTATACTTAGAAAGTTGTATTAACCCTTTCACCGTGAATTCCCCATATCACATTTTGAAGGCAACCATGCAGGAAAACTGTTCAATATTTTGAAATTAATTTGACTAGAAGCCGTTGCTGCAACAGCTTCCAGTCAAATTAATTTCAAGGTTATCAGTTCAGAATAAGTTTTACATCGTACAGAATTTATTGGTTTCAGGTGTTTGTCAGTAAAGTGGTTAACCCTTTAATTGTTGTGTCAGCCAAAATGACCTGAAGAGGTCAAAATTGAGGCCTGTCCATTTGCATGCCAAGAGAAGACTATCTTTTCAAATTTATCACTGAAAGTCCTGGCTCGCTGTGTTATGTGTGATCCAGTTATTCCAACATGTCCACTTGGTAAATTAACATAAGTCCTTCACATTTCTTGACGAATTTTAACCTAAGTTAGAGCATGTAGAGGGTTAAATATGTATATCATTTGGAGACGGATTTACTATAGCCATTTAACTGTCTGCCAGCTGAATTTCTGCAGACTACATTTTTCATGGTATTTAACTCTGGACCTGTTGAATATTTTGAAAACAATTTGACTGAAAGTTGTTGTAGGCTAAGCGTTCAGTCATGTCAGCCAAATTGCTTTCAATATCTTCCAACAGGTTGAGAGTTATTACCAATTAAAAATGCTGACTAAAATAACTTTGCGATGGTATTGTGATTTGTGTAATGTCAATTTGCAGACCAAGACATGTTTTTCTGAAATCTTGGGGTTTGTTTTGGGGGTGGTGCGTGGTAGTGGTAAATTTAAGACAGTTCTAATTGACAACTGTATGGCAAATGGACATTGGCTATGGTAGCAGCAATTCTTTATGTAGAACTTAAGTACTCTTAAGCAATAAAGGTTTTACGCTCTGTTAAAAAATTAGTTTGGCCCCCCCCCCCCCGTTAGAATTCAATATAGGAATCCAGTCTCTGTCGATCATATGACGTCACATGTAGACTGATGGCATAATCAATGACGTCATGGATGACATGATTAAGTCCATCATACACGCTTAATAGTCTGTCAAGTTGTACGAATTGTATGTCTTTGCTATTTAATAAATATTCTGTTAAATATTTTGAAACTAATTTGACTGGGTGTGTGCGGTTGGTGCCATAGGCAACAACAGCACCTAGCCAAATTAATTTCTAAATATTCAACCGCTTACCTATATAGTTTTATGGAATTTGAAATGCAGGGATCGATTGGTCCCAGCACGGCCAAAGCGTTGGTGGAGCTCAGCTAGAGGTGGGCCGGTAATGGCTAAAACTGAATTCTTCCATTGAAATAAAACAACTTATGATTTATTTTCACCATTAATGAGTTATGTAAGTACAATACACACTGTGCATTGTACTGTAGTTACTCAACATGCACAATGCCAATACTATTCACATACATGTACGTGTGTGGGTGATGTTATTCATGTTATCCCTTAACCCTTTCGTGACAAAACCAACCTCTGTAGTGGTCATGATGAGTGTCCATTTGCAAGCCAGGA
Organism: Chaetoderma sp. LZ-2023a; assembly: GCA_034401795.1. Classification (NCBI taxonomy): domain Eukaryota; kingdom Metazoa; phylum Mollusca; class Caudofoveata; order Chaetodermatida; family Chaetodermatidae; genus Chaetoderma; species Chaetoderma sp. LZ-2023a. Next base: position 104,215,624 of record CM067374.1, read on the forward strand.
TAATACTATTGTTGGAAATTTACCAATGGAATAACTGGCTCGATGACACATGATCGCCAAGGATTAATATCTAGGAAATTTGTGTTTATGATGCAGCTTTATGCCAAATATGTGAATATTACATCTTGCAGCAACTAAGCCAAAGCCTCGTTTTGATAAGCTGTGTTTACTGATTGCGGAAATTCATGCCAACAGATTTCTTTTATTTTTACATGATTACCATTTCCACGACTTCCATGACCTATGAGAAAAAGCACTGATATTCCATGACTTTCCAGGCCTAGAAATTAAATTTTAAAATTCCATGACTTCAAGATTTCCATGACCAGTACGAACCATGAATAGCATTGTGCTTCATCCCCGTGGAAGCATATGTCCAAATTTAGTCCCAAGAAGGTGAAGCCATACCAAGATAAGACTATATGCTCAGGCTAAACTAAAAACTTAACCGTAAAAATAGTTTTATACCAAGTTCACAGTGACCTTGAATGTTGACCTGAATATCATTGTGCTCATTCCCCTGGATATACATATGTGTCCATGTTTTGTCCCAATACGGTGAAGCCATGCCGAGATATAAGACGATATGTTGATTTAAACCAAAAACTGAACCGGAAAAAATAGTTTTATACCAAGTTCACAGTGACCTTGTACATGGACCTCCTGACCTCAATATCATTCTGCTCCATCCACTTGATACAAGGAAGCATGTGTCCCAGCTTCGTCCCACTCGGGTGAGCTGATCCCGAGATATGACCTTGCCCGAGATTGGACGCCAACAAACAGAAAGACAGACAGACAGATGGCGTAATGGAATCCATCAATATATTGACAAAAATCTAATTTTCGCAAATAATAATATATTTGTGTCAATATCAATGAAACTGTTGTACATTTTTCAACAATTTAGCTGGAAGATGTTGCTGTCTACGACAGCACCATCTCCCACCAAATTTGTTGCAAAATGAACACCAGTTCATCTTTTAATTTAATTTGAAAATTTAAATTTTTAACAACAGAGTGTTAAGGGTTAAATGACTAGCTCAGTAATCGAGGCCAGTCATTCACTCCTCTAGAAAACTTTATTCTAAATCTAAATACTTGCTTATTGAATGTCCATTTGCAAGCCAAGAGAATACTGTTTCTGACAATCACGACAATTTACTACTGGAATTTTATTCAGAATTTTGGTTACAACATTTTTAGGTGAAAATCAAGATTAGATTTTATATGAAAAATTTATTGGAAATTGTCAAAAAGCATCTACTCTGTAACCGCTGGATGGATTTTAACAAAATTTGGCTGTAAGGAGCCTATTGTGGTATGCTCCAGGTATCCTTTTCAGAAGTTTGCTGGGTAATTTTTTATGTGAAAATCTAGATTTTATGAGAAATGTACCAGAAATTGTCAAAACACATCTTTAATACCACTTGATGGACTTTAACCAAATTTGGCTGGAAGGATCCTATGGTGGTAGGCTCTAGTTTATTATTGATTAACCCTTTAACTCTTGAATTCATTCAAGAAAATTTAAATTTTCTCAGAAAATGTCCATTTGCAGACCAAGAGAAGACTATTTAAAAAAATTAACCACTGGAATGACTGGCATTTCAGTGGTAAATTTTCAAAAATGTCTTCTTTTGGGCTGCAAATGGACATTTCTCAAGACCACTGCAGAAGCCGTTTTTGGCTGACTGATACGAGTGTTAGAGGGTTAATAGAATGGATGACTGAACTGTAGGGATGTCCATTCATATTCTGGCTGTGGAACTTAGTTGGGTTTTTTAGCAGATTTGACACTGGTTTGCTTTACTGTTTTCGAAATCTCTATCAGATTACTAAAGGAAATGACAAGGATGAGGGTGAAGGAACAAAGCTTAACCACAAGGCTTCTACAAAAAGTCATGTTGCCCAGCTAGCCAACAAACTCAAGGACGGTGTTCACATAGGCAGCACTGGAGCACCAAAGAAAAGAGGTAGGCCTACATGCACACATGTAACATTAAGCATTTATGGTTCTTGACATTTATACTCAAATTTTCATTGTCTAGATAATCTTTCATTTAATAACTGGTTTTCCTCTTAGAAATAGTGTTTCTGGGAGCTGTTGCTCTTAATCCTTTAGCACTTATATTAGCCAAATACAGCTTCTGTAGTGATCTTGAAAAATGCCCATTTGCAGACCAAAGGAGACTGTTTTTGAAAATTTATCACCGAAATGACTGGCTCGATAACTGAGCCAGTGATTCCAGTGGTAAATTTTCAAAATTTGTCTTCTTGGTCTGCAAATGTACATTATCTATGAGAAAATTGAAATTTCCATGAATAAATTGAATTTTAAAGGGTTAAACAGCTCTCAGCAGCATTGTTTCCAGTCTATTATCTAGTGATTTTGTTGAAATTACCTTTTGGACACCCTGTGATTTAAGGATGATATGCCTGCATCTGCTAAGTAATGATGCTACTTGTAGAGTATTGTTATTGTAGTGTGGCGGGCCACGTCTAGCAGATCGGATGTCATCGTCACATCGTTGCCAGACCCGGTGATTGGTGGGGGTTACTGGCTGTGTTTCTAATACAGTTTTTAGGGTGTCTGAGCAGATACTGTTTCTATGACTACCTCCATTGACCTCATTTGCCCTTAACGTCACTGTCCCAGAGTTGTCTAATCGGGCAGCAGATGGATCAGAAATTTTAAAGGGATGGGAGTGTAAGAGAGGGTCCTATGTCACAGCAATTTGTGAGTGTCAGTTGGTTTATGCCCCTATGGACCAAACTCTATCCTATCTTATTAGAAATTTGTACGAACACGTACACAACTGTAGCAGTATAGCTTTGCCACCTCCGAGGAAAGGCCTTGCTTAGCGGCACTTGGATAGCCTCGAATTACGGATTTGACAAGGACACAGTATCATCAGAAGACGTCAGTAGACATCCTATGCATTTCGTCTTCGGATGTCGACTCATTCACAGAAAGATTTTGTATGTTACACCCAATCACGCTCATACACACAACACATGAGACGAAGAAGAATAATGAGCGCAGAAACTAGCCACACGCTTACATATGTGGCACAGTGTCAGGGTGAGCTGCAGTTCTTAGTCGCGACATTGGTGACCCTGTGTGGCTGGTGTGGTTTTCTTATGGAAAACCCATATGTAATCTACGCTAACATGAGGGGTTGCAGAGAAATAATACTACATCACAACACCCTTGTACAAAGAGAAGAGAGAAAGAGAGAGAATCACTGTACGGAGCGATTTATAACAATATGAACGATGCAATGACTGCATTGTGAATTGGGCAATTGTGAGTAATACTATACAATTGTTAATTATACAGACTAATTCATTAAAATATGACCACAGTACAGTGGGTGAATAGCAAAGGTTTGGTGACCGGGCGTGGTTGCCTGCTCACCGCAGACAGGATTTGCTCAACAACAAGAAGCGGCGAGAATAAATATTCTTTCCTCCATCGCTCGCTGTTGATTGGGCGCTGAAAGCGGTGACCAAGTATCGCTTATAGAATGTCATTAATACACAATTCCAGCTGTATGGGGGTGATACGTTTGCTATCTCGCCTCATGTGTTACCATGCTTCATCATCAGGCCTCCCTGTCTCTATCTAAACATCCAGTTCTTGGATCATTTAGACATCGACCATCAAACTTTTTCAGACTTCGACCACTTTTCCTCCTGCATCCTTTCCCTTTTATGCCAACCAGGGAGAGTAAGCCTAAGTAAGGATGGAGGTGGTGAACATGCATGCACAGAGAGGTGACTGAAACAAAATGAATAATGTTTTCCTTGGAGTAACCGTGCGAGCGCTTGCTTGATTTTCAAAATTCATTTGTGGATGTCTTCCTGAGATGACAGGTGCCATGAGGAGAACAAACGGTGGCTGTGTTTATATGTTACACCTTTCATATTATCTCCTTATTTTGGCCTATAAAATTAGAATTATACCTTCACCAACTTTTACGCAGGCATCTAACTATTTATTCTCATTCATGAGCGCAGGGCATATATGTAAAACCTTTTCCCATGTACGTGCTTGGAACACTGCGATTCCCTGCTTCAGCATAGGCTGGGTGGGGGAGGCAGAAACGTGGTTTCTGTGTCTGTTATTAACCCTCTCTTGGCCATGGCTTAACCCTTACCACTATGGTAACAAAACCTTAAATTTTCAAATTAATTTAAAGATGAACTGGAGTTCATTTTTCAACAAATTTGGTCGCCGATGATGCTGTCGTAGACAGCAACATCTTTCACCAAAATTGTTGAAAGATGTACACCAGTTTCTGTGATAATGACACAGTAAAAGATGGAATATTGACATCAGTGTGATAAGGGTTGACCATGTAGTAGGAGTAAATTATTAACCCTACCAGGGACATAGGGCATCCATGGCGTCTTAGATCCCCGGAGCACTCTACCTACGCATTCTCATTACACTATCATGTAGTGTATGTCTCTAATTTTAGTGTCGCCACATATGAAGAAAAAGAAGCAGAAAGCCAAAGTGAAACATCAATATACTGCTGAACATGAAGATGAACTTTCACTTGAAATTGACGAGGTCATTGATGTCATTGAAAAGGTAATATACTCAGGTTTTAGCTTTTACCATTGAGGAAGCATGAAAGATTACACTTTCAGTTTACGGTTTGTGCGTCTATGAACTATAGCATCTGTTGTTAGGACTCCAGCAAGGCTAACCCTTGCACGAATTTAGCACAAGCAAATTCAAAATAATCCAAAAGATATATCACACTATGATACAAATGTAATGGTCATGGTCTCCAAAGTAGGTCCTAATCAGCTTTTCTATTTTTTTCACACTTCATATAATAGCCCACTTTTTCTGAGACGGGCAGTTAGTCCCTTGATATTAACAACTTGGCAGACGCTTCTCTTGTGCTACACCTAGGAATTCAAGCTTCTCAACTTTGGTTCAAATATACAGAATTTAACACGATATCTGTTGAATATTTTGAAATTCATGCAACTTAAAACCTTAGACAGTAATAGCAATCGGTGCGGTAACAACATCCAGTCAAATTAATTTAATAATAGTACAGTAGAATATTTGCATAAGAAGGAAATAGTTTTCGCTTGTATGTACATGTACTGTTTAAAGTGTTAGCAAAAGATGTGTGCGGCTGCCGTGGGCCCATTAGGCGATGCCCACACGCACGCATTTATAATTTAGTGCCAAAGAAAACTCAAGCTGTTTAAAAATGCATGCATTGTAGCCATTTATTGATTTTGTACATTGATAATATTAATACTATGCACAGTAGCATAACCCTCTGTAAATACCATATCTCCCTACATGTACTCTATTTATTATCTATCTTTAGAAGTTAGATTGTAATAAGTAGACTTTTCTGACTGTTTTATTTGATAAGGTTGAGGATGGTTGGATGAAGGGAACTTTGAATGGCAAACAAGGCCTGTTTCCATCAAACTTTGTTGACCTTTATGAAGAAGATGAAGAAACGGAGAAAGCAGGTTTGATTTTTTTCTTTTTTAATTGTGTGTCTCTTCAGACAGTTGCTTATTCTGTGTATTATTAGTTATTCAAGTGTTTAGGGTTTTTTCCAGGATTTTACATGTTGTATAAGCTGCGCACACATATGACTTTACTACAAAGTGATGCACATAACTTGTGTGTGTGTGTATGTTGTACTTGTCTATACACCCTACAAAGCACTTGTATAATTAATTTATTACCCATCTGAATGACAAATTAATGGATGAATCTACTTTTGGCTATGCCCCGCCCTTTTCTAGATAAGCTCCGCCCACACTTTGCTGGTGTTGTGATCGATTGAACTCTGAATTCTCAGAATCCCAATATCAAGGTTAACTGTACAGGTAAATTGTTGAATATTTTGAAACTAATTTGACTGGGTGCGTTTGCTGCCTATAGCAGCAACAGTACCCTGTCAAATTAGTTTCAAAATTCTCAAAATTACATGTGTATAATGTTTAATTGAATAGTAAATCCATCAAAGACATACAATTCGTACACTTGACGGACTATTGCTGCATCATGACGGAGTATTTTTTGTTCACTTATGAATGTGACATCAGCCTTCATGTGGCATAACGTCGTATAGTTGCTCGACAGATCAGATGAATTCATCAATTAGTCAACAGAAAGATGAATTAATTACCCATCAAAGCTGTACATCCTAGATATATTTCATCAGACCATGTCAATGGCCATCTGCAAAAAAATTGTCGACATTCAACGTGACAAGTAGGTCAAACACGGGACAGTCGCTATTATCGAATTGAAATGGATTACTCGGCATAGTGCTCACACAAGCATTTGTCTAATAGATGAATCCACTTTTAGCTGTGCCTCTCCCATCTCTAGCTAAGCTCCGCCCACGCTTTGTCTGTGTTGGAATCGATCGAACCCTGACACGCACGCACGCACGCACATGGCGGACTATTAAGAGTTCCTGACAGACTTAAATGTACCTGATATCAGCCATATTCGCCAGGAAGCATCCAGAAGTGTTGACTTGCTAGCAAAAAATGTGTATGTCTACATGTGGAACATGCCTTTCTAGTTGTAATGCCAGTGAGCGATACAGGCCCCTTGAGCCTCTTCTTCAACCCTTTAACAGTCATATCAGCCAAAAATGGCTTCTGCTGTGTTCTTGAGAAATAGCCATTTGCAGACGAAAAGAAGACTATCTTTGAAAATTTACCACTGAAATGACTGGCTCGATAACTGAGCCAGTCATTCAAGTGGTAAATTTTCAAAAATAGTCTTCTTTTCGTCTGCAAATGGACATTTTCTTTTTCTTGAATAAATTTAAGGGTTAAAGAGAAGTCTTTAAAACTGTTCTCCGAAGTTGCTTCGTGGATTGATTCGAAACATTTCTAAGGCAAGATTGTTAAAGGATACATGTATCTCATTCTTGTAAATATTGTATCACAGATGAGCCAAAGAAAGAACCTGAAGATGAGTTCAAAGAAATTAAGGGTAAAAAAGTACAAGGTGTCGGTCTTGGAAATATATTTGGTAGTGGCCCTATCAAGCTGAAGTCAACAGCAACCATAACAAAGAGAGGATCGCAGCACATAGACAGTGAATCTAAGGTATGCTTCAGTCAGAGAAAAATGTATTTTTGAAAACTTCACTTGGCATGATTAGATATGTCTGGCAGTGCACAAACAAGTCCTTCATAGGCTGCTGCAGTAAAACCTTAATGCCGTATGTTAGTTTCAATAAATTTAGTGCCAATCTGACTAATACAGTAGTGTTGTCTGTCCCTCGATATAGACAAGTGGGAATGTAAGAAGTGTCGGTTTAAAAATTTTCCAGGTAGTTTTTATTGTGCTGAATGGATATGGCTACGATCAACTAACTTTGTATGTCAGTTATGCAGCTCAAGTGTGATTGCGTTTGAGCGAAATTTGTCCACGTTATCTTCCTTAGATTTAATATGTGGATACATAACAACTCTTCTCTTCAGATTGCATTTCAACTAAATCCATCAATGTGTGATCATCTCGTAAAAGAAGTTGAAGAATGTGCAAAGTACTGTTATAAAATTGTGATATTAGGATTTCAGTGATGAAGATGTTAAGCTGTAATTGTAAGAATTTAACCCTTTAATGCCCAAATCAGTCAAAACTGGTCTTTGTGTTAGTCTTGGTGGATGTCCATTTGGAGGTCAAGGGAAGACTATCTTCCAAGATTTTGCACTGGAATGACTAACTCAATAACGGAGCCAGTTAATCCAGTGGTTAATTTGTTTAAATATCCACTAGGCTTGCAAATGGACATTCAATAGCAAAAGAATTGTATTTTCTTTGCTAATCTTGTACATTAAAGGGTTAGCAGAAGTTGCCTGCATTAATTGTAAGAATTTAAAGGTGTATATTCACACTAAATGCTTGAAAATACATTTTTTTAAATTGTATACTTTTAGGGGCTTAGGTTGTGTGGTTAGATGTAATTAAACTAAATAAATCTTAACATATGATGATTCCATTATGTATAAATTAATATAATATGCAATTCCAACTTCACAATTAAAAAATATTAATTTATTTGGAATGAAGTCATCATTTGTTAAGATTCATTTCATTTCATTACATTGATGTATACAATTTAAGCTTTTAAATGTATACAATTTAAATACTTCTGTTTTAGAGCATTCCTGTGTGAATGTGCACCTTTAACAAAACCTTGTGGATCCATGTGTTTGTGTGATTAAATTGAAAAAATGTGCAATCAACAACTTTTCTCAGCCATTATTCTCAAATGAATGCCAGTTAATCAATTCAAGCTACGGTGATGTATCTGTCTAATGAAAATTAGAACATTAAACATGTCTTTGCAGGATGAAAAGACGGCTGTCAATACAGAAGTGGCTAGGAGAGAGAAAGGACAAACAAGTAAGTCTGAATATCTACCCGGTCTATTACTCGGTACAGCTCAGAAAAAATGTAGCTTGTTTCCAAAGCAAAATAAAATATACTGTTTAATATTTTGAACGTAATTGGATTGGAAGATATTGCTGCCTAAGGCAGCAATATCTTCCAATACAATTCACCTTTCCAGAGTATCCATCCAGAGTCCGACACATAAATTGTATGTTTTTGTAATTTTTTGTTATTTAATGAACATGCTGTTGAATATTTTAAAACTAATTTGACTGGGAGCTGTTGCTGTCTTAGGCTTACCTGTGTAGTTTTTTGGAAATTGATAGTCAGGGTGTTCAGAGATCGATCGATCCCAACACGAGCGAGGTGTGGGTGGAGCTTAGCTAGTGATGGGGAGGGCATATCTAAAATCGGAAAGGTCCATTATGTTCAAAATATTAAACGGAACATTTCATACATCATTTTCAAAATTGTACTGATATATTTTTTGTTTTGGCATCACGTCATTTCTGAGCTGTACTGTAGTATTATTGGCTCTGTATGTGTGTATATCCATGGTGTCTATCCATGGTGTCTATCCATCATTCATCTGTCTGCAAACGTTTCATTCAACTCATTCACTACATGTGTGCCAATGAAGGATCGTACATTCATAAAAACTACGTGTGCGTGCGTGTGTGAATCCCGGATAACTTGAAAATCAGTCATAGATGTCAAATAAGCATGTCTGCAGAGCAAAAGCCTAATGATACAGCAATAAACTAACTTCTCCAATGAATACAAAACTCCAACCTGAATTTCACTATATATAATAATTCTTCCTCCCTGTATGTATATATTAGATATTTAGAAAGATTCCCTTTGTATAGTGAAGGCAATTGGAAGCAGGATTTAACATAAAAAATTTCTATGTTAAATATGATTTTTAAGAAAGTATTGAAAATTGATTTTATAGTCACTGTGACAATAATCAATTTAAAAGTCATTAAGCCGTATTATTCTCTTTCTCACCAGTCAATAACAAATGACAGATTTCAGAACCTCTATGCAGTAATCTGGTTCAAGACCAACTTGGTTATTTGCCTTCATGAATATTCTTAGACTTCCAGTACATCATCTAAGCTACTGCTCTTAAACATCTTAAACCGCTTAGTCAATTTGCACGAAATTTATCTGGTACAGTGTAGTCTTCAGATCAAGCAAAATTTCACGATTCAAGCCTCAAATACTCAGTGTTCAACCTCTTGTTTAAAACGAACATCATTTCCCATACAGATATAGTACGGTTATGTTAACCCTTTATTGGTCAAGCCGGTCAAAATTTGCCTCTGCAGGTCAAGAGAAAACAATTTTTTAGAATTTACCGCTGGAATGGCTTGCTCATTAACCATATAACCCTTTAACACTTATATCATCCAAAAGCAGCTTCCGCAGTGGTCCTGAGAAATGTCCGTTTGCAGACCAAGAGAAGACTATTTTTGAAAATTTACCACTGGAATGACTGGCTCACTCATCGAGCCAGTCATTCCAGTGGTAAATTTTCAAAAATTATCTTCTCTTGGTCTGCAAATGGACATTTTCTATGAGAGGTTAAGTCTCGAAGTTGTTCAAGAACATTTCAATTTCTCATTTTTCAAGATCACTGAAGAAGACGTTTTTGGCTGATATGAGTGTTAAAGGGTTAAGCGAGCCAGTCATTCCAGTAATACATTTTTAGAAATAACCTCTTCGCCTGCAAATTGACAGTGACTAAGTATTTAAACTCTTGCTTTTCTTGACAAATCGTTGACATCAATAGTTGAAAAGTATTACTCAGAATATAAATCTGATTCGAATACTCATACATGTCATGAATTGTAAAACCATCTGCAAAAGTTGAGGAATCCAATTTCTCAGTCAATGATATGACGTCATAATGAACTAGTGATTCATGCTATGTAGAAAGCATGCTGTTGAATATTTTGAAACTAATTTTACTGGGCGCTGTTGCTCCCTATGGCAGCAACAGCAGCCAGTCAAATTAGTTTCAAAATGTATGGTTTCCTGGAAATTGAGATTCAGAGTGTAGGGATCGATCGTTCCCAACATGGTCTAAGCGTGGGTGGAGCTTAACTAGAGATGGACAGGGTATAGTTAAAACTGGATTCCTCCATTCAGTTACACTTTCTGTCTAATTTTCACATTTTGACAGTCCCAGTGACTATAAAATCTATAAAACAATGAAATTCAGTAACTAAGCAGTTTGTTTACCAAACCATCGTCTACTTCACATGTCATTTACCACCCTTACATGTACCACACTATGCCAATGAGTACAGTGTTACCGAGTCAGAGGAAGAAAGGCTGACCAGTGTACGTATATGTTTTGGAAACAATTGTTGCCGAGACCTGTTTCTGTCAAAAACTACAACAGCTTACAGCAACAGTGTTTCCAAAATGAACACATGATATCATGTGAAAGGAAATTTTAGGTCGGAATTCGAAATTTCAATACTCTTACGGGTTAATTAGTTCCTTGCATGATAATATTATTGACGTCAATTATTACATATATATGTATCTTCATGTCAAATCGTTTTACACCGACAAAACTTTGACATAAGACATGTTTTGATTACCAGATCAGATCGATAAATTAACATCCTATTAGATGTCGTAATAAAATAGCATGCATGCATATGTTACACAGCTTAATGTACTGTATGCTGAATGAAGTGGGTTAATGCTTGCGTGTCATTTCTCCATATACAATTATTTCTTCTACAGTTCTCTAATTCTATCTAGATATTATTCTGCACTGTATGTCACACATATCCACTATGCATATAGTATTACTGTCTGGTTCAAATATGGTTTAAATATAATTAATTTAAAAGCCACTTTATAGTGTTTATTGAATGCCAAAAGAATTTAATAATTCATCCTCGACAAATTTTGTGTACACTGGAAGTGCAACATCCTTTTCGGCTGCCTATGTTCTGTGTCCGAGCATGTCTACGCCTGGGAAAAACATTGGTCATGTTCGGGACCGCAAGCTTACTTGGAATTTGCAACCCATGACACCTGTTATCTTATGTATAAAGTTACTCTTAGTAGAGTACGATTACATAAATTTACGACCCATTAGCAAATGATTAAATTACTAAATTTTCCAACATATCAAACCATTATTAACCTTTTCATGGTCATGATTGATCAAGAAAATCTGGATTTCTCCTTAGTTAATGTCCATTTTTAGGCCAAGAGAAGACTACTTTTAGAAGACTTACGACTGGAATGACTGGCTCGAGCAAGCCATCACAATAATAAAATTTCAAAAATAGTCTACCTGCAAATGGACATTTCACAAAAGCATTGCAGAAGGCATTCTATCCAGCTTGACCATGTACAGGTTAAAAATGTTAGCTGTACATTTATGTTGAACCAGACAATAATCCATAAATCTAACAGCTTGCATTATCTATTGTACCTTTGCATAGATTAACCGATCACTTTTTGTGTATAACAAATTGTGTTTACTCCATACTACATATTTATAATTAAAAAGCTGACTAATCTTTTTGAAAACAATTTAACTAAAAGTAATTTAAAATTATTTTCAAAATAATTAGCAGCTTTCAGATATCAAGCCTTTTGAAAGTAGCGGTATGAATTTTAGAATTCAGCATGTGAATTGTTAGTAATCTCTGTCTGCTAATCCCTCCTTTTAAATCATATATGTTTGTACAGCCTCTGACCTTGACCCGCTTTCTGTAGATGTGTGTAGCTCCAGCATGATGCACTCTGAATGCACTACACTGCACGCTGATGTTGTTAATGTATCTGCTCAAGCTTCCAGTGCATGTTCTAATCTAAATTATACTTCTACACCTAATGAACACTCCTCTACTGTTACTAATTCTAGCTGCTATTTCGGTAATGGTGGTCTAACTAACAAATTGTCTGATGAGACTTACAATTTAGGTAGTGATATATGGCCAATGCCTGCCCCACGTGTTATCCATTTAAGACATTCAGTTGAGGGTGGTGATTCATTAGCCAATAGTATTATTCCTTGCACAAAACCAGGCAAACACACCAGGTGTATGGTTAATTTCGCATCCGGTAGTTATTCAATGGCCTTAAACAATGTGAAATCTTCCAGTACACCTGAAATAAAATCAATAGGCCTTGAAGGGAAGAATATTAAATCATTCTTATATGGATCTCCCTTTTTTGAGGGTAGCCCTGTGGATAGCCAGGAGAGTATTCCGGGAGATGTTGCATTGAATGGCCATCCTATTACGGACAGTATGATACTGAATAAGAGGCGACTGTCTTTACCCAGGTCTACACCAAAACGACTTAAATTTAGCTTTTCCCCTTATCGTAAAAGTGATAGCACAAAGGCAAAACAACGGAAATATGAAAAGACAGGTGTTCCGACAGATGTTTCTTCCGAGCATGTCAAATTCTCAGCTGACACAGTGTTTACTGTGGGTATTGAGGAAGCAACTCCCAAGCGATTTAAGAATGACTCACTGACTAGTCCTGCTGGAGATCTGACATTAACAGAAACGCGGGAGAATGATGTTGATAAAACTTTGATTGAGCAAGAGGATGTTGCCATTAATGAGGAGACAGCATTATTACTACCTCAAGAAACTACTAAAGACAGGAGTGTTGATGTTTCTGCATTCTCAGATGAACATTCTGTATTCAGTCGCCTTCTTTCACGCATTTCCCCTGACAAGTTTGTGCGTCCATTATCAGATTCCAATATAAGGAGAAACAAAGATGGTAATAAAAAGACTCGATGGTCATTACCAAATTTACGACTCCGTCGACGCAAAACAAAGGAAGAGAAGGACAATGCCTGTCAGTTTGATTCAATTTCAGATACGTCATCATCTCCCGAAAAAGATCGCTATAATACATTCTCAAATACAGATGCAGCCACATTAGAACAAGCGGATCAGGTCAGCTCGGATGAACCAAAAAGTTGCAATATTCTGTCAGCAAAGGGTGCCTATCTTAACACTCTCAATGAAGATGGGAGACTGTCACCATATATGAGGGTTATTGCAAAACGGTACAGACTTTTCGACCCAGACCAACGCTTGAAGCGATCAGATCTTCGATTCTCAGCGATTGATTCTAGTAGATTACATCCTGGCTATGAAGTTCCTTACATGCCTTGCACAAGATCAGACACAATACTAGGAAGTTCATTAGGCCACATTCCATCTGTGCGTCTCACACCAACTGTCGGTGGTATTCTAGCCAATCGGAAAGGCAGTCTGTCACATGACGCTCATCTAGATAAACTGGTGCTCTCAGTTGATGGAGATGGGTTAGTAAATGATTTAGAGATTAACCGGTTTGTAGATAATATCATCAAGACTGTTGTTCAGGAAATAGTTAATGAAGCCTCCGAGTTGGACACCAATCTACAAATCAAACATGATGCCACTGGTGCTGCACAGGATATTGATAGCATATTACAGAAAGCTTCTGAACTTGATATATATTTGACACGCTACATAGAAAGTATCATTGAGACTGCCGTGTATATATGTGTGATGGAAAAGAAGAAATACCAAACATATCATCCGTCAAAGGTGTCTTATTCTAAAAGAGGTAGAATATGTAGAAAAAAGTTCTCAAACATTCCACAAATTATAATCAATCACCCGAGTGATGATGACGATCAGGATAGTTCGGATGATGTTGCTACATGTATGTATGAGATCGGTCTTGATAATTTTGTTGACAGTTTAGTTGTAGACACACTGGATAAAATCACCTCAGAGGAGATAAAGCGTATCTTTCGTATGAATATACGGGGACGTTCAGATTCAAATACTCTTGCAAATGTTGCAGAGGAAATCGAGGATGAAACATATTCTGAAAACATCAGTGATAATCGAGATAGGATTTGTGGTAATGTAAATGGTGCTGCTGATGATATTGTTGATTTGCTCCTAAGACGTGTCTCAAATAATAATCTAAGTATATCGGCGGATGAATATGATGATATCATTAATGACAGATTAGAGAAACAAGACAGCAATTTAGATGCACACTCTCTAGATAGGTTTATTTCACCAGAAAAATGTATTGTAGATACAATAAACCAAGAAATTATTACGGATGAGTCAGTTGAAGATTCAACTAAAGAGCCTGATTATTTCAGTGATGATATGCCAAGCTATTCCATAGGTCTGTTGAGTTCATTTGAAAATTTATTTGATGCCAAACTAAAAGACTATAAAGCTTATGAAACCTTTGACCTAAACACACCTGTGAGTGTGCCATTCAATGAATCATTGAAAAGCACAACTGGTTGTATCACTCCAGATTCTGAGATAGTCCTAAGCTTTACTAGCTCAAGTACTGATGATGAATTGATGGAGAAAAACCTACAGACAAATTCTCCAGATATCAGTACTTGTTTAGAACAAGCTGGATGCAAAGATCTAGTTACTGGCTCTGAAATTTGTTATGCAGATAGTTCTGCTGTGACGGTAGTTGATGTAGATGAAAGTTGTAATCTATTACAAGGATCATTCAGACACTTTGTAAGCCCAATCCCTCCAGAAAAACCATCATTGAAAGCAAGACAGCAAAATATGCTTACGAAATTATCGGCATTCAGAAACCATCAACTTTCAGGAACTGATCTGGTGCCTCTGAGAAGATTGGCACCTATCAGAAATCGGGCTACCATACCTAGATATCGGCATAGTGTTCATGTCAATTTACCTGTAATGCTGAATGAATTTGATGGTGAGTCAGCGGTATATTTATCATCCGATACTAGTAGATTAAATAATAACCAGAACAAATACTGCTCTCCACGCACACGTCCAATGTCATGTGCGTTAGATGGTGACACGTCATATTTGTCAGATGCTAGTGATCGCTTTCTTGTATTAGACAGAAGTACATCTGTGTGTTCTCTCAGATCTAACAAGACATTGTCACCAAGCCCTGCACCACATACTCTGAACATGCAAGATGAGTTGGTCAGATCAAGTATCAGCAAACGAGGACGTCTTCCAATTTGGAGAAAGAAGCATTTGCCTAAGGAGAGTTCTGAGCGAGTAGAGTTAATCGGTTATCGCAAACGCTATGAAGCGGGTACACCAATGTATGATATTATCCCTCAGCTAAACAGGCAGCTTCGAGGGGAGTATGTTGTAACTGATGATTTCAACAACAGTAATTTATCTGCATATTCACCCTCGCGGTCAAAAGGTCTATCACCTGCATTGATGACTCCTCTGCAAGATACAATGATTCCTCATGAACATGGCCGATACAGTGTCTCTCAACTGAAGACCAATTCTGACAATTTTACAAATGAGGATAGTACAAACCCTGAAGATGTGAATTTAGTTGACAGAAGTAGCCGTGCTAGTGAAAGCTGCCATAAAACTCTATCCATCGAGAACAGTATTATGGACCAAAACATTGTTTCTAGTTCCACAGATAAAGAACTTTCTGTAGACTCCGAGCAACTTGCTTATGATGAAGTAGATGCGGCCTGTCATTTGCTGAATGAGGCACTGCGTGGTCACGGAGTAGATGATGATTTATCAATCACATCACTGATATCCGATGACGTGGATGATGTAACAACATTAGGAATGTTCTTGGATAACAGTCCAGATAATGGCGAATATTGTGATACCACTATTATGCCCAGTCATGCCAGTGTTAACCACAAACATGATAATTTGAATACAAACCAGAACCGTAATTGTCAAACAACTCGTAGCCATTCATATGCGAACAAGGAACACGCTGACAATGAAGTGCGCTCCAGTAACTCATATTTGTATATTTTAGATGATCTCACACTCAGTCCCTATGTGGAGAGTATAGCTAGTAGCCCTCATTCAGCTGATGAGGAACATTGGATATTAGGCTCCGAGCTACTTACTCATGGGCTAGGTTTACATACACCCAGAGGAAGAGTACAGGCTGGCTCAGATGTTCAGCAAAGTCATAACAGTGCTTCTACAGGAGCACCCACAGATTTTCCATCAATTCATATATATTCACATTTGATTCGTAGTCGTGATGATGTCAGTGGCATCAGCAGTTCATTAACGCCACAGTATATCAGCTCTCCTGTGCATAGTCACAAACATAGCAGCTTGGCACAAGATCATAATACAAATAACCATCTGCATCTGGAAGGACGTGATAACGAGAACAAAGATATTGAGAAGGATGATGTTGAAAGTCAACCATTGATTTGTAGTCAGCCGGGCTATGACAATATTATCATTGATCCCACTAACTGTACTGATACAAGTCTTCAAGCTAGCGCAGATCAAAGTCTAATGGATTCAACTGTTACATTTGATAGTAGCTTCAATCTTACCTTAAGTCCCCAAAACCCAGCTGACTTGCATGGCAGCATGTCAAACTACCTCGAGAAACGAAATAGCTTTGAAGATTTTTTTTCAAATAAATCCACAGATGGCTCAAATAGGACATTAAGTGTTTCGGATTCGCCGAGTGTTACAGCGAATAGCTCCCATTCCGATTTGGGTGGAGAGACAGTTCTTCTGTAATGTTCATTGGCCAAAACATACTGCAGTTGGATTGCGAAATATCCATTTGTTGGTAAAGAGAAGGCTACTTTTGAGGTTTTACAACTGGAATAACAGTCGGTCACGTGGGTACCCAAGCCAATCATTCTAGTTATAAATTCGCAAAAATAGTCTTCTCTTGGCTTGCAAATGGACATCCGCTTAGCAAATATTCAGATTTTTCTTACCAAGCTTGACTTAAGCATTGCCTAATGGTTAGTATAAGGTAGATTATGTCTAGTTAAAAAAATGTAATATGTATCCCCATTGATAAATCAAGAAATTGCATCACGATTTTATGACGAAGTACACTAAAGCCTAAAATTAAGCGACTGTCTCATGGAGAATAAACAATATAAATGTCCATTTCTAGCTATGCCCCGCCCATTTCTAGCTATGCCCCGCCCATTTCTAGTTAAGTTCTGCCCACCTTTTTACTCGTTTTAGAATCGATTTATATATTTTCAATCCTGAATTTCCCAATTTCAAGGTACACCTACATACGTAAGCTATTGAATATTTTGGTACTAATTTGACTCGGTGCTTTTGCTGCTTATGGGTCAATAACAGCGCCCAGTTAAATTAGATTCAAAATATTCAACAGAATGTTGACTAAATTGTAAATTCATCAAAGCCATACAATTCGTACAATGATGATGAAGTTTACAAATTTCCTGACAGATATACATACATTTTGTTTGTGATGCCAACTAAATATTGACATTGATTATGACATCAAATACTTAACCCTTTAATGACTAAATTTTGTAAAGAAAATCAAAATATTGCTTATTGAAGTCCATTTGCAGTCCAAGAGAATACTATTTTTGAAAATTCTAAGTATTGGAGAAGAATGACAACCGTAATTTACGAGCAAAAATCGACACCCCCTCCCCCCTAGTATTTAAATGAGAATATCTGCCAAATTATTTGCAATAAAAAGCTAAAACTTATTTATTCATTTAGATAGTTGGAGTCTAAATGGTGAAACGTAAAAGAAATCTGAGAGAGAAGTGCGTGAAGCATTGGTTGATTTGACATTCACTAACTCTTTTTGAAAATTTACCAATGGAACGACTGCCGTGATAACGGCCAGTCATCCCTGTGATAAATGTTCAAAAATAGTCTTCTCTGTGAGAAAATTGATATTTTTCTTGAACAAATGTTTAGGATTAAATGATTAATGAAGCAGCATCTTTTAGATACAAAATGCTGTTTGTGATCTCTACAGCAGTTTTGGTTCTTATGTTCAAGCCGGCATGAAAGACTGCCGGTCATTTCAGAACCGCTAGATGGGTGTTGTTTAACTCTATAACGGTCCAGCCGGCCAAAACCAGCTTCTGCACTGGTCTTGAAGAATGTCCATTTGCATACTAAGGACTACTCTTGAAAATTTACCACTGGAATGCCTGGCTCTATTATCGAGCCAGTCAGTCCAGTGGTAAATTTTCAAAAATTATCTCGGCCTGGAAATGTACATTAAATAAGCAAATAATTAGATTTTCATGAATAAATTTGACCAGTAAAGGTTTAAAGCTGATCTGTTATGCTAAAAGAAGCAGTGTTTAGTGCCTACCAGTAACATAGTACTGTCAATTAATTTTTGTTTTCTGTAACCCTTATGTGTCCAGGTATTGTTCCTTTAAACAACAGCCGGCTAACATTCCTCACGCATTATATAAACGGATTCACTCAGTACATATAGCTCACAGTCTACTGGTGTTCATTTTTCAACAAATTTGGTGGAAGATGTTGCCGTCAGCTGTCTTAGACAGCAACGTCGTCCATCAAAATTGTTGAAAAAATATGCCAATTTCTTTGCTGTGAACGCAATAAAAGACAGAATATTGACATCAGAGTAGTAAGGGTTAACCAATACACATGTGACATATCTGCATATCGCTGAGCTGTGTAGTGCTTACTGTCAAATGCAGACATAGCTCTCCTGATGGCTAACTGATAACTTGCCTTACTGACATGACTAAGGAAATAGGTTTATAATGGCTGACAACTGTTACGCTTGTCTTGTTTAGTCAATCAAGGCCGGACGCGTAATAGAGTTACGCAAAACTGAAATTTATTGATAACACTGATAGGCGTCAAACACTACTTTTTTTAGCAGATTAGTTTTAGCCCTTTTACCAACACTTCCATGAAGTAAATTCTTTACGATATAAAACTTATTCTGTTGAAATTTTTTTAATTAATTTTATTTGAGGCCGTGGTAACAACAGCTTCCAGTCGAATTAATTTCAAAATATTCAACAGTTCTTGTATGGCAGCGTTGAAAATGAGATATGGGGAATTCATCGGTTAACGGGTTACGGTACAACTAACTTCAGAACTTTGACATATTTGCTTTTTTGCGGCTAAAATGTGGTTGTTCTTTACGGTTGATTACTCACATACATGTATGTGTCCTAATAATAGAGTGCTTAGGTGTGATGTATCCTCAGATTTAGTTCTAACCTGCTTTTGAAGCAGTACTAAGTACTAACACTTTAAGTCCAAAAATTGTTTAATCCCAAACTTCAAATTGTTCTTGTTATCATTGAATTGTTTTAGAATCATTTTTTCAATTTATGTAATTATTATCAATTGAAGCCATTTTAAGCATTTATTATATTTAAAAAGGAATGTTTCAAAATTGCAAGGGATTGTGCGTTTAATTTGACTATTCAACGATTATTTTATAAATATATTGTGCTGTGGTATTGAAATAAATGTTGATTCTATTTTAAAGTTAGCTGTTGAATCATCTGTGTTCGATACTTCATCAATTCCAAGAACATGTAGTGCATGATTGTAGGAGATAGCCATTTACAAACTGAGAGAGCATATTTTGTATATCAAAGCTTACAACTGATATGGCTGCCACAAGGTTTTGATAACCATCCATTACATGGTTCCAATATTAACCCTTTAATGCTCAAACCGCCCAAAAACGGCTTCAGCAGTGCTCTTGACAAATATCCATTTGCTGGATAACCGAGCCAGTCATTCCAGTGGTAAATTTTCAAAAATAGTCTGCTCTTGGTCTGTAAATGAATTTTCCAGGAAAAAAATTACATTTTCTTAAACAAATTTGATGGCTAAAGGGTTAACCTTTGCAGGTCTGAAATGACATTCTTTATGATGTAAGGAATACTAGTTGAATAATTTGAAACTAATTTGACTGGGAGCTGTTTGTCCGGTGGGATAACTCTACATGTAGCTCTACTGGCGCAACCTTCACCAAACTTGGTTTGGATATTGGTTGTGGGTGTCCGAAGAACAATATTGATTTTGAAGTCAAGGGGTCATGGTCACAGTGACCTAATTAATGAAGTAATATTGCATTCCCCGGATGATAACTCGGGTTCTATTGAAGGGATCATTAACAATCTGCCCTTGGAGCTTGTCCTTGGTGGTTAAAAGAACCCTATCGATTTTGGTGTCAAAGGTCAAAGATCACGGTGACTTAAGTAATGACTTAATATTGGGTTTCTGGATGATAACTCGAGTTCTATTGAAGGGATCGTTACCAATCTGGTGTGGGATCTTGTCCTTGGTGGTCAGAATACTCATATCGATTTTGGGGTCAAGGTCACGGTGATCTAATTAATGACGTAATACTGTGTTTCCAGATGATAACTCAAGTTCTATTGAAGAGATCATTACCAATCTGGCATGGGAGCTTGGCCTTGGTGGTCTGAAGAACCTATCGATATTGAGGTCAATGGTCATGGTGACCTAATTAATTACGTAATATTACATTTCCGGATGATAACTCGAGTTGTTATTACACCACAAAAACATCTTGACCGTTCAATCACTACTTGCTAAATCAAATATCTGCATTTAGCTATCAGAATAAGATTTTTATGCTCGCTTACATACTCCCTTATGCCTTTATCATCACCATGCTTAACCTTAACCTTAACCGAAAGCAGAAACACTACTACCGGAAACGGATGCGGAAATAACCGGAACCAGAAAATGATAACAGATGCTTGGTCGGATCTAACAGACCCGGAAAATCATCTCTCCTTCCGGAAGCAGATACACTACTACCGGATACGGATGCGGAAATAACCGGAACCAGAAAATGATAACAGATGCTTGGTCGGATCTAACAGACCCGAAAAATTATCTCCTACCGGAAGCAGATACACTACTACCGGAAACGGAAGCGGAACAAACCAGAACCGGAAATTGAAAACAGATGTTTGGCCCGATTTAACAGACCCGGAAAATCATTTCTCCTATCAGAAGCAGATATACTACTACCGGAAACGGAAGCGGAACAAACCGGAAGCGGAAATTGATAACAGATGTTTGGCCAGATCTAACAGACCCGGAAAATCATCTCTCCTACCAGAAGCAGATACACTACTACCGGAAACGGAAGTGGAAAAAACCGGAACCGGAAAATATAAGAAAACAGCCAGATGAAAATGAGACTCGATGTCCAGCCAAGCCAAAACAATCACAGACCTCATATCCGGATGCCCGGTCAAACCAGAAGACAATCCAGATTTAGAACCCGCTTGCCCGGACAAGCCAGGAGAAATAACGGGAGCGGACATAGAGATCAAAGATCTCTTAACATAACTGGCTTTACCTTGCATGGGATGAATTATCGGTAACTTCCGTCACCGACGCCACTGCATGAGGGTAATGCACCCCCTCAAGACGTATGTGGTCTTTAGACTGAGACTTACCAGAAGTCATATTACAGGCTTTTTCTGAAACCCTTAGCTTTAGTCTACGTAGGATGTAATTCTTGCCTGGTCGTGAAGGACGTGGGATTTCCCCATTTGCGAAAACGGCCGCAGGAATTACGCCTATCGTCTTAATCAGACTAATCCTCTATATAAACACGGAAATAGAGGATATCCGCTCATGTAGAGCGGAATAGAGATAAGAGATGTCTAAATATGGTAATCCGCTAATGAAAACAAAACCTCTATACAAGAGACAAAGTAACGGATTTGAAAATCTCACTGAAAGACCAAGAATTTCACATAGTTTTGCAAGATATTTTTATGTAGGCACTAATATGAATAAATATAGCGAGTACTAAGGGGTTTTATTTTAAAGCATGGTTTGATTGTTGATAGTAAAATAGGCATGGATTGTAAAGGAGTATTTTTTGACACGAAAACCGGTAACTCATAAACCAGAGTTAAAAAAAACCCAAAACGCCACAAAGTATACAATCAACATATTAGGGAGAATAGAGTTTATTATAGACATGATTCCTGTATCAGAAACTCTTAAATATGTAGCTGAACTTCAGCACAAAGCTATAAAACCTTAAGCAGGATAGTAGGCCGACTGTCCTGCTTGCAGAATATTTGAAAAGCGAATCTGTTTCTTATTTGGGATCTGTTGCGCATGCGCGGGCACGCTTAGTGACAGGTGTCACCAACGAGTGCGTACAGACTGGTGCCAGTCTATACTAAGGCTTATGCTGGGGTTACCTTACCAGTAGCCTGGTTACGGGTATGCATGGTGATGTTAAAGGCATAAGGGAGTATGTAAGCGAGCATAAAAATCTTATTCTGATAGCTAAATGCAGATATTTGAGTTAGCAAGTAGTGAGTGAACGGTAATTATGTTTTTATTGTGGTTAATAAAACTACAGTCTAACCCACTAAAGGTGGGTGTCTGTTAGGGTTTCTATTAAATGTATCCTTACTAATCTGGCTTGGGAGCTTGTTCTTGGTCGTCTGAAGAACCCTATCCGATGGACAGAGGACAAAGCCTGAACGATTCTGTGGTTATAGCATGTAGTTGCACTCCAATTGGTGTCAGGTGTGAGGCTTCTTGAGTGTTTATGTTTGCCCTGTGCATTTAGAGCAGAAATCCAAATACTTGTAATATTAATTTTAACTGGGGACGGCTGATTATCTTTCACAACACTGCTAATGCTGCAACTTTAAAATAATTGAATAGGAAGACATTGTTGCTTTTCATTGGAGGAATCAAGTTTTAGCGATGCCCCGCACATCTCTAGTTAAGCTCCATCCATGCTTTCGCCCATTTTGGGATCGATCAATCCCTGCACTCCTTGAATCTCAATTTCCAGAAAACTATACAGATAAGCTGTTGAAAATTTTGAAACTAATTTGTCTGTGTGCTGTTGCTGCCTAGGCAGATTAGTTTTAAAATATTCAACAGTATATTTATTAAATAGTAGAAATACAATTCATATACAACACAACCCTTCAGGGAAGCACCTCAAAGATAGATTGGTTCAAATACACCCATCTGTAAGTGGCCAATAAAACCAACTAAACAAACAAACGAACCCTTTCACCTATCAATTTCCCATCTCATTTTCAAGGCAACCATACAGGGAAAAAACTTGAATATTTTGAAATTAATTTGACATGAAGCCATTGCTGCCTGACTTAATGCCTTAGACAGCAACGGCTTCCAGTCAAATTGATTTCAAAATATTAATGAGAATATGTTTATTGTAAAGAATATAGTTTTTCCGGGATTTGTTGCTGAAAGGTTTAAAGGATTAAACAAAAGCATTCAGAGATTGCAGATCCTTGTCCTACATTTTTGTCAATATTTTTTTAATTTTCCTTTTTTATGCTCCCCGGAAAAAAATTCGCGGGAGCATATAGTCGTCGCTTTGTCTGTCCATCCATTCGTCCGTCCGTCCGTTCACCATATATACGTTTGTCCGGGGCATAGTTTCAAGACTTTCACATATGGTCACCAAACTTGGTATGTGGATGCATCTTAGGGAGGTGTGCGGAGTATGAAAAGTATGTCATGCTGACCTATTTTTCATGGTTGACTGAATATCACAGAAAATGTTTCTCCGGGGCATAGTTTCAAGGCTTTTTCACATATAGTCACCAAACTTGGTATGTGGATGCATCTTAGGGAGAAGGTGTGCACAGTATGAAAAGTATGTCATGCTGACCTACTTTTCATGGTAGACTGAATATCACAGAAAATGTTTCTCCGGGGCATAGTTTCAAGGCTTTTTCACATATGGTCACCAAACTTGGTATGTGGATGCATCTTAGGGAGGTGTGCGAGTATGAAAAGTAGGTCATGCTGACCTACTTTTCATGGTCGACTGAATATCACAGAAAATGTTTGTCCGTGCCATAGTTTCAAGACTTGCACATATGGTCACCAAACTTGGTTTGTGGATGCATCTTAGCGAGAAGGTGTGCGGAGTATGAAAGAGCAGGTCAAACGTAGGTCATGATGACCTACATTTCATGGTCGATTGAATATCACAGAAAATGTTTGTCCGGGCTATAGTTTCAATACTTTTTCACATATGGTCACCAAACTTGTTATGTGGATGCATCTTAGGGAGAAGGTGTGCACAGTATGAAAAGTAGGTCATGCTGGCCTACTTTTCATGGTCGACTGAATATCACAGAAAATGTTTCTCCGGGCCATAGTTTCAAGATTTTTTTCACATATGGTCACCAAACTTGGTATTGATTATTACAGAAAATATCTCTGTTCATTTTGAACATAGTTTTTATATGTATTTTTCATATGGTGGCCAAGCAAAGTCTAAGTGTGTTTATTTAGAGAAACTTAGATTTTGCATTTGTCCATTCAGTTTCTCTGCAGAGTATGCCTTCGGGGAGCATACATCAATTTATTGATTTGCCTTGTCTTCGTATAATGGCTAAAGTTGTAAAATCCTGCTGTACCATCACACCCTTTGTGAGCCAAATCCAACCAGCAGTTTTTATCCCGACATTACAAAGTATCGATAGATCCAGAATTTTATGCAATTCAGATACAGGGTTTTTAACTGGATCACGGCCATGATGACCAAAATCCGCAAATACACTTTCATTTAATATCCTTTGTTGCATTAAAAAATGAGCTAAATCAGATCAGTAGTTTTTATCTGGACATTGCGAAGTAAAATGAGCTGTTGTGATACCCTCTGCAATGTCCGGTGGTTGCAGTGTCATCGTCATCCATTTAGAGTTTAGCTCAACTTACATGTACCTAGCAGTTTATATCTCATGTTGGGTTAACCATACTAGACCCAAACTTAGACACATACCTCATTGTGAGAGGGCATGACAAAATGACCTTGTTGTCAAAAGGTCAATGTTATTGTGACCTTGGTAAAACGATTTTTTTCAGCATGAACATTTTGTGTTTAGCTCAATTTAGCAGTTTGTATCTAATTTTTGGTTAATCATACTGAACCCAAACTTGGACACATGTTTTCGTATAATAAGAGGTGGTGACATTTGATTCAAAAGGTCAAAAGTTATGAAAAATCTTTTCAACATTAACATTTTGCGTTTAGCTCAACTTAGTGTTTTATGTCTCATATTTGGTTAAGCGTTATAATACAAGGCCCACATTGTGACAAATGGTTCCTGATAGCAAGTTAGCATGACATGATCACCTTGGCATCAGGTCACTGATAGGTGTATTGATAGGCATTCTCTAGTTAGCCTTCGTCGATTAAATTCGAATAATATATGAAGTCAAGCTTCATAGTTCATTGCAACGTCGTAAAGTTGAGCTTCATGGTTACATTGCAACCATATTCTGGTTTAGACACATGTCCAGACATATAGATGTACACACAGAACCATATGGAATGGAGGTATCCAGTTTTAGCTATGCCCCGCCCATTTCTAGCTAATCTCCACCAATGCTTTGCCTGTGTTGGGATCGATCAATCTCTGCATTACCTGAATCTCAATTTCCAGAAAACTACAGGTAAGCTGTTGAGTATTCTGAAACAAATTTGACTAGGTGGTATTGCTTGACGGAGTGGGGGCGGGGTTGTTATTAAGCATTTATTATTGACTAAATCGCGTCATTCATCATGTAATTGATTGACGCCAACCTACATTTAATGTAGTTGATTAGGACATCATATGATTGACTGGAAGATTCCTCTAATAGGTCTTGTGATGTTAAACTATTTTTCAAGGCGACACATGGTCAGCACCATCATTTGTTACCCAGCATGCCAGAACTGCAAGGGAGGGGTTTGGCTGTTAGATCTGGTGGCTCAGCCATGGGAAGATTTAAACTGCTAATTTCCATCCACCAGTTCAACATTTTAATGCTTAAATTTGCTCATAAAAATTTTAATTTTGAAAATGTCCATTTACAAACAGATTATTTGTGAAAATTTACCACAGAAATGACTGGCTCGGTTATCGAGCCAGTTATTTCAGTGGTAAATTTCCAAAAAGAGTTGTCTTGGTCTGGAAATATACATTTCATAGGACAACAGGTGATAAAGGATTGACAAGCCTGAAGCATTCACAAGTCTGATATTCTATAGAGCTTTATGATATACACAGCTTTGTCGGAAACGTACAAAATTTGACGGTAGCAAGCCGACTTATGCTAATTGCGAGACGGAACTAAACAGTTGCAATTTATTATCGTTGCAACATGCATGACATGGGTGGCTTTGCCAGAGACGTCAAATCATTTGGCTGACAGACAGACTGACAAAATGAATTATACTACATGTTGTTGTGGGTCACAGCTAAAAATACAGTTAATTTGTGTTACAGCGTACAGTTAATTTACGTCTCATGAATTTTGATGAACTTTATTCCTGGTGTTGGGATATTTGCATGCGTTATAATGTGCCGTGAAAATTGAGGATTATTTATCACTTCTACGCGAATGCTCCAATCTAGTGGAGGAACATACGGAAACAGAACAGAATACAACACACAGATTTTAACACTTGTGTTCCACTGTTTATAGGGAAAGCTTCAGGTCATTGAACTTATTTTCGCTTCCAAAAGTAAACATATGACAAATTTTTAACACAACTTTTTTAGAATTGTTAAGAGACCATTAGAGGTTATCCAATTTGAAAATCATGTTGCTGGCAGCTGTTGAAAACTCTTAGACAGCAGCAACAGATTACAGCTGCAATAGAATTTTCAAGAATAGAGTCAATAGCATGCAAGCAGAAATTTATCATCCAAGGTGGCAATTCAGTGTCAAATATAATACATTTGATTGGTCATTGCGACTTGGAAACAGCCACTGTATCCAGAGTGTAAAGGTTATTTACTGTCAGTCACTTATGAGAGATTTGCAATAGTTTTCCATCACGGATTTCATGGTAATGTAAAATGTTCATTCAAGTAATTCTGTTCTCGTTATTCATTTCAGTTATCTTGTTGTTGGCTTACGTTATCTCACCGGCCTCTGCAGTAGTCTTGAGGAATGTCCATCTGCAGGTAAAGAGAAGAGGATTTTTGACAATTTACCAGTGAAATGGCTGGCTCGATAATCTAGCCAGTCATTCCAGTAGTAAATTGTCAAAAATATTCTCTTTACCTGCAGGTGAACATTCAATAAGGAAATATTTGGATTGACCAAATTTGAAGAGTAAAGGTTTAATCCATTCATGGTCAAGAATACCGTCTGTAATGGACTAAAGAAAAATGTCCATTTGCAGACCAAGGGAATAATATTTTAGAAATTTACCACTGAAATGACGGCGCTTGCATTCCTGTGGTAAATTTTCTAAAAATATCACTTGTCACCCATGGTCTACAAATGTTCATGTTCTAAAAGAATATTTCAATTTTCTGAACCAATTTTGACCATTACTCCTTTACGGATCAAGTCGTCCAAAACCAGCCACTATAGCAGGAATATTAGGAATGTTCATGTACAGTCCAAGATACAACGTCTGGAAATTGGCCATTGAAATTACTAGCACGATAACTATGCCAGTCGTTACAGTAGTACATTTAAAAAATAGGCTATTTGTCCTATAAATGTACATTCACTTACTTAGTAAAAACCTCAATTATTAACCCTTAGCACTCTGATGTCAAAATTTTAAATTACAAATTAAATTGACAGATGAACTGGTGTTCATTTTTCAACAAATTTGGTGGAGGGCAATATCATCCACCAAAATTGTTGAAAAATGTACACCAGTTCATCTTTCAATTTAATTTGTAGTTTAAAATTTTCAGTTTCTTTGCTATTGACACAGAAAAAGATAGAATATTGACATCAGAGTTGTACGGTTTAATGCTTTGACTGGTTTCAATGAAATTTTTTGAAACAGGTTAACGTGCTGAAGCTTTCAATCATGAAAACTCATTTCCAATATAGCCACCAATTGGAAAAAATTTGAAATTAGTCAGAAGGTGTTGCTCTATGGTTGCCATGAAATTGATATACCAGAATTTGATCAGTGAAAGGGTTAAAAATATTTTCCTTATTTCAGATTCAATTCACAAGTTTAATAAATTTAATTTGATACTCCTCAATATGCTAATCTAACAATTTACATGTAATTATCATCTAATTAATCAATGTTGATAATAATGTGAGAAAGCATTGTTAAAGTTTTATCAAATTTGAAGGTGGTGAAAAATAAATTTTCGGACTAATTGAATCGTCCCCATCATAGTAACATGAAGATTTATCGTAGTCCTGAATTAAGTTCATTAACCCGTTAATGGTCAAATTTGGTCAAAAAATATTTAAATATTTGCTTGTTGAATATCCATTTGCAGGCCAAGAGAAGGCTATTTTTGAAAATTTAGCACTGAAATGACTGGCTCGGTTATCGAGGCAGGCATTCCAGTGGTAAATTTCTAAAAACAGTCTTCCTGCAAATGGATATTCCTCAAGATCCCTGCATAGGCCGGTTTTGGTTGGCTTGGACGTTAAAAGGGTAAATTTAACAAATCTTGTAGGTGATTATTAAAACAATGCCTTCAACCCTCTGCTTGATAATGTAGTGTACACCTGCATAGCTTAATTTCCTGACATAGGAAATAAAATTATGCTAATGATGTTAATTGATGCATAATTATAAATTATCAGCTTGAAAGTACATGTATTCATAAACTTAAACACTTACTCAAGATTTTATCTGTCCGTTATCTTCATGCTCAGACACTTGTTTGAGTTCTACCGACTATTTTGAACAATTTTACCACTGGAATGACTGGCTCGGTTATCGAGCCAGTCATTCCAGTGGTAAAATTGTTCAAAATAGTCGGTAAAAAACTTTAAAAAATAATCTTTTTTTGCCCTGTAAATGAACATTCACTAGGCAAATATTTTTATGTTCTTGACTAAATTTAGCCATTAAACCTTTCGTGACTACGTTTTTTCATGTAAATGTTCCCTGGGGACTAAGTTTTTTTCCATACTTTTGTTAAATTTGCCATTTCAACAGAGTAAATAGTTAGTTTCAAATGCCTATTTACCGGTATGCCTAAAAACAAGCTGTTCACTTAGGACTACACCGTCTGTAGACGGCCCATGCATTAGTAATAAGATTTCTGATATACACTATATCATCACCGTGATGTGGGTGAGGTCACTGGAATTCAGCGCGTGATACATGGCAGAAATTAGGCTCGTTATTGTGTGCATCTAACAGTTAAAGGGAGACAATCGTTTATGGCAAACTTTTGCTACCAATGGTACTTTAGAGTGTAGGCCGTCCTCGGCCACTGTAGTCCTGAGTGAAACGGCCAGCTATGGCCGGTGTAGGCATGAAAGGGTTAAAGGTGCAATACAGGGGGTCTGTTCTGGCTAAAGGACCACATCTTACGGAAGCTTAACTTAATGGTTCTAAAACTTGTGGTAACTGACTTGTACTATGAGACCACCTGTCATTAGCGATCACTTTTTAACCATTTGATTGGTCAAGAAAATGATAATTTATGCGTAGTAGATGCCAATTGGCAATTTAGTTTTTGAAAATTTATCACTGGAATGATTGACTCGGTTAGTCAGCCAGCCATTCCAATTGTAAATTAACAAAAATAGCCCTCTTGACCTGTAGATAGAAATACTACCTGACCACTGTAGAACAGGTCTTTAGCTGGCTTAACCCTTTAATGGTTCAACTGGCCTTTGCAGTGATCATGGGAAATGTTCATTTGCAGGCCAAAAGAAGTCAATTTTTTAGAATTTAGGACTGGAATGACTGGCTCGGTAACCGAGCCAGTCATTCCAGTGATAAATTCTCAAAAATAGTCTTCTCTTGGCCTGCAAATAGACATTTAACATGCAAAACCATAAATTTTCTTTACCCGATTTGACTGAAAGGGTTAACCATTAAATGGTTAAAAACGCCTATGGATTGGGTGTATTATACTACTAACCAATTTCATTGTAAATGTAATTGATATTGGCCTCTTGAGCATTCAAAAATGCTGACTTTACTGCTACGTTATTTTATGGCATTTTTTATTTAATATTGGTTACTAAGCTTGCATTAATTAGATTTAATTTACATATTAAGTTTTGCTTCTAATCATAAAGATTTGCTTTTGTACATGTGTATTATCGAATAGATTTATTATATTCCTCGCACAATCACCCTCTAGTCTCCTACTAATCAACCTTGTGAAAGCAGTGTGATTATGAGGTTTTTTACATCCATCCACCCATCCATGAATGCAGTTGATACCTATCAATTTCCAGAAAACTATATAGGTAAGCTGTTAAATATTTTGAAACTAATCTGACTGAGCTCTGTTGATGGCAGCAACAGCGTCCAGTTAAATTAGTTTCAAAATATTCAACAGAATGTTTATTAAATGGTAAACATACAATTCGTACAACGCGTCAAACAATTAAGACAGACTATATCAGTCGTTCATGACATCATGATTATGACGTCATCCTACACGTCATGTGGTTGATTATGGCGTCATATTATGGATGGATAAACTTGGAAAGGTCCATTGTTTTGCTATTCATAAATTATCAGAATTATCTCACCTGCCACACGTGGCTTGTAAAGGATTAAGGAAATGTGATCTATGCATATTTAAGTTTGAATTAACTTTTGTGATGCTATTAAAGGGAGATAATAATTGTATCATTAAAAATAGCAACACATGATCCTGAGTGGTCTCCCTTAGTTTTATCATTGCATGATCCCAACCTAACCTTTAACTCCTGGAATTCCAGTGTCTCAGTTACAAGATTTACTGCATATATAAAGGTAAACTGTTGAATATTTTGAAACTAAGTTGACTGGAACATGTTTCTGCCATAGATAGCAAGATTTCCCAGTTAAATTAGTTTCCAAATATTCAACAGAATATTCTTTATGAATTTGTCGTTGCTGGTCTGTACAGAAGTAAATGGCTTGTCTTACATATGGGTTAATTATCCCAAACTCTCCATTACCTGTATGTTGGAACTAATAATACAAATTATATACTAGGCAAGAAATAGCGTGTTTATTTTGACTGGAAGCTATTGCAATCAGTTTCATTCAATTAACCCTTTAAGGGCTACGTTTGGTCCAGAAATTCAAAATAAATGATTATTAGATGTCCATTTGCAGACCAAGAAGACTTTTAGAAAATTTACCACTGTTATGACTGGCTCGATTACCGATCTTAGTTATTAGTTTATACACTATTACAATGATGATGCATGTTTTTATCAGTTTACAATACATCCCCAAAGATAGTGCGCTATCGTGTATAGTCCGCACCCCTAAATTTGACCCAAATCTACTTGAAAAATGTAATGTATTCGTATATAAGCCGCTGTGAGATCAAGAGACTTGTGAACGAATACCGGTAACAAAACAACCACTGCACTTCGAATACTTTTCCATTATACAATCCAGTTTCTGTTGTGTGTTAATCTATTTTAAACATTTCTAGCTTACCTGGCCAAATGAGCTTATGGCAAGGCAACTGTCCATCATCTGTCCATCCGTCCGTCAACTTTTGCTTAAAAACGCTACTCATTAACCGCTTGGCGGATTACATAATTTGGCTGGAAGGTACCTATGTGGGTAGGCTTCAGATCATCTATACAGAATTTTAATTGGTCAATTTTTTTGACGGCCATCTTGAATTTTTTGAAAAATTGCGGGAAATCATTTAAAACGCTACTCATTAACTGCTTGGACAATTTCAACCAGGCTTGGCTGGAAGGATACTAGGGTGGTAGGTTTCAAGACTTGTATACCGGATTTTGATTGGTCAATTTTTCAGGCGCCCATCTTGGATTATCTGAAAATTTCTGGGAATCACTTAAAAGCCTACTACTCGATAACAACAGGGTCAATTTCAATCAAACTTGGATGACAGAATGCTAGCTTAGTATGCTTCAGAACATGTACACAGAATTTTGATTGGTCAATTTTTCCAGCAACCATCTTAGATTTTCTGAAAAATGGCGGGAAATCGTTTAAACCGCTACTCCTCATTAACTGCTTGAGCAATTTCAACCAGACTTGACTGGAAGGATACTAGGCTGGTAGATTTCAGAACATGTATACAGAATTTTGATTGGTCCATTTTTCCGGCGGCCATCTTGGATTTTCTGAAAATTTTGAGAAATCAGTTAAAAGGCTCTGCTCATTAACCGCTTGAACGAGTTCAATCAAACTCTGCTGGAAGGACGCTAAAGTGCTATGCTTCAGAGCTTCCTTATAGAATTTTGATTGGTCAATTTATTCGGTGGCTATCTTGAGTTTTCCGAAAAATGGCTGAAAATCATCTACTCATTAACTACTTGTGCGATTTCAACCAGACTGGCTGGAACGATCCTAGGGCAGTAGGCTTTAGAAGTTGCATATAGAATTTTGATTGGTAAATTTTCTGGCGGCCATTTTGGATTTTCTAGATATTTTGGGAAATCAGTTAAAAGGCTACTCCTCATTAACCCCTTGGCCGATTTCAACCAAACTCAGCTGGAAGAACCATAGTCCCATTTATCGGAAACCAGTTAAAAGGCTATTGCTCATTAACCTCTTGGCCGATTGGATGAACCCTAGGCCCGTACGCTTCAGAACTTGTATACAGAAGTTTGACGGCTTGATTTTGATGGTGGCCACTTGGGGTTTGCGATAAATGGGAAATGCTACTCCTCATTAATCGCTTGGGCAATTTCAACCAATTTTGGCTGGAAGGATCCAATTGGTGTAGCCTCTAGAAATTCTATTCAGAATTTCGATACGTCAATGTTTTGGCAGCAATCTGATTTTCGGAAAGATTTCCGGAACCATGTAAAAAAGGGTACTCCTTCAATCAATAACCCGATTTCAACAAAACTTGGGTGGAATGATCCTATGACAGTAGGCTTCGACATATTAAATGAGAGTCTTGATTGGTCTATTTTTTGGTGGCCATCTTGGATTTTCCGAAAATCATCCATCTTGTCTATTTAAATGCAAATGGTTTAAATGCCATTGTTCCAGTGAGCGTCACAGACCCTTGGGCCTCTTGTTAATCACTGGTATCTCATTTGTCTATTCTTTTAACAAATAATTTTGGATTAAATCTTATTTATCGGCATGACAACAGTAACTGCGAAATAGTTTGAAATCGGCTAAGAATAATTGGCCTAAATTTTCTCCAGAAATATGCTGTACATAGTTAAGCAACAAGTTGATAATGTTAATACTAACATTGAAATTCTTTTTAGCACCGATTGGTAGATGAGTATCTGGTTAAATTCATGAAATATTTGCATTTGATTTCAAAATCTAGCAAGCAAATGTATCATATATGACTGGTTATATTGTAATGTAAGCAGCCAACCTGAAACGATCCAAAGCAAAATGAGATGTACAAGAAAAATAGCTTGACCGCCAGAGAATTAAAATGAGGTAGGCCGCTTCTTATGTTGGCGAGCCAGCCGGTGCCAGGTGCTAACGGAAGGGTAGATCGCATTGCCCATTTGCATTACTGAGTTCCGAGTTCAGGATATATGATTTCGGTGAAATTTAAATGCTGGAATTTAGGGATGAAATGATTAATCACATTATCATTCCTGATATAATCTGCTTTTTATGTATAATGCACTGTTACACTATTCATGTCAAGTGTGAATCTTTTTTCTATTTACAGCTGAGAAGGCCATTGTTCGATACTCCTATACAGCCGTTCACGAAGATGAACTGTCCTTGTCAGTAGGCGATGTTGTTAATATTGTTGATCGAGAAATCGAAGACAGTGGATGGTGGAAAGGAGAAGTTAGTGGAAAAACTGGCGTTTTTCCTGATAATTTTGTTGAACTGTTGCCAGAGGTAATTACTAATTACTAGCAGTTAAGTATCTGTAGATGTATGGTTTGTTTTGTTTGTAAAGGTAGTACAAAGTGATCGCATCTCAATATGATATCAATGATGTCATAATGTTCATGACCGTAATGTATTAATAATGTTTGTATTATTCTGACAGTCGTATTGTTTTTGATCGGAATGATGTCACCTATTGCATACTATAACTTGGTATTCCAATCATCTTGCTTTAAATCTAATGTAATGTTGTTTTAAACCAGCTGTGTAATTTACACACATCACATGATGGCACAATCGTATGCATGCGCAATGATTGCAACATAGAGGGGCTTTGACAGAAATGTATAAACTTTGACAAAGAGACTGACCGACCGACTGACAGACAGAATCGCAACTAAAAATCGCTAATTAACCCTTTAATGGTCATGGCGGCCAAAACCGCCCTCTGTAAAGGGTCTTGTGGAATGCCCATTTACAGGCCAAGAGAATACAATTTTTGAAAATTTACCAATGCAATGACTGGCTTGATAACCGAGCCAGTCATTCCACTGATAAATCTTCAAAAATTATATTCTCTTGACCTGTAAATTGACATTCAATAGGCAGATATTAAAATTTTCCAAACCATATTTGACCATTAAAGGGTTAAACAGCCAAAGCAAGAACTATTTAACCCTTTAATGATCAAGATTGGCCAAGACAAATTTAACTTTTTTGCTGAGCGAATATCCATTGGCAGGCGAATAGAAGGCTCTTTTTGAAAATTTAACAGGTGAATTATTGGCTCTGTTGACTATCGAACCAGTAATTCCAGTGGCTATTTTTTTTAATTTACCACTGGAATGACTAGCTCAGTTATCGAGACTGTCATTCGACTGATAAGTTTTCATTTAATCTCTCGGACTATAAATGGGCCGTGTTCAAGATTAAGTTAATTGTAACAGGATAATTTAATTTGATCTTTTCCGAGTTAAAATGCTACTATAGAATCCTTGCATATGCAAACCAACACGTCTGTTCTGAATATATCCTCTAAGATGCTGTTTAAATTTTCCTTGAATCATTTGCAGCCAAAAACTAAAGGACCTGTACCTGCATTACCTGCTGTTGGAAATAGCAAAGTACATACTGGTAATGATGATGCAAAGGCTGAGAGAACACTCAGTCCGACGGAACCTGAGAAGTCATTCTCCAAAAAAAAAGACAGTCTTGGTAAGAGCTACATATATAAATTAGAATATACTTTTCCTGAATTAGCTAAACTAAATTGTGGAAAAGATTTTATTCACTCATTTAACCATTTAGCCCTCGAATATTTTCAAGAAAATTTCATTTTTCGCATAGAAAATATCAATTTCCCGACCAGGAGAAGACAATTTTTGACAAATTACCACTGGAATGACTGGCTCTGTTATTGAGCCAGTCAATCCAGTGGTAAATTGTCAAAAATAGTCCTCTTGGTCTGCAAATGGAAATTTTTCAAGATCAGTGCAAAAGCAGATATGAGTGTTAAAAGGGTTAATGAGAAATGTATGTCATTGTGATGTAATGGATATCAGTGGCTCCGTGGTGTTGTTGTTTTGGTTTTATTGGCCACTCACACCTAGATGTTTTCGAGCCATGGCATTCTTTGAGGTGCTTCCCCTAAGGGTTGCATTGCTTCCCCTAAGAGTTGCGTTGCTTCTCCGAGGGGTTGCTTAAATAAAAATAAAAACTGAAATAATCAAAAATTAAGATGTTGCCAAGGGTGTATTTCTCTGAAGCTTGATCAAGAACGAAGGTTCAACATCCTACTTTACAAGAAGAAGCAGTCTTGTTAAATATTACGACAACATGGCTTATGTGAAGCCATGGACAGACAAACAATGGAGGAACCCAGTTTATCGATCATTCATGATGTCATAATCAACTACGTCACTTGTAGGCTGACATCATAATCAATCACGTCATGATTTAGTCCTTCATAAATGCTTAATAGTTTATTAATTTGTATGATTTGTATGTCTTTACTATCTAATAAACATTCTGTTGAATATTTTGAAACTAATTTGACGGGTCTATGGCAACAACAGCACCCAGTCAAATTGGTTTCAAAATATTCAACAGCTTATCTGTAGTTTTGAAATGGAGATTCAGAGAGTGCAAGGATAGATCAATCTTAACTCTGGCAAAGCATGTGTGGAGCTTAGCTATAGATGGGCGGGGCAAAAACTGGATTCATCTGTTAGAGAGGCGGATTTGGACATGGATCATCCAGCCTGCATGATAATGAAAAATCTTTTCATGCTTTTATGGTATTTCAACTTAATTGTAAGTTTATTTTGTCATGAATTTTCTGCCAAAATGTGGGAATCCCATCACCAATATTTTGGCATTTCTGTTCTCTCTATTTTCCATGTGTGTTTGAAATATTATGTTTCACAGGAACAGTACATGCTCCTTGGAGCTCTTATTTAACAGTGTTTAACCCTTTAACACTTGAATTTGTTGAAGAAAATTTCAATTTTCTCATAGAAAATGTCCATTTGCAGACCAAGAGAATAGTATATTTTTTTAAATTTTACCACTGGAATGACTGGCTTGGTTATCGAGCCAGTGATTACAGTGGTCAGTTTTCAAAAATAGTCTTCTTTTGGTCGGCAAATGAACATTTCTCAAGACCACTTTAGAAGCCATTGTTGGTGATATGAGGTTAAAGGGTTAACACTCATATCAACCAAAAACGGCTTCTGCAATAGTCTTGAGAAATGTTCATTTTCAGACTATGAGAAGACAATTTTTGAAAATTTGCCACTGGAATGTGGTAAATTTTCAAAAATAATCTGTCTACAAATGGACATTTTTATGAGAAAATTGAAATTGTTCTTGAACAAATTCGAAGGTTAAAGGATTAAGGTACATGTATCTAAGTTATCAATAGTCAGAAAGATGTATTTACTCCTTAAGACTAGATAGAATAAATAAAAGCTGTATATCGCTGTTTATTAGTGTCAAATTCCTTGCTCAGAACCGCTTTTATTTCTTGTGCAGAACCGCTTTTAAACGATCGAGTGCCACCAGCAGTACCAGCCAAAAAACCTATCTTGCCGCCACCACCTGTAGGAAAGAAGCCCATGCATCAGCGATCTACAGAAATGTTAGCCTCTAAGGGCAAAGTGTCACCAGAACCTAAGCGCCTTGATGAACTTGAAACAAGAGTGACAAGGACGGGTAAAGGACGCACCGACAAAGACAAAACAGAAAGCTTAGGTAAAAATTGTTAATTATTGCTTTGCTGGCTTGTACAACATGCACAAAATTTAGTTTTTCCCAGGTTTATACAGAGCTAGAAATTAGGAATTCTGTTTTTTAGTCGATCATATGACTTCATATTGAACTAGGTCACATCTAGGCTGACGTCATAATCAATTACATCATGAATGACGTGATATACTCCATCGCAAGCGCTTAATAGTCCGACGAGCTGTACGAATTGTATGTGTACTATTTAAAAAGCATTCTGTTGAATATTTTGAAACTAGTTTGACTGGATGCTGTTGTAGACATGTACACTCATGTACTGTAGTTTGAACTTTGGCATTATTTAGTTGTGACTCGCAATTAGTATACATCATTTTGTCTGTGTCTATTGGTTGTTCGGTCAGTCGACCTGCCAACTCATTGGCATTATTAAATGCTTGTTCAAAGCGGGTTCGTATAATGCCAGGGCACTTGCCCTTTTATCCATCCATCTGTTGATCCATCCATCTGTCCGTCCATACATCTGATTTTGTCCGATCCATATCACGGACAGTTTTCAACTTATCACAATTTTCTTTCAGCAAATATGTTGCGGTAGACACAGTATCATAATTTCATTTTGGGGAAATCTATCCATATTTGCCAGAGTTATCTCCCATGAAAACTCTAAAATTTGCTAAAAGTCTGTTGTCTGATCCGGATCACAAAATGGTTTGAACCTACACACTTTTTTTTCAGAAAATGTATTAAGTATAAAGGAAGTGTAATAATTTCCATTAGGGAAAATCTGCCAAATTTGTCACAGTGTTACCTCCCTTAAAATCATCCTGTCCAGGCCAGGCAATTTGACTATAGTGGATATACTCTGTATATAAACGAAGCGTCATGACTGATTCTGTTTCAGCAAAATCTCGCCATATTTGCAAGAATTATCTCCCTTGAAAAAATGTTAATTAGTCTAAATTTTCTTGTCTATGCTAGATCGTGGGAAGCTTTAAACCTGCATTTGGGAATTCTTTTACAGCGCATATATATAATGCACAGCCCAAGCATTATAATTCTGTTTCATAACAACCCTTCCATATCCATCAGAGTTATCTCCCTTGCAAGACTTAAAATTTGAATATCTCAGAGTCTTGATGCTTCTTCTTCTTCTTTTCGTTCGCTGATCATACTGCCAGTCCTGTAAGTGACTATCGACATGATCATAAGCGTTAAGTGCGTGGATCCATGGTTTATTAGAGTGCACTGTGCGGCCTGGAACCTCCGTCTTCAGCACTCGAGGTTTCTGTCAGGGTTACCTCACCCTTACTTCCTTTAGTCGCCTCTTACTACACGCAGAGGATACGGAAGGTGTATTCTAAGCCCCACCTACAGGGCAAGTCTTGATGCTACACTAACAATTTGTGTTCAGTGGATATAATAGTGGGTGGGAGAGGGGTCGGGGGATGGCGGGGGGGGGGGGGGGATATGTTGTGGAGGCACAGTGTCATGATTGTGTTTTCATGAAATTTGCCAGTATTTCCGAAAGGTATCCCCCCCTGATGAACATCACATTCATTGAAAATATGGTTTTAGCTGGTTAATCTGAAAATGTCTATGCACAATATAGTTCCAATTTGGCAAGATGTCATCAGTTGTAATGATGTTTCATTGAGATCCATTCCATACGCCACAGGTACATGTATCGGCCCTAAAATAATTAAGATTTACAAAGACTGACTATTCATATTCATGCTTCTTCATACATGTTTGTTTTGGGCATGTGTTGAGTTTCACTCAAATTTTTGTTGACAAAGCTGCCTAAGTCGCAGCAATATGAACAAAGTAAAACGTACTGTTGAATATTTTGATCATAATTGGATTGAAAGACATTGAAAAACATGTTTCTCTTTTTGTTTTGGAAACATTTTAAGTTATTTCTGCTAGTAGCATGTCACACATGTTTTTCTTTGTGAATGTTTTTGTTGATTATTACTTTACAACAACTTCAGATTACTATGACACTTTACTAGTGTGTTCTATGCATCGATCGATGCAATTTCTTAACTTTAAAGCAGTTTCAATTTTCTGAAATCTCTTCACAGCACTGGATTTTTAACATTTTTGTGCTGTCGTTGACCCATATTTCTCAACAGTAACACCTGAGCTTTCAATGATGGCTCCATAAAAATGGAATATATATATATTATGAACCATGACTCCTTTTGAGTTTGTATTGGCAGGCCTTTTCAGTTCATACCTGTACAAACAAGTCGTATTACAATAGGGTCAAATCAAAAAACACCCATGCATGTTACGGATGGAATTTAGAATTTTCAATACATTTAGAATAGGTACTATTGATAATGACTGTTTGAAAGCTATATTGTTATCAAGTGAATGTTGGTAGCGTGTCTATAGGATGAAGTAAAACAATGCTTCCCGTAACCATAGTAACAGCATTGGAGAGATTGATAATGTTACGGACGGAATCAGAAAAATTGACACGGATAACATGTTGTCAAAACTCCTGTAAGACTTTATTGTAGTAACATTGTTGCTTAGAGTGTATAAGCTAAATTAAGAGACGAGTAAGGCTTGAGATTATAAAAACTGTGATACTAAGGATCATGGATGTCATTTGTAAAATGTTACGGATGGAAGAATTTACACCTCCAAAATTATAATGACATTAAGAAACTTTATTGCATGTACCTGTATGTAACAGGCATCTGTCCTGTGCATTCTATCATGCACTAGGTTACGCCAGGAAAATGATCTGTAGTGTAAGAAAAGAAATTATATCCTGTTACGGACGGAAAAAGTTACAGATAGAAATAGCACAATTACATGCAAATTCATTTAACGTTATAGCAAGGCAACAACCACTATATGAACAGGCAATTTCTCTCTCTTTAACCATGATAAAGAGCCATTAATCAGTTTAAAGTTTTCAAATCCATTTAGCTGGCTATTTAAAACCAGAGGAGTGAGGACGAATGGCAAGATGAATTCTTAGAAAATTGTGAAAGAAAGCAGTAAGCTAACATGTGATTCAGACAGGTCACTGTGACCACGCAAACTTGGTAAGTTTAACAGAGTGATGTTAGTGTTCAATTAAGCCTTTGCTAATTACATTACATGTAGTCAGTATAATATTTCACAAAGTGTGTAAATTTGTTCATCATTGAGGCTGGTATGCCAAGGTATGTCCTGGAATATGGTGTTGGCAGCCACCGGCTTGAGAATGCCAAGTAGTTTGGTCTTGGAGGATCCAGCATGAATACACAGAAACTGGCCAATGGAACCGAATAGAAGAA
The DNA here is from genome assembly GCA_034401795.1 of Chaetoderma sp. LZ-2023a. Classification (NCBI taxonomy): domain Eukaryota; kingdom Metazoa; phylum Mollusca; class Caudofoveata; order Chaetodermatida; family Chaetodermatidae; genus Chaetoderma; species Chaetoderma sp. LZ-2023a. Next base: position 104,256,192 of record CM067374.1, read on the forward strand.
AGTCAGTACACACTGTATGTTCCAAGAAGTTTATCTTGACATCATGATTCTGGTGGAATGCAAGGATAACTTCACCTAGCCACCATTTATTATCATAGGCAGCTAGAACTTATATGCTCAAGGGCACCAGATTACTGACAGTGAGCTTGAGCTGCTGATGCTGTGTTCTATTCTTTGATCACTGGCTCTCGTAGAAGTGACATGTTTGATGGCAGTCATAGCATATGGTGATATCAGATGAGTTCATTTGACATCCAATGTTGTGCATGTCAGTAAGGTGATCTGATACATCTGACAATGTTTGCTGGCAGAAATAGACTTATATCCTTTTGAGTTAATTTGGTGTCTGTGGTTGTCAGTGTTGGTAAGGCTGATCTATTGATACATCTCACACAATATCATAATGGAGGACTCTCATTGATGTTAAGTTTGCATCTTGTCATGCGTGTTGATGGATATTCCTATCATAACTAAATGCGATTTCTGTGTCCTAAAAACGTTTTACAAAATGGATCTTTCGAGTGCCTGGGAATTTTATCACAACCGTACCATCTTTGTACACTGATTGTCTACTTTTGTTGCCGACTCCATCTACCGGCCCCTTCCACGAGACGATGACAAGCGATTCCATGTAAAAAAAAGTCTCTGGGGTAGACAGTCAGAAGAAAGCAATATTTATTTTTGAACTGCCTGACATAGACTTAGGACTACATGTGAAAAACCTTCCATGTCTGACATTTATGCTATCAGTTTATAGATTAGAATTCCTCTACAACTAAATGCAATCCTGATCTCATTCCCCTGTCATGCCTGTGATAATGACAACAGCATCAAAGCAAGGTGTGTTTTCACTTCAATACTGGTCAACAACAAGCTGTGTATAACACTAAGTTTGCATGGTCAAAGTAATCTGTCTGAATCACATGATAACTACCAGTTGCTTTCATAATTGTCTAAGAATTCATCTTGAACTCTCTGTAATACCAACTCCCGATGTAGCTTTATTAGTTATGCAAATGAGGTAGAAGTCACTTCAATTGGAATGTTATGTCATCGGCTACCTTTCTTCCAGAGCAGATAATTGCGTACTTAAGTGGATAAATTGCATACTTAACTGGACACCTGTCTCTATGTTGCCATTTCTAATAAAACATTAAGTGTTAACGAGACCTTCAATAGCTATCCTCAATTTCTGCACTGAATGCCTTGTCACTTGCACAATTTGGACAGACCTCATCCATAGATTAAGATGAATTAGTTGAGCAGACAATTCATCTTTAAAGTAGCTCTTGTTCTGTAGAAGACAGTTTGCAATGTGCATTGGGACTGTTTCACATCTTCTGACCCTCAAGCATAAGACATGTAAGAGATAGATTCTCACAAATACAGCAGTTACATTTGTCCTCACAGACGTTTTAATAATCTCAGTATATGCGTATCGAGTAATATGACATGCTTCTGTGATTTGATCCGTTTCCTCAAAGTACCAAAGCTAATAGTAAATGTACATGTGTATCATCGGTAAATTAATTTGTAGCAGCTTTATTGAATAGTGAGACAAAATCAAAAGTTTTAAAAGAAAATAATTCCTGAGTGTCTCTTTGTTGGCATATCACAACGGTAACCCTTTCCATGATCCTGTCCGTAACGCAAAAATTTTGAGCTCATGATACTAGTCGGAATAATTCCCCAGATTAAATTTATGATACATTAGATAGCATTTAATTATAAGTAGATGATATCTTACTGGGACATTGTTCTCCATTGCTGATTATCCAGAGTGAAAATATATTGATATTGTCTGCGTTACGGACGGAATTGTCAATGCAAGTCCCCTATAATACTGATCATATCATTCCAACCATGATAACTTTGAAAATTTGTAATTAACCAGGAATGTTTTACATTGTCCACATATAAATGTGTGGTATTGAAAGCAAATAAATTGTAGGAATAATACTGCTGCAGTGTGGCAAAAATAGTTTGCTGCATTCCGTCCGTAACGTTAAAAAAATTGTTTGAATTATGCAAATTAGACATGTTAGACAAAATATTAGAAATTGGTCTCGGAAGAAATTTTTTTTTCATGTTTTAAATATTACAGATACATGATTATAAATTAATATTAAAATCATTTTGTTATGAAAACATTTATTTTTACATGATATGGTTGAAAGGTTTTTGATTTGATGCCCATATATTATATGCAAGCTTATTTATTAATTTATGCAATAATGATGCATGTGTTATAAGTTTACATACAATTTACCATAGCTTACAACATTCCTATGAAGGCCAACTCTGTAATCACATGTTATACACCAAGGTATGCAAAAGTAAGGAACCTGGCTACTTGTCAGTTTGCAAAAAGCTAAATGGACATAGATCTACACCAATCTATCAACAATGGCCACACTGATTTCACCAATAGAACATTGACTGAGGCACTTAGTACACTGTAAACCATTTTGGACTTGCATAAAATGAAGAGGAAGAATGTCGGGGGGTTTGCTCCATTCAAACATATCGGTGTTGTTCATAGCTCTACTATTGGAAAATCTGAGGTACTGAAAAACCAATTAAGCTCAGTATTCAACTGTAATAGAATGGATAACATTGGGGGTGGGTGGAGGGGGTTTGGTCTTGTGGAACTTTCCTGCATGGATTTCAATGCAGCAGCAAGGTAACAGGTGAAAAGCACCAGAAATAGACCATCTCCCTTTGGGGAGCCGATTGATGTCTCAAACTCTACCGACTTCACTGACTTGACTCGTACTCTCAGCTTGGTGTCTGCAAGCAGTAGTCTCACTAGTCGTCGCTCATCTTTATTACAACTAGCCTGGTGTAATACATCTAGTATCTTTGAGCGTTTAATTGTGTTGAAGGCTCGTGACATGTCAATGCCCATTTTGTGGAAATCCCAGTGTTTGGACATGACTAACGACACAAGCATGCGTGAGCCCATACAATGTCTGCGCAGCAGCTGTGTCGGCGTTTGAAACCACTTTGACATGATCCGGTGAAGTCATCGATCTTGTCTCGGATGCGGCATAGAGTAACATTGGATAGGATTTTCCGTATGCTGTTGAGGAGCACAATGGGGCGCAGATTGACAGGTCGCTTCTTGGGCTTGGGTAGTGCGATACGGGTGCCTTGGCCTACAGCATCGATTAGAAGGTAGTGCATAAAAGCTGAATTGATTAGGTGCGTGATCGGTTTTGAGATAATGTCACTTGCATATTTGAATAGTTCATTGCTCATGCCATCAGGTCCAGATGGATGTCCATGTGTCAGGGCTTTAAGTGCCTTCTCAGCTTCTGCTGGGGTCTCCTGAGTGTGGATGCAAGGGCTCATCATCGTTGTCAGTGAACTGTTCCTTGAACCATTCTTGAATCGCTTCGGCCTTTTCACATCAAGAGTATACTTACCTCCCTAATACTTTTGATATTGCTAAATATTGGCTTTCACTCAATAAAACACTCAGATTAAAAACAGTTAGGTGCCCCTACTGGGCAGGTAGTCAGAGGTAGTCCGGCGGATGCCAGCCCCACCACCGCGCATGCGCCGACTACCACTTCCTCTTTGCTAATTTATTGGCAGGGAGAACGCATGTACTTGTTGTTTTGCTGCAAGTTCACGAGTTTAAAACCTATTTCACGTCATATTTACCGAGTATATTATTGAGAAAGATGTCTGAGAGGGCAAATTCGCCGGAGGAAGGGACGGGCTCTCTTTATCAGGTGATTTCAATGATATTCTAGCGAGTTTTTTCCCCGGTGTAATGTGTTTCCGGGACTCGTGTTTACCGTGAGGAGCGCCTGTTTGAGTTGGTTTTTTCCAACATGGTGCTTTATAAGTCTAATTTCTCTTTGTGTTTATGTCCACAGGTATGGATTTGCATGACTAATGGACAGTTCAGCACAGGAGGGTTTGTTTTTTCTCCACCACGGTTCCATTTCCTACTAATACTGTTAGGTTATCTAACCAAAAAGTCTATGTTCAGTGAGTTGGAGGCTTACTATAAAGGTCTTCTCACTTTGCCCTCTTGATCCAATTCCTTCCCCAAGGTGGAGAAAGGTGAACAGACGTAGTCTTGGTGGAGTGCTCCAGTGCATCAGGGTGGATGGTTTGTCTATACAAGGTGTCAGGTATATGAGTAATGATATGTGGTAAAATTATTTGAAAAAATAATGACTGATTTTTTACCATTTTTTATCATGGTGTATCTGATGATGTGTAGTCTGAATATCTTTTAAGGAGGATGTTCTAGGTATGAATACAATTCGTCCGGGCACTTGGATGCTGGTTGCGGATCGATTAATTTCTGTTAAGAGATTGATGACGTCATAATCGGCCTTGCGCTTTATTAACATTTAAAGTTTTGTCCATCGCTGGTTTCTTCTTGATTAGTGATCATTATGATCCTGTTCCTCTCTTTTAGTTTGGTTTTGAGTTTCTTCTAACCGTAACTAACTTGCTCATTGTCCTCGTCCTTTGTCCTGTTTCAGAGACCTGGTTGCCCGTCCTGTGGTCGTTTCCTTAAGGACAGATTTGCGCCACATTTGTGCTTTAGCTGCAGTCCCTGTGGACTGTTGCTAAAATGCGATGTATGCAAGCATTGGGGGGGTGATCTAATGTCTGAATTTTTATCGTTGCAGGCGAGGGAGAAGGTCATAGAGGAAGAGAGGAAGGTGAAGAAGGAGGGTGTGAAAAAGGGTAAGAGGAAGGCCTCATCCGCGGTGGATATGGAGGCCTTCCGGTCCGAAATGTTGGGAGAGATGCAGAGGACAATAAAGGATTTGGTCCCAGAGTTGCTTCGCAGCATGCTGCCTGGGCCAGGTCCTTTGTTGTCCTCAGCATCTGCTTCGGAGCAGGTGATCCCTGCCTCTGAATCCGAGTTTCTTAGGTCCGGTCCGTTGTTCGATGTGGATTCAGAGGTGGCCCCCTTGTTGGGGGCGGTCCACGACCCTGGCAGCAGGCTTGGTGCCGCGCCGAGGGGCCGTGGACAACGGTTGTTGCTGGGACCCGCGGTCTGCTCTTCAGACCCTGGGTATCCGCGTGCCGCGGGTGTCAAGTCCTCCTATGGCACCTTCCCTGGCCAGTCCGGGTTAGCTCTCTTTGCTGACCCGGAGTCTAATCTTTCTGGCCAGGAGGAAGAGGATTACCTGCTAGGGTCGCCGTCTGGGGACGTGGCCATGGAAGACGACGTCTGTGCACCCCTCGCGGGGAATGCAGACGACGTGTTCCGTGGTTCTACTCGCGCAGGAGTAGAATTCACGGTCCAGAAGGTGACCCTGGGTGGTGCTGATGGCCACGGTTACCGCATACCTCGGCTTGCCGAGAGTATCGCTGGTGCTGGCCAGGCCCGTGGTGGGGCGGTGTCTGCCCCGCGCTCTACCACGGCGCCTGCTCCTGGTCAAGCCAGGGAGTTTAACATGCCTGTTCTTTCGGGCCCGCATGTTTTCCCTGGCTTGCCAGGGGTATCAGCATATCCGCCGTCGTTTTCAACTGCCGGCGCTCAGGAGGAGGACGAAGGCCCTCGTCTAGTTGAGCGCTCGCAGTTAGCCACGGAGGAGGATTGGTCGGACGCTTGCCAGTGGCTGGTTAGCGTTCGGCCAGATCTGCCCGTGGAGCAGTCGGCGATCCAGCGTGACCATAGGCCGTGGTTAGCTGGTAGACCGACTGCCACCGCTATGCCATCTCTGCCGCTGGCTGAGCATGTCGTGGACATGTTCGAGGCGGCGGAGACGTCCATTAAGGCGAATGGGCGTCTCGCGAAGGCCCCTCGCGAGGTGGCTAGGCGTTGCCGCATCGTGCCCCTGGATTACCAGCGGTACGGTGTGGTGCCTAAGCCGAGCGTGGATGATCGCGCGGCTTTGGGCGAAGATGCGCGGCCAGGCTCCCGTTCTGACACGGGTGTCCTGTGCTCGAACGCGTTGCGTTCGGCGAATACCGCGCTACGTGATGCGGAGGAGAGTGGGAGGGCTTCGATTGCTGCTCTCTCCCACGTCTCCCAGCTGTTACAGGGGGTGGTAACGGCATCCGCTTCACGTCAGCCAAGCCCGGTAACAGTCCAGAGAGCCATCCAGGATGGTATCAACCTGGCTCTGGACTGTTTGACGCGGGCGGTGACCAGGAGTGTCCGGGCGAGGCGCACGTTTGCCCTTGACAATCTGTGCCCGTCCCAGGATCTGTATAATAGGCTACTGCGAACGCCTATGACAGGTCCTGGTCTCTTTGGAGGTGAGGGATGTAGGCACCTCCAGGAGACGGTGACTCTGGTCAATAACCAGAGGGCGCTGCGTGAGCAGTTTGAGGTGCTCCGGCGGGAGCGCGTTCGCGCAGCACCCCCTGCGTATCGTCCCCTGCAGGCTCGAGGTGGCGCTGGCCAGGTCAGAGGCCAGACACCATCGCAGCGCCGGCCTCGGCCGCGTGCGATTCGGCCAGCAGCGAGGGGGGCGCAGGCTCCCCAGGCGCAGCCAGCCAGGCAGCAGCCCGCGCACCGTGGTGCGCGCGGTGCTGGGCGGGGCGCGCGGGGATCTGGTCGCGGTAATCGGGCCTGATGGGCCGGTTACCGTAGTGGGAACCACGCCGGTGTGTCAGGCCGAGAAGACAGTGCCACTCTCGCACTGCTTATGTCCACCTCTCTCCCTAGGTGGACCGGTGGGCGGCCGATTGGTCGGCCACTTGCCAGAGTGGAAGCGGTTGACTCAGGACCGTTTAGTCTTGCGATGGCTTTCAGTCGGGTATCGTCCCGATTGGATAACAGGCCCGCCATCGAGACTGTCTCTCGTGCCGATCTGGACTCCGGTTCCGCGGGATCCAGACCAAAGGGTGTGTATAGAGGAGGAAATAAATTCCCTCATACAAAAGGAAGCCATCCAGCCGGCGCAGAGGTGCCCGGGCTTCTATTCAACCCTGTTCTTAGTAACGAAAAACACCGGAGGGTGGAGGCCGATTCTCAACCTCAAGCCATTGAACAAGTTCATAGAGACGCCCAGTTTCAAGATGGAGACTGTGCGCTCGGTGTTGGCGGGGTTAGAGCAGGGAATGTGGACAGCGTCAATAGATTTGAAGGATGCTTATTTCCACATTCCCATAGAGAGGAGTTTCCGTCGCTTCCTGAGATTTGCATTCCAGGGCAGACAGTGGGAATTCAGGGTATTACCCTTCGGGATTTCCACGGCTCCTCGGGTCTTCACCCGTGTGGTTCTCGCGATCACTGCATTCCTCCGCAGGAGAAGCATAGCAGTCCACACGTACATAGACGACTGGCTGTTGAAAGCACACACCCGGGAAACGTTATCGGCCAATCTGGAGATTGTTTTGAAAACTCTCTCGGACTTGGGCTGGATAGTCAATTTCCAAAAATCAGAGCTAACTCCATCCCAGAGGTTTGTTTACCTGGGCATGTTCTTCGATCTCGAGTCGGGATATGTTTATCCCACTCAGGAGAGAGTGCAAAGACTCATCTCAGTAATACAGTCGGTGTGCGACAGTCGTCATGTCCTGGCACGGGTTTACTTGAGAATGCTGGGGTTGATGGTTTCATTGGAACCAGTCATTCCGCAGGCCGCCTTGCGCAGGCGCCCGATCCAGCTGTTTCTCATGACACAGTGGACCCAGAGTTCAGGTTCGCTGGACTCGAATGTGTCAGTGTTGGCGCCTCTGATTCACCACCTGCAATGGTGGTTGAATACAGAGAATCTCTTGCCGGGGGTTTTGCTAACCCCTCCCCACCCTCAGGTGACTGTGTATACAGATGCATCGATGGAGGGGTGGGGAGCTTGTCTGGAAGAGTCCACAATATCAGGGATTTGGGATCTGGATCAGTCCAAGGAACATATCAATCTACTAGAGCTAAGAGCAGTAGTCCTGGGCCTGGAACATTTCTTACAGAAAGTTCAGGGCAAGATTGTTCTAATTCGTTCAGACAACTCAACAGTAGTGACTTACATAAACCGCCAGGGCGGAACGAAGTCGCCCAGTCTCTGTATGATGACATGGAAACTGCTTTGTTGGTGCCTGGATCATGGGATCACCTTGAAGGCAGTTCATATTCCGGGAAGGCTAAATCTGCTAGCAGACTCATTGAGCCGAAGGATGAGTGTCTTACCCACGGAATGGCAACTAAATCAATGTGTGGCGGATCGTCTGTTCGACCATTGGGGGAAACCCAACATCGATTTGTTCGCAACGAAGAAGAATGCGAAGATGACGACGTACGTCTCTCCGATTCCAGACCCAAGCGCTTTCGCAACAGATGCGTTAGCTATCAGCTGGGCGGGAATGTATGCATACGCATTCCCTCCAGCAATCCTGATTCCAAAGGTGCTTCAGAAAATCAGGCAGCAGGAGTGCCAAGTGCTTCTGATCGCCCCGGATTGGCCAAGCCGATCTTGGTATACGGATCTGCTGGACCTTCTGGTCTGCAATCCGGTTCCTCTGCCTCTGATGGACGACCTTATCTTCCAGGGCAAGGTCCTTCACGACAATCCGTCAATGTTCCGATTAAATTAGTCAGAGGAAGTGGTAGTCGGCGCATGCGCGGTGGTGGGGCTGGCATCCGCCGGACTACCTCTGACTACCTGCCCAGTAGGGGCACCTAACTGTTTTTAATCTGAGTGTTTTATTGAGTGAAAGCCAATATTTAGCAATATCAAAAGTATTAGGGAGGTAAGTATCAACTCTCTCGTGAAAAAAGAAATCCTAGATTTCGTTTATTCTGGGTCAATCCTGATAGTGTCCTTCAGAGTTGTGTACAGTGAGTGGTGGTGTGTAGCCAGTAACGCTCAGGGCTCGGGGTGCCCGAAACATTTTGTGACAGTCATCCATGGCAGTGGTTTCATCTGCTAGGGAGTCTGCTTATTGAATAGCAGTACCTATTCAGAGCAAAATGCTAAGTTATAATTTGAATTAGAGGCACGATCCCTAATTCAACTTCACAATTAAAAAAATTATAATAATTTGTACAGAATGAAATCATCATGTGCTAAGATTTATATCGCTTCATTACATTGAGCTACACAAATTAAGCCTCTAAAAAAAACAATTTAAAGAAATTTAATTTTCACACATTTTGCTGTGAATACGTACTTTTAATTGAATGAATTTTAATTTTTGCAAAAATGACCACAGTTTAAAACGAGCTTTCCAGAGTCTTGCCATATGTTCTTTGACATCCCCCCCCCACCTCACCGAAGTTTGGTGACTATACATTCGTAGAACTTGAATTATTGTGCTCAGGACATACATGTACATGCATACAGCACGCATGGCTATAATACTATAATACTTTGTGGGCAAGACTAATAAATGAAATATTGTGCAAGTCTAATTCACACCTCCCCAACCCCATGTGTGCATATGCCATACTGATATATATATATATATATATTGTCAATCTGCATGCACTAGCAGTCAGTGATGATATGATGAATTAACACATTACGGATCACATCATTCTCTCATAAATAACTCATTAATAAAGTACTATAAAATCATGCATGCAGCCAAATTGCTTTCATACATGTCATTATCTCCATCAAGTTGCATCGAATGTGCGCATAACTAATTTAAGTGTTGGCTTCATATGTGCGATTAATTGATGCAAGGTTGCCACTGACCGCCTATTGAATGCTATGTAGCATGGTGGCATGTTGTTGGGTGCTGTATGCTTTCTGCCATACTTGAGAAGGTGTACATTAACTCAGTGTGGTTTTTGTTGCCATATTATATACTTTTCACTCAACCACGCATAATACCAGAGTATTAATTTACTGATTGTTTTATAATTGTATTTCGGATAACTGTATGTCAAGCCTTGTCAAGAAATTGGACATTTTTATTTAATGAATGTCTATTTGCGGCCAAGTGAAGATTATTTTTTAAACTTTAAATGGAATGACTGGCTTTATTATCGAGCCAGTGATTCTAGTGGTAAAGTTTCAAAAATTAGTTTCTTAACCCTGCAAACGGACATTCCTCAAGACCATTGAAGAGTCTGGTTTTCACTGACCATAATAAAAGGGTTAACTTATGAACTTATATACTGGTAACTGCTCATTTGACTACAATATGGAGGAATCCAGTTTCTCAGTAAATCATCTGCTGTCATAATCAACAACACGGCATGTAGGCTGACGTCATAATCAATTACACCATGAATAACACGATTTACTCCATCTTAAATGCTTAATAGTTCGTAAAGTTAGTTTCAAAATATTCAACAGCTTTACCTGTATAGTTTTCTTAAAATTGAGATTCAGAGAGTGCATGGATCGATTAATCCCAACACGGGCAAAGTGTCGGTGGACGGGTGGAGCTATTTTCTTTATGGCGTTTAAAGTGTTAACCATGAATACAAGCATATGTATAGAGTGTATTGACCGTATTGATTTAGCATAACCTGTTAATGTCAAACATCATGTTTTTTATTGTTGGTCCTGGTCACATTATTCATTGAAGAGACATTTTATATTTGTGATTGGTTGGTATTGTGCTGATTATGTGATAATAAGAAATTATCGTGTGTGCAAACAATGTGTCATTAGTTCTTATACATAGTGATGGACTCGATGGATGATGATAATCGTACAAGTCAGATACACAGAGCACATGATAATCAGTTAGACTCGGCAAAATTAAAGCGTCCGTTACAAGAACTGCCATCTCCATCTTCAGGAATGACCAGCCATGACAAGTACAGCAGTAGTGGTGGACATCCCAGTCGTAGGCAAATTCCAGACAGCGAGTCTAATAGAGGAGATTTACCACCATCTGTTAGCAATACCAAGCCCTCTAGAAATCCACCTTTTAGAAACATCAGTAATCAATCAGTCGCCATAGATGAGGACCCTGATTTATCTTTGACACAAGCTTTTCCTCATGGTCAGGACGTGTTTGGACAAGACACTGCCCGTGTAACTGACCTCCCATCCAGCAGCGGTACCAGCTCAGTATTGGATAGTGATAGTCATAGTACTGCAAGAGAAGCCAAACACATATCTCCAAAACCACATCGAAGGAACAACCCAGGCACATCTCAAGCATATACCATAGCTCCTAAAGGAATTTCAGAAACTGCCTTCCATTATGCAGATCATGACAATGATGAAGCCTATCTAGTTTCTCGTGCTACCAGTCCTATCCAGGTTTTTCATGCTTCAAAAGGATGGGCACTTTCCACCACTAATGATAGACAAACTATGGAGGGAGATGATGGGTGGAAAAGCCTTTATTTCAAACATTAAAGCACGTCAGACGCATGTCAGACAATTCAGAGACATATTATCTCATAAATGTAACGGTTGTTTTGTACTAAGATGACTTAGAATTGTAAGCTGGATGAGAGATTTCAAGATTAGCAATACATATTTATAAGGTAAGTCAATCTGGTTACAATTTTAAATTCCTGATGAAAAAAAAATTAAAATATTCACCTAGCATAAGAAAAAGAAGTTTTATTTAGGAGAATGGTGTATTCTTGCATAAATTTTCTCTTATATCAATGACGTATTATTGAGCTTAATTAATAGAGCTTAGCCCCTCTAATGTCATGTTTGTGTCAATGAAGTCGCTAAACACTCAGAAATAATATGTATCAATTAACCATTTAACAATTTCATGCCGAAGCCCACCAAAACCAGCCCCTGCAGTGGCTTTAAGGAATGTCCATTTGCAGGGAAAGAGAAGACTATTTTTGAAAATTTACCACTGGAATGTCTGGCTCGACTATCGAGCCAGTCATTCCAGTGGTAAATTTTCAAAAATAGTCTTCTCTTCACCTGCAAATGGACATTCAATAAGCACATTTTTTTAAAAATTTTAGCAAATTTAGTCATTAAATGTTTAATTTTTCAGATGTTTTTTTTAGTAAATGTCCATTTACAGAAGATAATTCTTCTGTTGTTCTTCAAATAGATATTTCTCAAGAGCACTGCAGATACTGTTTTGTGTCGCTTGATGATCAAAGGGTTAATGGTCAAGAATATCCCATAAGTCTATGTCCATTTGCAGGCCAAGAGTACCGGTTAACTGTCTTTTGAAAATTTGCCACTGTGTGACTGGAATGACTGGCTCGATTATCGTCAGTCCCTCCAGCGGTAAATTTTTAAAATAAGTGTCTTGGCCTGCAAATTGACAATTCCTAAAGATCATTGCACAGTTTTTTACCAGCTTGACCATAAAATGGTTCAGTTGACGCAGGATGGGATTAGAACTACACAATTGTAGTGATTTTGCATAGTCATCCAGTTTCATTGGCAATTCTGATGGCTGTTGTCGCTTACATTGTATTTTGACAGATCAGTTGTACCATACCGTGAATTGATATATTTTATTCATGGAGAATGCTATGCTGTACAATTATGTCATAATTATATATTGATTATTAACTGTCTGCCTGCTGAATTTGTGTGGAAGTACTACATCTTCTATGAGGGTTTAACTCTGGGTCTGCTGACTATTTTGAAAGCAATTTGATTGAAAGTTGTAATTATTGACTAACTCTTGCCTCATTGATCAATAATATCAGGTACCTCAGCGCTCTTGTTGGTCAGTGGCATCAGTTATGCTTACCCCGTTGGTAAATTGTGTCTGAGTGATACTTGACTCATTGCTCAATAAGGCCAAAGAGGCAAGGACCAGGGTTGCATTGGTCAGTGGTATCAGTTACGCTTATCCCATTGACAAATGGTGCTTGTTCCATTGATTAATTGTGTCAGTGACACTTGCGGTGTTAGTCATTAGTGGTAAGGATGATTGCCTCATTGGTCAATAATGATAAGGACCATTGGTTTGTCGCAACAGTTATGTTTGCCTGATTACCCATGGTGCTTCTTGTGCATTAATTAATGTAAACAAGTTTACAGTTCCTCATCAGCCAGGTGAGCACTATGACACTTGGTCCATTTTTTCTGGTCACGATCAAAGTTGTGGAATCCTAGTGTATGGTCACATGCATGCCGGTGTTAAAATGTGATCCAAATCATACCAGTAGTTTCCAATATATTCTCAGATCCAGAATTTGATCCTATTCAGATCCAGGTTCTTTTATCAGGATTACAGCCAAAGTCTGGAAATCCTCTTGCATGGCCGGTTCCTTTGTGTTAAAGTTTGAGAAAAATTGGATCTGTAGTTGTTGAGACCTTTTTCCACTCATATCAGCCAAAAACGGCTTATGCAGTGGTGGTAAGAAATGTCCATTTGCAGACCAAGAGAAGACTATTTTTGAAAATTTACCACTGGAATGATGGGCTCGTTATCGAGCCAGTCATTCCAGTGGTACATTTTCAAAAACAGTCTTCTCTTGGTCCTGCAAAAGGACATTTTCTATGAGAAAATTGAAATTTGGGTGTTAAAGGGTTAAGCTTTTGTGACTGACTCACTAAAAGACGTCATGGTTTATTCAACTCGGAGCTGCTACCCGCTGCTAAAATATACTTGTAACCCCTACGATCAAATTAGCAGTAGGAAGCGAATTGCAGTTAAAATATGATACCTCTAATACTTCTATTCATAGAGTATAGGTATGATATTACAAGTCAAACATTTTTAGCTTATCTGGCCAGAATGGCCAAGTGAGCTTATGCCATGGCGACCATCCAGCATCCGTCTGTCCGGCGTTTGTCTCTCCACCAACTTTTGCTTAAAAACGCTACTCATTAACCGCTTGGTGGATTTCAAATTAATTTGGCATGAATGATCCAATGGCGGTGCTGGCTTTAGAACTTGTATACAGAATATTGAATCGTCAATCTTTCTGGTGGCCATCTTGGATTTTCTGAGCATTTTGGGGAATCGGTTAGAAAGCTACTACTCATTAACAGCTTGGCCGATTTCAACCAAACTCAGCTGAAAGAACCCTAAGCTGGTACGCTTCAGAACTTGTATACAGAATTTAGATTGGTCAATTTTTCCAGTAGCCATCTTGGATTTTCTGAAAATCACTTAAAAGCTTACTCGATAACCACTTGGTCGATTTCAATCAAACTTGGATGGAAGAACCCTAGCATAGTATGCTTCAGAACATAAAGACTGAATTCTGATTGGTCCATTTTTTCCGGCCACCATCTTGAATTTTCCAAAGAATGGCGGGAAATCATTTAAAACACTACTCCTCATTAACTGCTTGAGCAATTTCAACCAGACTTGGCTGGAAGGATGCTAGGCTGGTAGTTTTCAGAACTTGTGTACAGAATTTTGATTGGTCAATTTTTCAAACGGCCTCAGATTTTCTGAAAATTTCTGTAGATCAGTTAGAAGTCTACTTCTCATTAACTGCTTGAACGAGTTCAAGCAAACTCGGCTAGAAGCACCCTAAAGTGGCATAATTTTCATTGATCAATTTGTTTGGTGGGCATCTGGGATTTTCTGTAAAATGGCTGAAAATCGTTTAAAGTGCTACTCCTCATTAACTGCTGGGCAGTTTCAACCAGACTGGCTGGAACGAGCTTAGGGTGGTAGGCTTCAGAACTTGTATACAGAATTTTGATTTGTCAATTTTTCCAGCGGCTATCTTGGATTTACTGAACATTTCGGGAAATCAGTTAAACAACTACTTCTCATTAACCGCTTGGCCGATTTCAACTAAACTCAGCTGAAACAACCCTAGCCTGGTACGCTTCAGAACATTTATACAGAATTTTGACGGCTTGATTTTGATGGTGACCATCTTGGATTTTCTGGAAAATGGGAATTTGTATAAAAGGCTACTTCTCATTAATCACTTGGGCAATTTCAACCACATTTGGCGGGAAGGATCCTATTGTTGTAGCCTCTAGAAATTCTATTCAGAATTTTGATAGGTCAAGTTTTTGGCAGCCATCCCTGATTTTCTGAAAGTTTTCCGGAACCATTTAAAAATGATACTGAGCCTTCAATCAATAGGCCGATTTCAACAAAACTTGTGTGCAATGGGGTATGGTAAGGTAAACAATGTTAATGACCATCGCTATCCAGGTCACTGGCTGACCTCTCCTCTTCACTGCTGGTGCGCTCCTCGTCACTTTCATCCAGGATAACATTATCTCTGAAATCAGTTGCTTCTTGAACGTCATCCTCGTCGAAGCCAGCAAATGGATCCTCGTCGTCACTCTTCCTGGTTGTCAAATAAGTAATCTTCCCTTCCGTCCATTTCATTGCTAATACTGCATTTCTTAAATGAGTGCCGAATGATCTCAGGCATGACAGAGTCCCAGCACTCTTTCACCCAGCGTAATACAATAGCCTTAGTCGGCGGCTCTCAGTTTCCACCTTTCGTTAACTCTATAGGGCCGGAAAACACCCATTCATCATAGCACTCAGCCATAAGCTTCTTGAACAGCGGCTTCCAACTGATGTCGGGTGGCTGTAGCTTACTAGTACATCCACCAGGTATGCACACAATATCGCTGTTATATGTCTGGCGTACGGCTTTCTTTACACCATTTGTAAGGTGGCGTCTAAATGAATCCCACACCAAAAGATGCCTTCTGGCATTATTCCATCTCCATACACGTAGCCAAAATTGAATGGTTTCCTCATTCGCCCATGACTTTTTTCCAGTCCCACACATATACACAATAATTCCAGTTGGAATATCATTTGCCAGTAGGGGTCTAACGCCAGGTAATAGAAATCGTGCCAATTTTGTCCCATCTGCCATCGCCGACAGTGTCACAGTTAAGCGATCTTTTTCATGTCCAGTTGATGATACAGATATATCATGTTCACCTTTTGTATTTAACGTGGACTTTCCTGGCATTTCCAACCACACAGGTGTTTCATCCATGTTGCCTATATCGGCTATAGCATAATTACAAAATTTCTGCATTTTAATGACACATTAAAGGAAATTGTCCACATGCTTATTCACAATGTCCCTAGGTTTCTGGCTAATATGTGTTGTTCTTCTCCGCGTTAAACTGTTGCGTTTAATGAATCTACTGTACCCCCGCACAAGATGCTTTGAAACTTTGCTGGCCATTTAGTTTATGTAGACAACGGGCTTCTCTTCGAAGGGCAGTGCCTGTTACACGGACACCAGCGGCACAACGTTCATTGACATAGTTCACCAATGTGGCTTCTTTATGTTGATACACTATTGGCCTTCCTGCGCCTCGAAGATTTTTGCGCTTACTAGGTTCTTTGCTAGCACTTTCCTTCTCGATTTTCTCCTTTTTCAGACACCACTTTTGAACAGTTTTCCAATGTATTTTAAAATAACGAGAAGCTGCATGTTTCCCATTCTCTTCCGCATATTTAATAACTTTAACTTTAAAGCTAAGCTCATAGGAATGATGTTTTCCATCCATTGTTTCTCTCACAAGTTATCGAATCAATTAACCTTATTCAAACAAACGATACATAGGAATGTCACCTTGAAATTTTTATGGACCAAAATCTAATAAAAGAATGGTGCCTCCGCGTGTGAAAACAAGGCTCAAGTTTCCAGCCACGCTCCCACATCTATCTTCCATCCTCTATCCTGCTTGCAGATGTATAACTTTTTTGTGCAATCATCGGCAAGATCGCATAGCGTAGCCACCTAGTGGTTATTATACACATCATTGCTGAACGCTTGTATTCAAGAACGATAATAAAATTTATCAACGATGGATTTTATCAACGATGGATTTACCGTTACACACTTATTCTAAAGAATCTGTTGTTAGGGGTTTTCATGTATATTGTGAGGTTTGGCAACCACAAATAAGTAAACAATTAAATACTATCCAAGAACGTGAAAATTTTCAATCCAAGAAAGTGAAAATATTCAATAAAATAAATATGCAGTTTCTGTATATAGTTCGATACACACATTGTGCGAACATTTGCCTGGTGAATTTTCCAAAGCGGCGAGGGTTTTTTATCGAACATGGGGGTGTTATAACGGCCGAAGTAATTTCGGATAAGCGACAGCACTCTGATGAGGCAGGTGGATTGGAAATAAGGTGTCTGTTGACATTTAAGAGTTGTAAATCTTCGTTAATTAAGCGTGTATCACAGCTTGTATGAAGTCAAGAAGGTAAGTGTATTTTTTTCCCTAATTAACCTGCCCCCTTGCATGACCGCTAACCACCCGGCAGTTAAATTAGGATAAATACGGTACATGTATTTGTACATAAATTCTATAATATCACTATAAATTTGTGATGAAATCCATGAGTTTGATATAGATGGCTATGATGGCGAGGGTCACTGTAGTGATGGTGATATTGATTACCTGGTGGCATTTGGATGTCCCGATTCCTGATGAAAATTACTTAATATTCTCAAAGTTGTATTTTTTCTTCTCTAAAATAGTACTATGTTTAACCCTTTAATGGTCATACTGACCAAACCAGTGTTATGGTCTTGTGGAATGACCATTTACAGGTTAAGAGAATAGTTTTTATTAGCTCACCTGGCCAGAATGCCATGGCGACCATCCGTCTTCCGCCTGTCCATCCGTCAACTTTTTTCTTTAAACGACTTCTTCTCAAGAACCACTGGGCCGATTTCAATTATATGTGGCAGGAAGTATCCTTAGGGCATAGGGATCCAAGTTTGGTCAAACAAAGCCGATCGGCGAAATTGGCCGGTGGCCATCTTGGATTTTGGCCAACCGAAATGGCTTTAAAAATCTTCTCCGAAACCGCTTGGTGGATCGATTCAAAACTCACGAAATATCATATAGGGCAAGAGCTGAACCAAGTTTGTTCGAAGGAACTTGATTGGCCAAATGGTTCGACGGCCATCTTGGATGACCTAGTTTCGTGAAAATTACTTATTCTGCAGAACCGCTGAATGGATCGGGATGAAATTTTGGGGATATGATTATGGACTAACGGCCATTAAAGTTTGTTCATGGGAAGTTAATAAATAAAAAACATGGCCGCCGTGGACCAATCAAATTTTAGCGTGTTTGGCTGCCATATTCAATTTTTTTTATTTGATGGATTTTGAATCCCAAATTGGTTTTCTTAACTCCGCTTACTTGTCAGTCAGCTGCCATATAGCGATGGCCCCATCCGTCTTCTGTATGTCCGTCCATCCATCTGTCTGTCCATCACCAACAATGGCGGCTCATTTTGTTATTTCTAGACAGATTGACACCAAACTTGGTCACAATGTTAATGTCGGCATCTAATATCTGTGTTGGTGAAAATGAAACTGATAGGCCATCAAATGCCAGAGTTACCACTCCTTAAATATTTGCAGTCTCACTTTCATAGGGCAAATATAGGTTTGTTCCCACCATCCATTCATTTATCCCTATGTCAGATTTTATTGCCAAACTAGATATTAAATTCCAATTAACAGATTAACCTTTCCAATACTGCAGAAATATTTATGACATGTATTTTGTGCTCTGACATCTATGCTCTTAAAAATATTTTGAAATGTATTTGATTGAAAGTTGTTGCTGCCTTAGGCAGCAGTGAAAGTTGTTGCTGCCTAAGGCAGTGATGACTTTCAGTCAAATTATTTTTTAAATCTACTCCAGCTCACCCTACCTCTGCTGCTAACTTGGTGATTCAGCAAGATGCCCATGTGTTAAATGGATTGTGTGGTTGTGGGTAATAACCTGCTATAAAGACCACCTACCTGCCTTTAGAGACCATTTTCTTCAATTGTATTTAAACCTCTAATAACCGTCTGACTGAGTTTTTGCAGACGACATATTCCAAAGGTTATATCTCTGAACCTGATAAATATTTTGAAAACAATTGGACTGAAATTGTTGGTGGCTAAGCCGCCAACAACTTTCAGTCGAATTGTTTTCAAAATATTCAACAAGTGAAGAGCTTTTGGAAATTGAAATTATTGGTTGCACTGGCTTGCATGAGTGAGACAGTTAAGAAACCAGCTGTAGTTAGCACTGATATCATCTATTTTTACTTAAACATTGTTCAAACTCACTAATGCAAAAAAAACAGTCCAGAGATTGTTGTCAATATCTCGAAAACTAGACCATTTGACTGAAAGTCATTGGAAGTGACCGATGGATGTAAAACTTAAGTAAGATTAGTTGAAATGCCAATGTTCCAGGTGAGCGATACAGGCCCATTGGGCCTCTTGTTTACCACAGGAATGACTGACTCGATAACTGAGCCATAAAATCCAGTCCGGGGCCGACTTACTCATTTGAAATCATTAGCCAGTGGATTAGCCTATTTTGGGATTTCATTAGCCAAATCTGGACTTTGTTGATCCCACTAGATCTTACGGCTAATAGCAGGTCATGTAAGAAATAAAATATTGGATCGAATTAGATGTGCCGTCATGGTTTAAGAGGAACTGACCTACCAACATAGGTTAGGTCTGTCTCTGCCAGTGATAATTCCGGTGATAAATTTTCAATAATTTTATTCTCTTGGCCTGTAAATGGACATTCAATAGGCAGAATATTTAAATTTTCTTGACCAAATTTAACCATTAAAGAGTTAAGGCTGATGAGAACGGTCCAGTTTCTAATATTTCTACATGTAAAGTGATTCAATGTTGCCTTTCAATGTGTGCTTTATGAGGAAGGGGTGCATTCCCAATCTACAGTATCAGATAAATCATTGATTGATCTAGTATTTTTATTGCACTTTACTATTACTATCATAGGCACTACTGATGGCTTTTAACCATTAATGGATGTTTTGCATGCCATGTTGTTATTAGTGGACATTGACTACATTATGATCGATGGACAGACAGATGTACTATTATTCATTTCTGATGCTCCATGAATTGTTTTATAGCATGTCTCTTCATTATTATTAAGCTTAAAGCATAATCTCATCCTGAGAATTGTCTTGGTTTCATTAATAAAACAATTCTGTTATACCACAAAATTACATACATTGTAATCGCTAGGCTACCAGACGTGCCAGAATAATGGAGGGATCCGACCTGTCACACAAGTATCTAACTTGATAATCAATTACATCACTAGTTAGCCGACATCTCAGTCATAATGACGTATTTTACCCCGCCAGGACAATCGAAAAGTCGTCATTAGTGTACGAATTGTATGTCTTTGATGAATTTACAATTTAATAAACATTCTCTTGAAGATTTTGAAACTAGTTTGGCTGTGAGCTATTCCTTGCATACACAAAAACAGCCCGGTCAAATTAATTTCAAAATATTTCCAAGCTTACCTGTATATTTACCCTGAAATTGGGTTTGGTGGAATTCAGCATTCAAAGTATATAAATCGATTCCAACATGCGTAAAAAGTTGGTAGAGCTTAGCTAGAAATGGACAGTGCATAGTAGAAATGGACAGTGCATAGCTAGAAATGGACAGTGCATAGCTAGAAATGGATGTGTGTGACAGTTTTTATGAGCACTGTCATTATCCACACACTATGCGATATGTTAATAATTCCTGCCAGTCGTTTCATCAATGACACAATTGGGCAATAAACATGATAAATTTACTAAAGCGTCACTTATACTATGAATGAGGTGTGTATTGATTGAAGAGAAACTCGCTGCTACTACCATGACTACTACAATGCGCGATCTCCTCTGCTGGTTATCCTTATTGTAACAGCTTGCGCTTGCATTTAGATTACAGCTCTGAAGTATTCTCTAGATTTTGTATAACTGGGTGGTCACGTCAATGCCAGAGTTAAGACTTGATTGACGGGTACTTTAGCTAGCACTTTACCTTAGTGACACTGTGAGACTACAGTAGTGCAAGACAGTAGAAATTGATTCGTTCAAATTGTGTGTGCTTAACAACAGATTTGGCATCTTTGTTCATTGATGTCATTATTTGTACGATTTACCTTAGTAAAAGTCTTCATGCATCAAGTCATTTAAATTTATCTTGAAGTCTTTTTGCATGTAGTCTGATTTGATTACAACGATATAGAGTAAGATTTTAAAAACTCAGATTAAAGCAGCTTTAATTAGTTATTAGCTCACCTGCCGTGAAAGGCCAAGTGAGCTTGTGCCATGATGACCATCTGTCGTCAGTCCATTTGTGAATCGTCTGTCCGTTCATCACTCATCTGTCATCCAGCATAAACTTTTTCTTAAGCAACTTCTGAAGAACCACTGAGCCGATTTCAATAATATTTGGCAGAAAGCATCTTCAGGGCCTAGAGATACAGGTTTGTTCAAACAAAGCCGGTTGACCAATTTAGCCAGTGGACATATCTTGGATTTTGGTTGATTTTTTATTATTTTTTAAATGTCTAAAGATCTTCTTTTTCGAATTTGCTGGGGAGTTCGATTCAAAACTCATGAAAGATCATCCAGGGCAACAGGAGGACATACTTTATTCAAGGGAACTTGATTGGCCTAGTACTTTATCGGACAATAATTTTTAGCCTTGATGACCTAGTTTTTGTGAAAACATCTACAGAACCACTGAATGGATGAGGCTGAAATTTACGAGCATATGATTAGGGACTAATGCCTATGTTCCAGGTGAGCAATACTGGCTCCTTGGGCCCCTTGTTTAAAGTCTCAAACGTGTGCTGTAGTATCCATGCTAATTGTGCTCCAGCAACCTACAAAATCACAAATTCTTTGGGCTTACTAAAAAAAACAATGGATTAAACGAGAGAAAGATCAATGGATGAGGGTCTACAATATCCTATTTTAAAGCAAGTGTTTTTGTCACTCGTTAATCAGTATCTTAGACAACATAGGATACAATAGCTCATGCAAGCATACACGACATGAGTGACACAGGTAAGTATTTGATTAATCTTGTTGCGATTCACTAGTCACACTCTTTCTTGTATTAAAATTTGAGCCAAATCGGACTGGTAGTTTCTGAGATATCAATCCATAGATCCAGAATTTAACCTGATCGAGATCCTGGTTCCTTTATCCAAATCACGCCAACGTCTAGAAATCCTGTTGCACGGCAAGTTCCTTCGCTGTGTTAAAACCTCAACCAAGTCAGATCAGTAGTTTTTTAAATACAGGTCCAGAGAGATCGATGATTGACTACCCTTTATGGGGCGATGGTAATCAAAAGTTTCAGAACTTGTTTTTCATCATTATTCATGCTTAGACCATGTTTCAGACGTGAGCTAAACTTGCGAGTTAACCCTTTAACACTCAAATTTGTTCAAGAAAATGTCAATTTTCTCATAGAAAATGTCCATTTGTAGACCAAGAGAAGCCTATTTTTGAAAATTTACTATTGGAATGACTGGCTCGCTTATCGAGCCAGTCATTCCAGTGGTAAGTTTTCAAAAATGGGCTTCTCTTGGTCTGCAAATAGACATTTTTCAAGACTAGTGTTGATGCCATTTTTGGCCGATATAAGTGTTAAAGGGTTAATGCATTATCCTTCCTCTCATCGCTGAAGTATCAAGTGTTAATTGTCTCAAATTGAACAGACCTAAATACATGTAGGAAAGCTGTGGCATATTTATGCTCCTATGTTAATGTAAAAGCCACTGGGGCTTATTTTCTTTTCTATTATTTCTGTCCATCCATGTGTACATCCCTCCATCTATCTGCACAGATTTCCTTGCTTGAATTTGATAACTTAACTTCTAATTGGAGTATGAGTGTGTGGATCTTCCATTTCTATTTCCATCAGTTTGCGCGTGATCCATCCATCTCAATTTTGGTTGATCCATCTCATTTTGGTTTATGGTCTCGGAGCAACATATACACCTGTGCAAAAGTTAAGCACCACCCTATTTTTACGCACATGCGAGGGTATATTCATGTGCTATGAAGAAAGCAATAGCATAAACATTTATGTACCCATCCATCTTAGTGCAAGAGGTAATAATGCAACTAGAGGAATGCTGATTATGATGGTGGGGAAACACTGTATGTTTTTGTTTGAACTTGAAAACGAGGCCTGAATATGGTTACATTGACACAACTGACAACTATTGCCCTACAGTTGACACACGTGGCTAGATTGTCATTAATGGTGTCTGAAAACGAAGTTTAACATCTGTGCACGAGTTTGAGACTGTCATTATTAATACCGGGTATATCCACCTTGTGCCTGGACACGACGTCTCATGCTGGTCACCAACCGACTGATACGCCATTGTGGTATTTGTTGCCATTCAAGATGGAGTGCGTCTGTTAATTCCTGTAGGTTCTGCACAGGAGGATCCCTCCTTCTCACCATGTTTCCCAGAATGTCCCAGATATGCTCAATAGGGTTCATGTCAGGGCTCCTTGCTGGCCATGGTAGGGTTTCGATGGCATTCTGGCGGAGGTATTCATGCACAGCTCTAGCACAGTGTGGTCGGGCGTTGTCATCCATGAATATAGGGTGGGTTCCAGGTGCATGATTTACAAAATGAGGGACCACAACTCTATCCAGTATGGAATCTTGATATCTTTGTCCATTTAGTGTTCCAGGTACAGTCAACAGATCCAGCTTACAATCAAATGAGATGCACCCCCATATCATAACGGAACCTCCACCAAATGGAACTTCTTCCATGATGTTACGTTGGTCGTACGCCGTGCGTCTGGACCTCCATACACGAGTTCGACCATCTGTGGCATGAAGCAGGAACCGACTTTCATCGGACCAGTGTACCCGTCTCCAGGATCTCATGTTCCAGTGTCTTCTTTCGTTGCACCACCTCAGACGCTCCTCTTTGTGGTGTGCAGTGAGGAGAGGACGTCTGACAGGTCTCCTAGCTTTCATGCCAGCAGCATACAGTCTCCTTTTGACGGTAGACATTGACACTCTATTGCGCGTTTCCCATTGCTGGCTGAGCACGCTGCTGTTGGTGAATGGAGATCTCCTAACAAGGCGTACTAGGGCTCGATCATCACGGGCAGTAGTCTTCTTCGGTCTTCCAGATCTAGGCCTGTCCTTCACCTCGTTAGTTTGCCCATGTTTTGCAATCAAACGACTGATTACAGTATGGTTAATGTTCAGCTGTCTGCCAATCTCTCTGCATGACATACCAGTGGTATGCATGCCTATGATTTGCCATTTCACACGATCACTTAACCTTCATCTTGCCATAGCGGTTCACAATCAAGAGCTAATTCTCTCTGTACAAATAAACCACGGTCATGAACACAAAATTCCTAATCTTGTCGCCTAAATCTGTATGTAATGTTCTACACCTCAAACTGGACTTTTACATAACTGAACACGTGTGCTGTTTCCCGCCACGCACGGACATCAAGCGGCGTGAAGTCATGCATGCATGTGCATTTCATACTTGGAATTATGTCAGCTAACGCGGGGACAAAAAGTATGGCAGCCTAGTTGTACCATCATGTTTCTACGTTCTATTGTTTTTGCTGGTGCTTAACTTTTGCACAGGTGTATATATCTACTTGGAGGCATGGGCCAGTGTCACATGTTAGCCGATGTCACATGTTGGCCAGTGTCAGATGTTAGCCGATGTCACATGTTAGCCAGTGTCACAATTTAGCTGATGTCACATGTTACCTGATGTCACATGTTAGCTGATGTCAGAGGGGGCCAATTGGGGTGATTGCCCGTCACCCCTCCCCCATCAAGTACTTGTAGTTTACAATTTTTTAATAATGAGGAAAGTTAGAAACTTAGTAAAGTTATGCTGTTATCTGTCACACAGAATGCAGGAAATGGCTTCTTAGAGCATCTGATTTTCAAATCCCCTCCCTCACGCAATGAAACACCATCTCTCACGCCCACCACAATGTTGCCACCCCTAAACCAGTCTTACATTTAGATCCATTCATGCTTGGAGGAGCTTACTGAAACACCAGGAGTCATAGGCTTAATAAGAAACCAGCTATTATCTTTTTAGTAAGAGTTCAATCTCAGCAGTATTATAAGCATTGTTTATCTTTAAAATTAATTTACGCTCAAGGTCTTTTAAATTCATAGGTTTACCTACAATTTTAATAATATTTGTCCAGACTACCAGCCTATGGATTAAATCATCTCCTTATTTTAGTTATCAAAACTTAACATAATAGTTCACTTGCATAACTAGTGCTGATAAATTTGTTTTGTAATTTGTATTTCCAACAAGATAAGTAGCATTTTGTATTATAACCATTGAAGCGGTTTGAAAATGTGAGCTTCTGTAATAATTTCCTGTTACATGTAAATTTGAAATTCAATATTTTAGGAGAAATTTAAGCTGCTGCCGTTTACAATAAAAGCTTCCAGATTTCTGATGGTAGACTAATTATGTGCTCTGTAGGACATATATTCTTAAAAACTTTGAACAATTCACAGTATGCTTGACTACTTGCCACTAGCTATAGACAGACTGTGACTCACTGCTAAACAGCCCCAGATTTAGGCAATCAGCATTCCTCTCCTAATAAGGATGCTTGCTGCTGGCTGGCTGCATACATATTCATGAATAGGAACTAAGTTATCGATAGCATGATACCTGTAGCTGCTTGTACCATATACATGATTCTGTAAGCTGCCTCACATTCCTACCATTGTATGTATGGAGAGGCTGAGCTGTAACTATGAGGGTTATTGGGTACTGATTTTCATAGGGAGATTTACATGGAAGTATGCTGAGCATATATGATAGTTATGTTATTGGTATCCATAAACCTGACTTATGTGTACTGTACATAAGCCTGAATTTATGAAAAACCAATACTATGAGTGATTTGATTGTACTTTCATTTGTATTCATGAACAATCTATATAACTGTATATTACTAATTGATAACACTATACACTATATTTTTGGCAAGTGGAGCAGACTCAGCTCATCCCCCCAGATTTTTGGCTTGTGCTCGTCACGCAGGTACCGGATAGGTGATGAGATACAGGCACCGATAAGTGCAGACTGTCCGTGTCCATAGATGAGAGTCACCTTGGTGGGAGCACAAGCCAAATTAGTACGTTCAATCGTACATCATCCCCCACCACTCTTGGCTTGTTAGCTGAGACTGTTCAAGTGGAGACGCGAAGGAACAGTAAGGCGCTAACCTACCTAGGTGCACGTGTCCAAGCGGTGGGGCATGATAACCTTACTGCCTATTGAAATTTGGAAGATTACTTGTTGGGTTGCAATATTTTAATGCTGAAAAGCCTACTGTCTAGTGAAATTTGGGAAATTAATTATTAAATTGCAAGAATTTAATGATGAAACGCCAAAACTCAGATATTCTGGAATATCCCATTCTTGAATAGCTGAGTCCCCCAAATGAACAGCCCAGTCAAAATAGTTCCAAAACATCCAAGAACTTAATTGTATATTTACATGTGGCTACTCCCATTTACTTCTTAGCCAGTAAATTAGCCTATCCAGGTCCTTGTAACCATCGTGAGAAGTACACCCAAAAAACAATTGTTGATTAAGTAGGTCCATCCCTGGCTCCAACCGGTAGTCCAAATGGACCAGGACACCTAACGTACGCATATACACTGGCATACACAGCACCTACGCAAGTAATACGTATACAGATCTGCACCTGTACATATGTGCACATGTGCGACCCACTCCATATGCAAGGAATCTCAGGAACTTGAACAGACACACCCGCCGGGCCACTTATACCCCATGCAGGAACCTGAAGGAAAAAAAAAAATCTACACATATATATACATCTGACCACCTGTCGCTCGATATATTTTGAATCACCTGTACGTTGTACTGCTCTGCCTTCTTGCTGAACTTGTCACCTCAAATGGTCACTGTGGCACCGAATCCCCAAATCTATCAGACGCGTATACTCGTTCGAACAGTCAAAACCAGAGTACGGACCACACCAGGATGGATTGCTCTCAAAATTGACAGCTAGGAATAAGTATTGACATGAGGTATACTATGTAAAGCCATGAGCATGGTGTGGCCCCTCCAACAGATTTGCCTGCATGAACCACAACAACTGCCACAGCCATATAAATATCATCTACACATGTATGCGGCGAAACACGTAATGAACGCCACAACACACCGGAGCTGCATGAATAGGTATCATTATTCATATCGAATGCATAGTCGTAGACCAGACCGAGCATATCAGATGCCGGAGCTGCCAGAATAGGTATTGTTATCCATATCGAATGCATAGCCGTAAACCAACACCGAGCATATCAGATCCACCGAATATACCGAATCCAAGGTGAGCGCCAACCAGAACCCAGCTGGTACATGTCGCACGTAATCTGCTACCTTTGACGAAGATGAGTAACACATAGCGCCAAGTCTACCATCGACTGAAGATTTATATATACATATATACAAATAAACCTAAATACATATAGGCACCATAGCTCTGGCGCCCAGTGTCCGCCCTATGTAGATAACATTTCCACAAACCGCTACTGCCCGGCACCAGCAACAGCTTACCGAAACCTTATCGCCAACAGGCTTAGCCACCTACATAATATCTGCGTTTGGAAAGATAACAAGGAACTATATACGCTTAATCAAGAATGTCCAGCGCCTACAAGCGACCTCTGAGCCTCCCTCAAGGTATGGTGGGGGTCCTAATATATCTACAATATGTGTCCGTGGACCACCTGCCCAACACCCTAATCATATGATCCTCCATGTGAGCTGCTGCTGCCGTGGTCGCAGCACCAATACGAAAAGAATGACCACTGTAGCGACTGGAGTCTATACCAAGACCCTCCAACACACGCCTAAACATACCTATGAAGTCTGATCTACATAAAGCTTCCCCATTCCCGGATATAAACAAGGGAAGAAAAGGATCCCCTCTCCCTCGGAGACGCATGTACCTACAGCAAACGTCATATGGACATATCGTATGACCCGTCTTAAACAGTTTGATGGCTATGCCTTCACGGAAAGGGTCAGTTTTAGAGCGACGCAAGACTAACGATACACATTCTGGCACGATGTCTAAATCACCAACACAAAGATTTGATGATGGGTCGAACACGCCCTGCACTACAAACTCACCACATCTCAAAAAACCAAAGAAAGCAACAGTGCATGCCGTCTCAAGCATCAAATCTTCGAACTCGGTGAAAAAACCCCTTCGTAGAATCAAGCACACCCTCTCCAGTATGTCAAAGGTGACTGGGTATCTAAGTATAGCTGGCTTAACATGAACCCGTCTAACCCCATTCAAGATGGCCTGCAAGCGCTGAAGACTCCCTGCTTCAGGGTATGACAGATTATATTCCAAACACATAAATCTAACCCCACAAATGTATAATTTTATCGTGCTATAGGCCAACTTCAGTCGATTGTAGCAATGCGCCACGAAGTATATAAGTAAATCCTCGGATACGGGTACTGACTCCATGCTCATCATCACTGGTACGGCACCTGTGAAGAGCAGGAACCGTAAGTACGTACTCCATCCTGTCCTGTATGCTCCCCTTGTCGAGGGTGCCACCGCCGCTTTCCACAAGTCATCTACGACACATCTGAGTGCCACAAAACCACTGCCGGAGGCGGTACGGCACATGGCGATGTCCTGGCATGAGGTGCTAATTGCCGGAAACGTTCCATCTGCAAACGAGACAAAGCATCAGCTATGTTATTAATGGATCCTGGAATATGTTTTGACAAAACAATGAAATTGTTAATTACCGAACATATCGTGAGCCTTCGTACCAAAGGCATGATTTGAGCCGATTTTGACCTCCCTTTATTTAGGATCGCAACCGTAGCCGAATTATCACACCTAAATACGATACGCTGTCCGCGCCATAAATGACCCCACAACATAGCCGCCACAATGATAGGATATAGTTCCCGGAATGCTATCGACAAGTTGTCCTCTTCCCCAATCAATGCAGTCAAGGAATCTGGCCACGCTTCGGAAAACCATTGACCCCTATAATAACCTCCAAAACCGATAGCACCAGAGGCATCAGTATACAGCTCCATGTCCCTATGATCTATAACCAGTGGATTGTAGAAGACAGAAATTCCATTCCAGTTGGACAGGAAGTAAAGCCACATTCTAATATCCTCCCGGCTCTCCCTGGTAATTTTTACAAAGTGATGCAGATCTTTCACAGTCGTAGAGAGGGCGATAAGATGTGATACGAAGGACCGGCCAGGAACAATAACCCTACTGGCAAAATTGAGATGTCCCAGCAACTGCAGTAATTCCTTTTTCGAACATGACTTACGACTAGAAAAAGATGTCAAAAACTGCACAATGCGCTCAAGCTTATCCATGGGCAACCTAGTCTCCATTCTATCTGAGTCTAAAACAATTCCCAGGTATTCAATCACTGTCGTTGATCCACATGTCTTATTTCCCGCCATTGGAATATTAAGTCTATTGAATATTAAATGTAACAGGGCCATATTACGCTCTCCACAATTCTCTGGGGCCTCAAATGTTATAAAATCGTCTAATAAATGCAAAATGTGTCCGATTCCATATCTGTTTCTGGCAATCCAGCAAATGGCTTGTGACAAGGTATCGAATATCTTAGGGCTTGAACGACAGCCAAATGCCAGCCTAGTGTAAAAATAATATTGACGTCGCCATTGAATACAGAATAAGTTCCATTGTGCGGGAAGGATCGGTATAATCTTAAAAGCGTCTGAAATGTCTGTCTTGCACATGGTGGTGGACCTACCCAAACGCTGAATAATCCGAATAGCATCATCGATTCTCACATATGACAATGAGCAGCTCTCTTTGTCTATCAAGTCATTTACACTCGGGTGATATGCATCATCATGCGGTGAGGAAAGGTCCACAATCAAGCGGTGCTTTCTCGAATATTTTCCTGTAGCCACTCCGACCGGACTAACCCTATAAGTATCAAATGGGGGTGTATCAAAAGGGCCGCTCAAGAAACCTTTCGTCGCCTCACTCTTAACCAGGTCATCCACAATATGTTTTTGTTTCATTGCGGATTGTAAGTTCTTACACTCCCGAGTTGGTAATGTGCTACAGGCCACTCCAGTGTCAAAACCGTACTTCAGCCCTCCACACAAGTACTGCACAAAAAGTTCATCAGGATGTCCCCGCAATTCATACTCCAGTCTATCAACATTCACCGGTGAAACAACCTGATAGTCCACGATAACGTCGCTCAGTCAGGCCTTATTTACTCCCCCAAGCTTCTGAGATGTGCCACCCTTGCAAAATTTAGATGTGTGACCTGCAATCCCGCATGAGCCACATGCATGTGTATAGGGGCATGCTGTGCGAAAGCATTTCCCAGAATTAAAATTGTTGCATACCTCCGCTCCATTCACCCTGAAGCGGGCCCGTCCCAATCTATCCACTTCCTTGTTGTCGTACCTCCTTGTCACAAGATTGCCAGGTGTGCGGGAGTATGGCTGAAAATTCAGGTTCCTCTTAGTACGTTGTGGGCAGAAGTGAGTATTGTGCGTCGTTGAATCGCAGAGCCTACAACAATTAACCCTCGCATTCCCTATCACCATGCTCAACAAGGTATTGTCCTTAAGTGACCAGTCCACTTTCACGTTACTGTCTCTGAGCGCAGACGCCGCTCTCGCGGAAAACTGCAAATGATAGTCATAATACTTTGGACCATACACGTTGAATATCTCTACCAAATTTGCCTCGTATCGATCCAATTCAAGGCTTCTCTCCGGAAACTTCTTTGTCATTACCCTCCTGAACTTCCCAAACGCTGTTATGAACTCGCTAATTGTCAGGTACTTCCCGAGGCGTGGATCCTCCGCTACATTTTCAGATCTTCTCTGCCCCTCAGAAACTACCTCATATTTAGGGATCAATAGGGTTGCTAGGTCTATGTCTTTCCCATCCCATATCTTTTTCTGCAAAGACTCTGACACAATGTCTATGTGGTTTATACATTCGGATGGGACACCATATTGAGACAATGGTAAATGGTACCCACCTCTGTTCGATGATACGGTCAGAACATCAACGGGTGTATTTGCTGGACCACGACTCTGTTTCCTAAACTCATCCATCGCCGACTGTAGCGTATTCCCGGGACTGGCTTTTCCCGGAAGCACGTTCGTGCTCTTATCTTTATCCAGCAAACCAATCACGGCCTGCTGTAATCCCATCATGGTTTGCTGCATAACGGTCATCGACGACATAACCGCAGTCAGATCATGGCTACTGTCACGTACGGCATTGTTTACATGTACATCCCGCTCTATAGTACTCCGCTGAGTAGTTTCGGGCATTAACTGCGGAGCTATTTCCGCCCCGTTATTACTTCGCTGAGTAAGTTCCGGTGTACTACGTACATCCGCTTGCGTATTACGTACATCCGTTTCGCCGCTGCTCTCACTACTTCGCTGAGTAGCCTCTTGTGAACTACGTACTTCCGGTCCACTAACGCTCCCGATTGAATTAATTATGTGTGCAGTCACGTCGGCATCTACGCTGCCATCAAAGTTATTTCTGGACACAGGTCGATTGTTAGCGCTGTCCAAATGAACCGTCCCTCGACGCCGTCCCGTATTATCCAAATACAATGTTTTCATGGTACCCTTCGCCATACTTGCTGGAACATATATTCCGATCTTCAACAGTTCATCTCTCAACTTGCTGACAGTCCAATTGACAGGATTCGCTACGTCCCACGGAGCATTCCGCGCCCGCCGACGCCCACGTTTCTCAACTTGGATTTGGGCGTGGTCGTCTGCCATGGCAATTGTCACTATTCACACTCGATATCCGACTTACAATGTCTTTTTTTTATTTTTTACCAAACTGGTAGGCCTACGACACTGAATTTAATACACGATTATCTCGAATTCCTATTATCATGACACTTTACTGGCAAATTAACCACTAAAACAACTGACCTTTATGCTTAAATTCCTTACTGTACAGAAAAGGTTACACTATGAGACCAGGTAGGCCTATAACAACGACTTACTCAAAACAAACCATCAACGAACAGGCTCGTAGCCTTCTTTTACTTTCGATTATTTGAAACTTATTGACACTGTTACTGCTATTACAATTCAACCATTAAATTAATAACTAAGCGCACCTCCTACACAGAAGTTAACCCTATGAGATCGGATAGGCCTACGACAGCGACTTATCTAATTAGTTATTCTCACTTTTCCATTATTTCATTTTATTTTGTTTTAAAACCAACGCACTGCAAGCAAACAAACTTGCACAGTTACTTAGATTACTTGGGAAAAAAACAACCCAACTCAATGACACTATTAGTATTACTGCTGTCACAATTAGATGATAACTTGTAACTTAATTTCAAATTTTTCTGATGGTAGACTAATTATGTGCTCTGTAGGACATATATTCTTAAAAACTTTGAACAATTCACAGTATGCTTGACTACTTGCCACTAGCTATAGACAGACTGTGACTCACTGCTAAACAGCCCCAGATTTAGGCAATCAGCATTCCTCTCCTAATAAGGATGCTTGCTGCTGGCTGGCTGCATACATATTCATGAATAGGAACTAAGTTATCGATAGCATGATACCTGTAGCTGCTTGTACCATATACATGATTCTGTAAGCTGCCTCACATTCCTACCATTGTATGTATGGAGAGGCTGAGCTGTAACTATGAGGGTTATTGGGTACTGATTTTCATAGGGAGATTTACATGGAAGTATGCTGAGCATATATGATAGTTATGTTATTGGTATCCATAAACCTGACTTATGTGTACTGTACATAAGCCTGAATTGAATATTTCTTTCCTTATCAATGGAAAAATCCAGTTTGTCGATCAATCATATGACGTTATAATCAACAACATCACATGTAGGTTGATTTCATAATCAATTACATCATGAATGATGCAATTTAGTCTGTCATAAATGCTTAATAGTCTATCAAGTTCTATGAATTGTATGCCTTTACCATTTAATAAACATGCTGCTGAATATTTTGAAACTAATTTGACTGGGCTATGGGAGCAACAGCACCCAGTCAAATTAGTGTCAAAATATTCAACAGCTTACCTGTATAGTTTTCTGAAATTGAGATTCAGAGAGTGTAGTGATCAATTGATTCAGACACTGACAAGGCATGGGTGGAGCTTAGCTAGAGGCAGGCCATAGCTAAAACTGGATTCATCCATTAAACCTGGTATGAATGGTTGAAGGTGTTGATGTAGCTAATTAGGTCCCGGCGCCTTCCCGGAAGTTGAGGGAGCCCTATAGTAATCACTGCGTCCGTCCGTCCATTCTGCCATCCATCCATCCTTCTGTCCATCCACAATATCTCGTAAACAGCATATCATACAGAACCACTTCAGATATTTTATTGAAACTAGGTATATGCCTCAGCTATGATGCGCAGATGTGCCTTTTGAAGGATTCATCTTTAAAGTTCCAAGATCTTGGGTGAAAATTGGCTTTTTAATGCAAAGACTCAGGATTTTTGTGAATTTTCTCGTAAACACAATATCATACAGAATCGCTTAAAATAATGTCATGAAACTTTGCAGGTGTCTTCTTGCTGATGGGTAGATGTGCATTTTGAAGTGTTCACCTTTATAGGTCAAAGATTTTTTGTGAAAATTGGCGTTTTAATGCAAAAACCGCCTATCATACAGAACCACTAAAGATATTTTAATGAAACTTGTTTTTATACCCTGCCAAAAAAAAAGTGTGTGTAGTATGTAATGGTGTTTACGGGCAGGCGGGAGAGTGGTTTCCTCATGATAACTCGCTACCATTTATCGGAATGCTTTGAAACTTTATAGGATGATGGGACTAGGTCTGAGGAAGAAACCTATCGAAATTGATGATGATCTGAAATCTGTCTAGCAGAATGCTTTGAGACGTCATAGGGTGACTAGGTCTGGAGAATGAACCTATAGAAATCGATGATAATCCGAAAGCCAAGATGTCCACCAGCCAAGGGCGGCCATCTGGAAAAGTGTTTTCCGAGCTGTAACCCTGTTTAGTGGATCACTTTGGGACTTCATAGGATTACTGGACATGGTCTGAGGAAGAAACTTATTGAATTTGGCAGCCGCATCTTGAAAATGGGTTATTGGACGATAACACCATGACCCTTTAGTGGATCACTTTGAAACTTCGGAGAGTGACTCAGGTCTAGGTCTGTGGAAGACATCGCTATTTTCTGATAGCTCTCATTCATTGGTTTGTCATCATGCAGTGTTTTGTACTGTTTGTGGAACTCTTGTTTATTTATTTTTTAATACATGTAATATGAATACTTTCAATAAAATTGCTAGTTACTACTTAGAGAAAGGTATTTTCAGTGATTGTGGGTCAATGAGCCAAACTGAGATTTCTCTGAGTCAAACATATTCTAGTAAGTCCTTTAATGATCATTCAAGATTTGTCAAGAAAATCACAATTTATGCTTATTAACCGTTTAATGGTTAAATTTGGTCAAGAAAACCAAAATATTTCTTTATTGAATGTCCATCTGCAGGTGAAAAGAAGAGAATTTTTGAAAATTTAAGACTGGAATGACTGGCTCGATTATCAATTTCAAGTATACTCTTCTCTTGGCCTGTAAATTCACATTCCTCAAGAGGCCGGTTTTGGCTGCCTTGACCATTAAAGGGCTAAATGTCCATTTGCAGGTCAAGAAAAGACTGAAATGTTATCATTCAAATTCCAGTGTGAAAATCTTTTAAATGGCTTTGTTCTGGAAATGTACATTGATGGAGAGCACTGGAAAAGCTGTTTTTGGACAAGTTGACCATTAAAGAGGTAGACGGGGAGATAAACCCAAACATTGCACAAAAGTCTATTTCATTCTTCACTGATTTCCAATCCTGTCTGACAGAGATAACTGAAATTGTGATGTGACTGACATGACTGAGAGACTTTCCCCGGCGATGTACAGGCAGGCAGCTGTTCTGTAAAGCGAACACAATTCTTCAACATTAGCTATCTGAGATTGGATATTTGAGAAATCTCAATTTGGTGCCAAACAATTGTCAAATTGTCAGGAGTGATGAATTTTGTGATCTGAAGATGAAATGTTAAATTCTCTTTTTTCTGGATGACATTTTCTATGATTTTGTAGGTTGTATTTGTCTATATTGCTTTATCATGTTCATTGTCAAGCCAGCAAAATCTAACACTTGGGAAGTGTCCATTTGCAGACTAGAGGGCTGTTTGAAATTTTAATACTGGAATGTCTGAGTCGATAAAAGACTACTATATATTATTGTGAGTCACAACTAATATTTGAATTTTGGGCAGAAAATAAACATGAAACTAAGTTTTCTAACATGTGCAAATTCATTCAATATTCTAATTCCCATCAATAAACAGATCAGATCGGTGTTACTGTACTTGGGTGACACTCTGAAATTATCGATCCCCCTAGATTTTCTAAGGCTTTGAATATCGTTAGACAGACAAAAATATATAATTTACGTCAGTCTAGCCATATTCAAAGCCTTAGAAAATATAGGGGGATCGATTATTTCAGAATGTCACTAAAGTAACTGACATCATAATTCAATAGGTCACATGTTAGCCAATGTCACATGTTAGCCAATTTCACATGTTAGCCAATTTCACATGTTAGCCAATGTTACATGTTAGCTGATGTCACATGTTAGCCAGTGTCACATGTTAGCCAGTGTCACAAGTTAGCTGATGTCACATGTTACCAGATGTGACATGTTAGCTGATGTCACATGTTCCCTGATGTCACATGTCAGTCGATGTGACATGTCAGCCAATGTCTCATGGTAGCCGATGTCACCTGTTAACTTATGTCGCATATTAGCCGATGTCACATGTTAGCCAGTGTCACATGTTGACCGATGTCACATGTTGGCCAGTGTCACATGTTAGCCGATGTCACATGTTAGCCAGTGTCACATGTTAGCCAGTGTCATAATTCAATAGGTCACATGTTAGCCAATGTCACATGTTAGCCAATTTCACATGTTAGCCAATTTCACATGTTAGCCAATGTTACATGTTAGCTGATGTCACATGTTAGCCAGTGTCACATGTTAGCCGATGTCACATTTTAGCCGATGTCACATGTTAGCCAGTGTCACATGTTGACCGATGTCACATGTTGGCCAGTGTCACATGTTAGCCGATGTCACATGTTAGCCAGTGTCACATGTTAGCCAGTGTCACAAGTTAGCTGATGTCACATGTTACCAGATGTGACATGTTAGCTGATGTCACATGTTCCCTGATGTCACATGTCAGTCGATGTGACATGTCAGCCAATGTCTCATGGTAGCCGATGTCACCTGTTAACTTATGTCGCATATTAGCCGATGTCACATTGTCAGCCGATGTCACATGTTAGCCGATGTCACATGTCAGCCGTAGGCTTGCACAATTATTCAATTATTCATTTAATCACGATTATACTTTAAAATATGATCGTGGACGATTACAAAACTGAATAATCGAAGATTTTCAATCTCCAAGATTGTTGTTTTTCAAAATGCAAAGTAATGTACATTGTCTATTAGTAGCCCAGGATTCTATTAGAACATGAGGCATTAAATTTCCAAACAAGCATCTCTGATAAAGTGGATGGGCTTATTTTTGGTATATTTCAAGAAAAAGTTACAATCAATTCTCTAAAATGGTTAAGACTGATATACAATAACACAAAAATTGAACAATTCTCCCGAATAAATTCTTGCCGCCTTACTACTATGTTTGATAGACACCTCAAAAACATGGTTGAAGTGAAATTATTAAATGGAGCTACCTAAATATTGTGTATCCTTTAATAAAGGCCATTTATTACATCAGAATTAATTGAAATTTGGTTTAAAATGTCGAGAATAAATATAAATCATGTGATATTAGTAATCCGCTCTGGTTAAGAAGTATCAACGATTTTTAGAGCGAGTACTCTGATATAAATATCCTGGACTCAGCACTCAAATATTGCTATATATTATTGCATGATGGTAACCGAGTATCGTACTTTAAATTTGATCGCAGTAAAATTGGTACCCGTTTGATAAGAGGAAGGGTTATGATAATGCGATCTAACTTCCATCTCTAACTTCCGTTAGCGTATGAAATCCCGCGAGAACGTTTCATTCGCCTCCAATCGCAAGAGTCATTTTATTGCCAACATAAGAAGCGATTTCTCACATTTTAATTCTGGGGCGGTCAAGCTAATTTTCTCGCGCGCTTAATTCCACTTTATGTTGGTCGCTTACATTGAGCTGTCTTTCTTGCCAGATTGTATTGATATTATGTTCAGAATTAGTACTCTAATTGTTTATATTTCAAAATGATTGCGATTATGAAAACTGAATAATCGTGCAACCCTAGTTAGCCGATGTCACATGTCAGCTGATGTCACTTGTCAGCCGATGTCACATGTCAGTCGATGTCATGTGTCAGCCGATGTCACATGTTAGCGGATGTCACTTGTCAGCCGATATCACATGTGAGCCGATGTCACAATCAATATGATGCGGCTCATCATGAAAATCGAAAAGTACAGATTGTGTGTCTGTGTTGAATTTACAATTTAATAAAGATTCTGTTGAAGATTTTGAAACTAATTTGACTGGTAGTAGTTGCAGCCATAGGCAGCAGGAGCTCCCAGTTAAATTAGTTTTTAAATATTTAACGGCTTACCTGTAAAGTTACCGTGAAATTAGAATTCTGTGAATTCATGTTTCAAATTTTCAAATTGATTCAAGCACATATAAAAAAGTGGGCAGCACTTTAAGCTAGAAATGTGTGAGGCATTAATATAAGCTTAGAAATGGATCTGTCTAATAACCTTTTAACCCTCGAATTTGTTTAAGAAAATTTCAGTTTTCTCATAGAAATTGTCCATTTACAGATCTAGACCAAGAGAAGACTATTTTTTAAATTTACCACTTGAAAGATTCTCTTCTTCTCGTGGTCTGCAAATGGACATTTCTCATGACCACTGCAGAAGCTGTTTTTGGCTGATATGAATTAATAATGAGTCAGATGCAGGTTTATTAGTGACACTGCTGGTTCATGAAATCCCTAAAGCATGATTAAACCCAGCTTGCTTTAGTGAAAAAGTCAACTCCTGCAATATATATGATAATTTGTGACATTTGAGCCACATGTCATGCATCGTAGACATTGTACAGTATAGCTCATAAATAATGTAAAACGTTTCCGAAAAACCCAGAAACGTGATAGTTAGTACGATTTTGAACACTGTAAGAAATGTTCTGTTGAATATTTTGAGCATAATTCGATAGGCATCAATGTCGGCCAATGCGAGTATGTTCAAAATAGTCATTTAGTACGTTTTATTTTGCTTTGGAAAAATGTTAAGTGATTTCTGACCTCTTCTATAGATATACATTACATAAGACATGCTTAACCCTTACCCCACTGATGTCAGAATTTTAATTTTCAAATTTCAAAAAAGATGAACTGGTGTACATTTTTCAACAATTTGGTGGAAGATGGTGCTGTCAAAGACAGCAACATCGTCCACCAAAATTGTTGAAAAATGTACACTAGTTACTTTACTATTGACAGGGCAAAAGGTAGAATATTGACATCAGAGTGGTAAGGGTTAATTTGTACTATAGTTGGCAACAGATCAACAGTCAATCTCAGAAATTGTAGTGTTTGTTTTGTTAATCCGACTGACAAATGCAAACCTAAAATCAAAATTCTGTGCCAATGTCATTGAGACTCCTTCTGAGACATCTAAGTTATTCAACCTTTATCCTGAATTTATTTGATAGACACCTGTGTCTCAAAGGTAGAGTAAATAAACAGCATAAGACAGCCACAAGTTTCAGTCAAATTATTGCTTTTTTAAATCTGTAATATTTTACACATGTTGGCATTATAGATAATGAATATTACGTGTATCTAATCTAATAGACAGCTTACAAGATGAAAATACATAGGTTACCCCTTTCACCGGAGAACTCCCCATACCTCATTTTCAAGGCCACCCGTACAAGAAAACTGTTGAATATTTTGGAATTAATTTGACTGGAAGCCGTTAACTTCCAGTCAAATTAATTCCAAAATATTCAACAAAATAGGTTTTATATCGTAAAGAATATACGTTGTCCAGCGCTTGGATTTGTCAGTTAAAGGGTTAACCAATAAATGATATTTCAGAGTCAGTGATATCGCCACACCACCAATCTGGTAACAAATGGCTTGTGAATCTGAGCCATTATGAGAATTGACAACAGCTGGTATTTGAATTTGAATAGATTTTACACAATAGCAGAGTCAGTCAGAACTCCCATACTGTGTTTGATGAACCTGATTAGGAATTGCAATGTTTATTCTTGAGTTATGATTTCGTTTAAGACGTTCATCTGTTCAGCCTAGTCATAGTTATCTATAACAAGTTTTAATCCAGGTCAACTGTTTATTCAAATTACATTGTTGTGAACAAATTTACTAGTACAAGATTCTTTGAATTGACAATGACAAAACTTTTTAAGATTCAAGATTATCTATTTCATTCCCCCCTCCCCCCCCCCCCCTACACACCCCTGCGCACAAAACAAGACATTACAACATACAAAGTGATAAGTAATGCTAATGTAATTAAAACATCATACCTCAGTACACAATGTAATAATGGTGCCCGCATTTATATACAAATAACAGGACTGTACAACATTTTACAATCTGCTACAATCCAAGACAATATTAGTGGCTGATCCAGGGGGAGCACTCAGGGGCACATGGCCCGCCCTCAGCAGGACTGTCACCTGCAGGTGGCCGAGTGAACCCATTCTCAAGAGTTAACTCTCTTGAAGTTTTGGGTGCCCTCTCCCCCCCCCCCAGCAAATGACCTGGATCCGTCCCTGAATATATTTTACTTCCTGAATATAGTCTTTAAAGTGTGTATTTTAAATACTCAAATGGCATTACGTAACCATTTCATAAACTTCCATAAATCGTCCTACTTGACGTGTGTGAAGGAGTTGTACATGTTATTATACTGTTGAATCAAACTGTGTTAGAAGCCATTTAGGTAATGTGTATATATTAATATATCTAGTACAGTGCTCAGGTGCTGATTTAAGCAGTCTTCTGCAGAGGTAAAACCTATCAGATATGTGGATATAAATGATCCATTTAAAAATGTGTCATTTTATAACATTTGAGCTTAAAATGATTAATCCAGCTCAATATAGCATTTAATTTTTATTCCATGGGTACGTAATTGACCCTTGAGTGATATTTTCTATATTTAGTCACTGTGAATTTGTATGTGCTAAATGATACAAGTTTAGGCCACTGCTTTGGGTTTTTGTGACAGGCAGACTTATACTAAAAATTCACGTTTCTAGTTTTAGGTATGTCCCGCCCATCCCTAGTTAATCTCCACCCACACCTCGCTCGTGTTGGGATCGTTCGATCCATGAACTTCCTGACTATCATTTTCCAGAAAATTATGCAGGAAAACCTGTTGAATATTTTGAAACTAATTTGACTGGGTGCTGTTGCTGCCTAAGGCAGCAAGAGCAGTCAGTTTAATTAGTTTCAAAATATTCAACAGATTGTTTATTAAATGGTAAAGACATACAATTCGTACAACATGTTGGACTATTAACCCTTTAACCCTTGAATTCATTCAAGAAAATCTCAATTTTCTCAGAAAATCTCAATTTGCAGACCAAGAGAAGACTATTTTTTAAATTTTACCACTGGAATGACTGGCTCGGTTATCAGTCATTCCACTGGTAAATTTTCAATAATATATTTCTTTTGGTCTGCAAATGGACATTTCTCAAGACCACTGAAGAAGCCATTTTTGGCTGATATGAGTGTTAAAGGGTTAAGCGTTAAAGACAAACTATATCGAGTCATTTATGACGTCGTGATTATGACGGTAGCTTACACATCACGTAGTTGATTATGACGTCATATGATTGAGTGAGGAAATGGATTCATAAATTGCGAGTCACAGATAATAAACTGGAATCTGAATGAACTATATATGTAATGTCATTTTGTCATCAGTGAGTCGGAGTGAAATGCTATCATTGACGGTGTTAATACGGGCATGCCAGGAACAGAGCCACTGAATATGTTAACTCTTTAATGAGCAACCAGGCTCAAATTTGTGGTCTTGAGAAATGCACATTTGCAAGCCAAGAGAAGACTATTTTTGAAAATTTAGTACTAGAATGTCTCGGCAGGCTTGATACATATAATCGAGCCATTTATGCTAGTGCTAAATTTTCAAGAATAGACTTCTCTTGGTCTGCAAATGTGCATTCCTCGAGACCACAAGTTTTGGTCTGGTGCATAGTTCATGTCAAATTAACCCTTTAATGGTCAAAGTTAATCAAGAAAATCGAAACATTTACTTATCGGATGTTCATTTGCATGACAAGAGAAGACTATTTTTGAAAATTTAGCACTGGAATGAC
The DNA here is from genome assembly GCA_034401795.1 of Chaetoderma sp. LZ-2023a. Classification (NCBI taxonomy): domain Eukaryota; kingdom Metazoa; phylum Mollusca; class Caudofoveata; order Chaetodermatida; family Chaetodermatidae; genus Chaetoderma; species Chaetoderma sp. LZ-2023a. The sequence goes on from CM067374.1 coordinate 104,297,369, forward strand.
TGGCTCGGTTACCAAGTCAGGCATTCCAGTGGTAAAGATAAATTCTTTTCTCTTGTTCTGCAAATGGACATTCATCAAGACCACTACAGAGGGTGGTTTTGGCCGGCTTTACCATTAAAAGGTTAAACAAATTCCTTCTTACACTATGAAGAAATTATGGCACATTTGGTCTTTAGTTGGGAAAATAGTAAGCATTGTATCCGAAGAACCGACTTTCAATGGATGTAAATATGTTAATGTTGCTGTCTTCTTTTTTAACCATTGAAATGCCAGCTCCCAGTCAAATGGAGGAATACTGTTTTGGCTATGCCCCGCCCATCTCTAGATAAAGCTCCACCCACGCTTTTCCCATGTTGGGATCGATTGATCCCTGCACTCTCTGAATCTGCATTTCCAGTAAACTATACAGGTTAGCTGTTGAATATTTTGAAACTAATTTGACTTGGTGGCATGGTGGGTGTTGTTGCTGCTGCCATTGCAGTCGAGTTAGTTTCAAAATATTCAACACAATGTTAATTAAATAGTAAAGACCTACAATTCGTACAACTTCATGCACTATTAAGCCTTTATAACTAACATAATCACATCATTCATGGCGTAATTGATTATGACATCACTCCTACTTGTGATGTAGTTGATTATGACGTCATATGATTGATAGACAAACTGGATTCCTCTATTAGTTTCAGGCTAATTGAATATTCCATACATAATAAAGAATTTCACATTTCTGGTTTATTATTGTTAAAAGGTTAAAACATAACTGACAGTTATTTACTATATAATACCCAAGGTAGCAATTAGTTATCCTTTAACTCTCAAGTCGGTCCAAAAATGGATTCTGCATTGGTCTGGGGAAATATCCGTTTGCTGACCAAGAGAAGACTATTCTTAAAAATGTATCACTAATCACTGTTTTGATGGTTGAGCCAGTGATTCCAGTGATACATTTTCAAAAGATATCCTGGTCAGCAGATGGACAACTTCTGTCATGTCTGTGACAATGTGTGAGAAAATTGAATTTTTCTTGAATAAAATTGAGGGTTAAAGGGTTTCTGTGTGTGACATGTAGTAAATAGCATATTATACACTACATACAGACAATGACAGACAGAAAAGCGGTAATGTGCTAATGATTTCTGATGACAGTAATTGCCTGTCCTCTGCTTCCAAGTCCTAATTTTTTCTGCCACTGTATACTGTCCAAATCACAGAGTTCATGGAACATATGCAAGCTTAGAACGAGCTTCGTGTTAGCACTCACTAATCAGTCTGAATGTATTTGCTCATCTGTTTGTTCTGTGATTGTATGGGACTCCAATATTGTGGACAGTGAGTGAGTATGGTTCAGCTTGCAACACCATGCAGTCTATATAGTACATGTAGCAGTGTCTCATTTGTTTAGTGTTTCTTATGTAAATTGTTACTACGTACTTTCCTGGTGTTTCTGGCCATGATAATTTACTAATGGATAGTATCTAGTCAGTTTCTGTATATTTCAGTCATTTAAATTGGTGTTGATTAAAGAAAGGGAAATTGTACCATGTTGAGAAACAAGTTTGATTTGAAAATCTTCAAAAAAGTTTATGGTCAGTAAAGTTGAATTAGATGAACAATTATGTTAATATGATATTCTTTATGTAGTTGGTCAAATATCCTGTGTTTTGTTCTTTTAATGGTTAACCACTACCTTCACCCCCCCCCCCCCCTCCTACCCTATGCTTTTCTAAAAGTTGATGAATTTCAATATGGTTCTGCATTGACTATCAGTGGCAGTACTTTCGGAGCTAGTGGGGTAGATGCTCGAGGCTACCATCAACCTGGTTTCTGTAGAGTACCTGCGCGGGGGCAAGAACTCATGGTGTTTTGGTTCTACTCTCGTAAGTGGAGAGTGATGGCCTAAACTTGCCCATAGTGTCTGATAAAATGAATGCCGTTTTCTGCTTTTTATTCCACAGAGCAATAATTCTAAGTAAACTTATATATTAGTGAATCTCTAATGCCTAGTTAGTCATTGGTCTAGAAAGAAATCTATTGCTTGTGTGGGCTGAGGAAGAAACTTTATTATTATTGTGTTTGCAGTGAAATATCACGGGGATAATAAGAGCAATCGAAGATTAGCAACCCTCGACCTACCATTTCTGTCGCATTGTAAATGTTTTCAGATTTTCAGCATTTTTCCGGTCAGATCACACCCACGGTTGTGGAATCCTAGTGTATGATCACACCCTTTCTTGTGTTAAAATTTGGGCAAAGTCAGACCAATAGTTTCCATAAATCCAGAACTTGATCCAATCTTCGTCCAGGTTCTTTTGTCCAGATCAGGGCCAAAGTCTAGAAATCTTCTTGCGCTGCTAGTTCCTTCTTGGTGTCAAAATCTAAACCAGATCGGATCAGTAATTTTTTAGATACAGCTGCGGACAGACACACATAGCCTATTTGCACACAGACAGACCCGATCGCAATACCATGTTCACTTTACTGCGTGACAGTAAAAATACAATTGTCATTTCCATGTGTTAATTGACTAGATTATATCATCTTTGATTAATTATTATAAATATTTCTTAATTAATTTAACCATTATGTGCTATTCCTGTTTTGCAGAAATGAATTTTGATTCCATTGAACCTCACCCTGATAAGTTGAGTCACCTCACAGCTAACCGTGCCAGGTTGCCAGCAAAAAGACGTCCACCTTCCACAGTATTCATTGGAAATGTGAGTAATGTATTACTGTGAAAGGGCAGGAAAACAGGGTACAACCATAACTAACCCTATCGAGCCATGCACAAAACAAAACTGCAATTTCTGCCACGACATGTACCAATCTCACACATCCAGAAGCTCGCACACAGGGCTCAAATATCATATAAAAACAAAAACCTATTGCCGAACACGCAATGTCATTTATTTACTAACATGCAACAAGGGTTACAAACAGTATGTTGGAGAAACAAGACGTGTGTTAAGGAACACTAGGAATATTAAGAATAAAAAAGACACACCTGTCGCCATTCATTTTAATCTTAAAAACAACCCTAAACTAGCAGATCATAGAAGTACTCTGCCATGATCTTGACAGAAGCAACGTCTCCCCACAAGGATTATGAGCAATTCTGGATCCACCAACTGCATTGTATGGATCCCATCAGCATCAATCACGCTGATTGGTAACCCTTTAAACTACTAAGGTAGTAAAACTCAATCATTGATTCTAGTTACCACGCCTCCCTACCCTTGGTGACGCGTATGATGCAATCTAATTACATCACACCTGCAAGGACACAACACTGCGTATGACGTCATCTACACCAACTTCATATCTACTTAAATGTTCAACAACCATTCAAGTTTGCCCTGTGACTAATGGATCCTTTCCAATGCACTAAGTGCGCCAGTAGCTGCAAACACAGTTCCGGCTTATACAGGCACGATCGAATCATACACAGGAAACAGGGAATTTGGTGGTGCCTAGTCTGTGGCGAAAAAACAATCAAACTAGCAGTTTCGATCTCACCTGGTTCTCGCCTGAGTGTCCGACATTGACTGTTCCCAACACAACAATTCACTCTAATTGGTCTTTGCAACATCACCAGACAAGTAACAGCCCGTGACATTGAAACAACAAAAGAACTGAGCCCACAGCGATCTCCATATAGAAACACTTCACCACCACCTGCACAAGTCATGTACAGCTCACAAACACCGATCTCACCATCAGCACAAACGGACGCTGCCGCATCGCCATCAGCTGCACCAGAAACATCTCATCCCGCATCGCCTGAAATTGCCAAACAACCATCAGTCAGTCCAGCACAAGTTCACCACATTATCGATAGCCCCTTCTCACCAGGGCTATCCCCACGCTGACCAGACAAGTCGTGGCACTCGCCAGGATACTCCAACCCACTGTCAGGCCCAGAGCCTGACAGAAAAACTAATCTCTGGCATAGGGCCCCCACACCAGACGACTGGTTTGAAAAACTTTTCCCAGTCTACAGCACCGACATCTTCAATAACCACACACTAGAAACACCTACACAACAAAACACCTGGCAAATATTGGAGTGAGTAAGAATTAAGACCTTAGTCAGTCCTTACTCTACTTGAAGAGTTTTAAAGGTAAGAAACTACTACTTTAAAAATGTATTATTAACAAACAGTGTCTTAATAAATACTAAAAATTCTGGTGATATATGTATGACAAAGGCTATCTATCAATACAATCTAATTGATCTATTGAAACATTAGAATACATCAGTCCGCTGATGAGTACAGCCATAACATAGGCCTGCACAAAACACTAGCGGTCTGGATCAACAAATGGACTGGTTTACGCAAACATGCGAAACAATGACCGACATTCTCTTTTTTACCACAAAAAATAAAAACTGCAAACCCGCAGAGCCACATAATCTATTGTCATCCCCCCCCCCGTTTGCTCTATGCTCAACTACGCGAGATGTATATACACACTAAAAATGTACAACCCGCACATCTAGCCATATACAAAACCAACCTGGTACATGAGACCAAGAATGTGTGCAATTACTCCAATATCTGAGTACACAAACCACAACCAACCGGGTATACAGGGACAATGACAATCAAAACTGCCCCAACAACCAGGTATAAGAACACATTCAAGCGGGTGCAAATGGGTACAAGTACACAACCAACCGGGTACAAGCGGGTACAACCAGCTACATTTGGTGTAAAAGGTATAAAAGGAGTGCGCAAACAGCACATCGGCATCCAGACTCAAAAGACACTTCAGTTTTCGTCAGAACAAACACACAACGCATCAAGTTTTCGGGAAAGCTATTTTGAAAACTATCTTGCTGAATGCTGTTGCATTTTAGTTTTGACCCTAAAATTGTCATGCAGTTCTCAGCCCCCCCCCCCCCCCCTGAAGGTTTTCACCCAAATTTGGGGAAGATCCTTCCAGTAAAATTGGTGTTATATTGAAAACCATCTATTTTTAAAACAGTATTGCTGAAAGCTGTTGCTACCTTTTAGATTTTGACCCCAAAATTGGCATACAACTTTGGGACCCCATGCACGATTTTAAACTCAAGAAAATCTCTCCAATCGAGCCAGAGTTGAAGCATGTCTATTTTTAAAATGTTGCTGAAAGCTGATGTGTTTTAGCTTTTGGCCCCAAAATTGGCATGCAACTTTGGGAGCCAATGGGCAAGCTTCCACTCAAGTTTGGATAAGATCCCTCAAATAGAGCCAGAATTATTAAAAGAATTGCAAGTACAACACAAAGAAGCATTCCATGCTCGCATTAACCTTTGCATCTAGTGACGCGACGCGGGTAAAAAACAAGCCATCCATTCCTGTGATAACTCTGCAAAACTAGTCTCTTGGCTTGCAAAGGGACTTATTTATCAAAATTTTAGATTTTCTTTGCCAATCTTGACCATTAAACAAAGTTAATGGAATATAATGTTACTGGAATGTAGTTAAACACAATTGTCAGTCAGCTGAGCTATAGCTAATAGGCCCCCACCCACCCCGCACACAACTCCTCGTTTGATATCTCTCAGTCTGTCTGTTTATCTGTCTGTCTCTTAAAGGCTATCAACAATGACTTGCTGTGTTGTGTTATTGCTGGACATAATGACATCAAACATTGTGAAAATGTTCATATCTGCATCATGAAAATAAAATTGATTTAACCTCAAACACAAGAGTTATCCCTCCTTGGAAATTTTCTACAGTACAGTAGTACAGCGGCCAATGGCAGCCAATATTTCTTCGGTGACACATATTAGAACTATTACCGTCTAATTTGGTGTTGGTAGATCTGTACTTAAGGCATAAGATCGCCTACCCCCTCCCCCCCCCCCATTATAATAATTCTATCAGGTCAATGTGACTGGAATGTCAACTGCACAGAAATACGACAATGCCATACAACCTGATTTCTCTGTCTCTCTGGCTGTTGACCACAAACATTTTACCAGCCTACTATATATTTCAATACCTGTGTATTCTGCCATCGCATGTTACAAAGTTATACATTTTCAAGAATGTATATAATTTCAGCATATCCAATGTAATCCGGCAAAAGCTAGTCAATTGCCTTTAACTTTCCCTCAAGTTATTTTAATGTAGAACAAACTACATGAAATTATTATCTTCAGTTTCTAGACATGCAGGGATTCTCATATGGGTGCCTTTGGGCGTTTATATACCCATGGGACCCCTGACATTTGACCCCTCCCTGAAAATCTTGTATTATTCTTAATTATTAATTAGTTTACATTTATAGGTCTTTGCACAGAAAAGAAATACCCACAAAATCTAGCATCCCCCCCCTCCGCCCATAATTCATAGCTGTGAGTCTGCAATACCATCTAGTTTAGCATGAATGAGAAAATCTGTATTAGAACCAGTTTTTCAGTTTGGGAACCCCCAGATTTCAGCTTGGGACCCCCAGGTGTCAGGGTGTGGGTCCATGGGACCTCCAAAATTTAGATGCCGTTAGAAACACTAGACATACTAGATTCTGACAACGGTACTTGCTACTAGGGTTGCACGATTATTCGATTAATCGCGATTATATAATTCAAAATGATCGTGATCGATTATAAAATGAAATAATTGTATAATCGCCATGTTGAAATTTTTGTCAAGACACTTTTACGCTTGTGAAACTCTGCTCACGTTACCAATCATGGAAACAAACATCCGGCTATCAGCCGAATGTGTGAATGATTAAATAAATAAAATAAATAACTGACTTGTTTGTATTGACTCATGATTAGTTTTAGATGAATACAGATTGTTCACTTGGTCGCTATTTGTGATTGTTGTTGTAATCACACACGCTTATCCCGCGTTTGCCATTCTCTGAATAGCTATGCGCTAACGGTTTTCCTAAAAAAGTTCTAAAACTGATACCACGGAAATAGAACGCATTTTCTCCTGGAAAAATTCTCACTGCCTACGCCTATGTTTAATGTATACCTCAAAACATCACCGGGGAAGTGAAATTATTTGATTTGAGCGCCTAAATATTGCGTATCCTTTAATAAGGGTTTATAATATCAAAATGAATCCACAATTTGATATAAAATGGCATCACGAAAAAAATACAAATTATGTGATACGCCTCCAATTGAAGAGTTTATTTTAGAGCGAGTACTCGGATATAAATATTCTGGAATAGGGGACTCGGGACTCGGGAATTTCTATATATTATCATTGCGCGATAGGAACTGAGTATTATACTGATCTGAATAACGGGTACCCTTTTGATAAACTCCTGTTAGCGTATAATATCTCGTGAGAACACACCGCCTCCCATCAATATTAATTGTATGTCTTTGCAATTTAATAAACATTCTGCTGATTGCTTTGAGGGGAAGTTTGTTTCAACTAGGGTTGGGCGATATTGCTCAAGGCATGACGATATCGGTATCTCATTAAAATACCGCGGTATCACGATATATCGTCATTTGGGCGGGATGTGGAGTTAGGGTGTAAACATAGAATAACATGTATTTCAAATTGGTGGTGTCTACAAGTTATTTTCATTAAATTTGTTGCATTGAAACCGTAAATTGAGATCGCCATGATTGCCATTTCCGCATATTTAATACACGAAATTCCACACTTTGACACCCTTCAATATACAGTTTAAAGCAACGAATGTAATGCAACTAACCGTATTCATCACAAATAAGAAAAATAAAGGATTTTCTTCTGTTCTTGTGTTGTATTTTGTGTTATCTTTACCTTACGACATCTTTACCTCACAACAACTGTCAAACGATTGAGCAAGGAATACGCATTAACTTCATTGCGCAGAAAGGAATTCCGCAGAGCGAAATCTGATTGGCCGCCGTATCATACTTGAGCCAATCAGAATTCACACTGCAAAATTCCGACAGCTGTTATCACACCCACCGCTAGCATAGACGATGCAAATTAATAAAATAACACTGCATGATTTTTAATGAGAACCAGCGTGAAGACTGGAAGCAATTATATCAGATTTTATTTGGTCTGTAATATTAAATACTAATTTGCCCCATTGTAGACCTATTCAAATTCGCTCACTACTTAGCAGTCCTATCCATTGATCTCGAGGCGTAGCCGGGATGTGTGAAATTAATCCAGTTAACACTGCAACCAAAACTGCCACAACAGATCGAAGACTGGAAATAATTAGGCCTAAATTATTTATTTCAAGGCTATTTCTCAATTAGAATAAAGCTGTAATGTTATATGTGGAATGAATTTTGATCTGATTCGTTTAAAAATGCTAAATATATTGTATAAAGTTACATAAAACGTATAACGGTAAAGCAAGAGATTAACTTCCCCCTCACCCACCGTTCCAAGCTGTGGTATTGATAAGGGATTAAGTGTGTGTGGTTTCCTATCGACCTAAAAAGTTTTAAAGTTTAAATCTTTCACGGTCAAAAGAATGTTTAACCATGCAGATCAATGACTAATGGATAAATAGCTTGACCTGTAGTAATGACGTCATCAGATTGGAATGTGGGCAGTGAAAATGGTATTCCCCACTGACTAACACTCAGAATGAGGCAAGAAAAAACATGGCGTCGTCTATTTATGTATTTATGAAAAGTGAACAACAAAGGATTATTTTGTACTTTAAATCATTTTATTAGCGCAAACAAACCATGACTTAAATGAGCACAGATTATTTTGGAGTTTATTAAGTTTTTATTACCTCAGACAAAGACTGCTTTATTACTTAAAGACTATTACTGGACCGAATAGAGGTAAGAGTATGACATTTCTAACCTAGTTATTTATATTATGCTCACAGTTAAAAGTGCAATATCGTCCTGTCGGTATTGACGATAATTACGATTTTTCGAAATTATGACGATTTCGGTATCGGTATTCGGTATATCGCGATATTGACGATAATATCGAAAAATCGCCCAACCCTAGTTTCAACGTATTCACCAAGTTAGCTGTATAGTTACCATGAAATTGAGATTCTGGGACAAAGCTTGGAGCATAGCTTAGCTAGAGATGGGTGGGGAATAACTAAAAGTGGATTCATCCATTGTGATATAAGTACTGTAATATTTCTCAAGTGAATTTGTCAAAAAGCAGATTGAGTTTTTGTTTCTTCTTCTTTTCGTTCGCTGATCATACCGCCAGTCCTGTAAGTGACTGTCGACATGATCATAAGCGTTAAGTGCGTGGATCCATGGTTTATTAGAGTGCGCCGTGTGGCCTGGAACCTCCATCTTCAGCACTCGAGGTTTCTGTCAGGGTTACCTCACCCTTACTTCCTTTAGTTGCCTCTTACGACATGCAGAGGATACGGAAGGTGTATTCTAAGCCCCACCTACAGGGCCGAGTTTTTGTTTTATGTCCATTCATTCATTCCATTTCCATACCAAGAAGAATATTTTGGAAAATTTAGCCCTGAAATTACAAGCTCGATAACCGAGCCAGTCATTCAGTGTTAAGTCTCCAAAAACAATACTCCTTTGGTCTGCAAATGTACGTTTTCACTGCCAAAATATCAGTATTTGTATGACAACACTCATTGGTAACATCTTTCCAGCTTGCAACAATTTCAGGGTTCATACACCTTGGGCACAATAAAATTCCATACTTTTTCCAAACATATATTTCAAAATTCCAGACCCACTATAATAATTAGTGACTAATGACCCAATATTTATAAATATCTTAACACCCTCCTCCCACCCCACCCACAAACCCCACTACAAAAACAAAGAATTGAATATCTTACATTGTTGTGGCTTACCTAGTTGAGCAACCCCACCATCTTGAAAGCAATGGCATCCAGTCATATTATTTTCAAAATATTTAAAAGAATATGCTTTAATTTATAAAGAATTCCACCTGTATCAAAGAACTACCATCTTAATTGCCCCAAAAACAACAGGGGTTGAAATGTTTGTAAAATTGTACCTGTGACGGGTAGATTTTTTTGTAACTGTTACCAAATATTTGTACTTGTACAAGCAGCGTACATTTCTAATATAAAACAATAACCCGCAAGTCTGCCACAATAAAAAGCATAACCAGCTCTACGGCATTTAGTGGATAGCTTGACCCTTCTTAACTTGTACGCTTTAAACTGACAATTTAGTGCAAATGCGATTTACTTGAAAATAAGAGTTACTACGCACCGGTTTTCCTGACATATAGTCCTGTTTCTCGGTCGCTCCAAATCAATGAACCACTTAAATATCGGGTGGTATTACTGTCAGAACCTAACAATAATAATATATTGGGTCATATAACCCGTCAAAGTGGGTGCTAACATATTGCTTTACTGCGTTTAAAAACGGCACAGTGACTAGATTTTTCATTCGCCATTAGCCATCCATATTAATCGCGAGAGTCGCACAGAGATTGGTTGAAATAAATCATGTGATTAATTCGTTATGAATGACAACGAGGCACGTGATCAAAATTTTACTACGATAGTAATTTTTATTCATGCCTATTGAAATCGGATATTCCGCGAGCCAATCAGAAACTACGAGTGCACATTATCGATTGTTATTAACTACGACTGCGCAGTCACGCGAGACATTTCTCATTACCGGTGTATTAGCCGACCCCCCCCCCCCCCCCCCCCCCCACTAGGCTGATTCGTGACATAATTTTTATTGTTGAAATTAGTAACCGGGATCGTGGCGTTCTGTAAGAATGGAATGTTTACGTTTTTGGAAGCGTTATTTACGAGAATCCAGTTGGATTCCTGTATTTTTCAATTTCGGGAAAATTACGAGAATCCCGTCGAAATTAGAGGCCTGAATTAGTGTGTGTCATGGACAAATACACACTGACACAGTAGCTAGGATCTATGAATGTAGCGGTTTGATAAATTCTTAAACAGCTGTCTCTACAAGCCAACTGAAACTAGGAGAATACACTGTGAGACTCACTCAACAATGCATGTCTTCCTATGTTATATCGGGATCCAATCGCGTATGTAAAATAAGACATCGGGAACATGCCAGCCGACGGTTGCACGTACTTGCATGCATAGGTTTATAATTGAACAGTCCATTGTTGATGCATAACGTGTAGCGAGACTAGTTCCCGGCCTATGTAGTAATGCTAGCGGAAATACAACGGAAGTTTGTCTCTGACACATGCGCGCTGTCGCTTATTTATAGAATTTGACAGACAGATGTTATCGATCTTTTAGATGTTTGAAAATGCTAAATTCTGTTGTAAATAGCATGCTTCATATCAAAAAGTTGTTGAAACTTTTCTGTTTTCCACGATCAGAGATAACTACCGTTCTGGGCTTTGTCACTTACGCGACCATTTTTTCGTTCACGGTAATTTTACTTCACGTAACCGACACGCGAACAAAATGATCATTCGCGCCAAATTTTGAGGGCTGAATTGACGACGATCAATTGTGTAAGAATAATCGGGTTTAGTCGATTAATCAGCATTGGTACAAATTACCCAGACAGCAGCAAAGCCATATAAATGACGAAAGCTGCAATGGTATTTAGAAATGTCCATTTGCAGGCAAAGAGAAGACTATTTTTGAAAATGTATCACTAGATTGCCTGGCTCGATGCTCGAGTCAGTCATTCCAGTGATTCATTTGCAAAAAGTCGTCTTGTGACCTGCAAATGGATGTACATTTGCTGAGCAAAATGTCATTTTTGTGATCGATAACATTAAAGTGTAATTATAAAGGTATGTCTTGAAATATTTTATGCATTAGAAATTATTCGCGATTATTCGATTATTTAATTTTTAATCATATAAATTCACGATTTAAAAAATAATCACGATTTTCCATTTAATCATGTAATCGTGCAAGCCTATAGATATATTGGGTGTATAGAGCAATTGGATTTCCTGATCAACATAACCCCTTAAAAATATTGTTCCTTTTTTCAGATTATATAGTGATATGGAAAATTTGTGCGTTTACCTTTTGTCTCCTGCAAATCAAAAGTGAGATAGGTCAAGTTCGACTGGCTAACCATAGTTAGCTATAGTTAGCTATATCCCAATATAGCTTGAAATAGTTTAAGCTCTCAAGTTAACTAGAGTTGGCCAAGCACCCGAGCTCAGTCCCCAATGGTTTGAATGAAACTTAGATAATATTCAAAATGCCATGAATAAATGCATATAAAGGTGTAAATATTTCACTAAATAACTTGATTTTGATGAAATTATGCTTTCCTATTTTAGGTCAATGTTCCCACACCCTTATTCCTTTCCACTTTCTCTGATATAGATGCTTTTTTATGTCTTAGTGGACAAATATTAACCCATTTTCATAGGCGATCAAAACAGATAACAGAAAGGGTTAATCGAGTGGTACCTGGCTCCAAATTTACTGCAATAATAATTCAATGGGAAATCGAGTTCTAATGAACTGTAGTTAACTATCCAGCATCCAACTGGGCATAGGAAATGTGCATGTTCTGTAAACCAGCTAACAGACTATGGTCAGCCAGTCAAACATGACCATAGGTATCACTTTTGATATCAGAAGAGTGTTATGGCATCAAGACAGTTTTGAGCTTAACAAATCCCTTTGGCTTACATGGCTTATATTCCAGGTTCGGTTAAATTTGTCCTGAAACAAAATAACTAGGAAACATTTTAAAAATTTGGTGACAATCTTCTTCGAAGCCGCCATTTTAGTTTGATATAAATTTGTAGCCTCCGTTATTAGCTCACCTGGCCAGAATGGCCATCCAGTGCCCGTCGTCCGGCATCCATCTGTCAACTTTTTCTTTAAACAACTTCTCAAAAACTACTAGGCCGATTTCAATTATATGTGGCAGGAAGCATCCTTAGGGTTTGGAGATCCAAGTTTGTTCAAAACGAAGCCGATCAGCCAATTTGGCCGGTGGCCATCTTGGATTTTGGTCGATTTTTAGAAACGTCTTTCTTCTTCTTTTCAATCGCTGGTATCACACTTGGAGAGCCGTTCTCAAGATGCAGAAACGTCTTTAAAAATCTTCTACAAAACCGGTTTGGGGAATCAATTCAAAATTCATGAAACATCATCTAGGGCAAGAGCTAAGAGAAGTTTGTTCAAGAGAACTTGATTGACCAAATGGTTTGGTAGCCATCTTGGATAAGCTACTTTTCGCGAAGGGATCAGGCCGAAATGTGGGAGATTTAATTAGCGACTAAATAGAGCCATTAAAGATTGTTCAAGAGAAGTTGATACATTAAAAAACATGGTCGCCTTGGACCAATCAAAATCTAGCGCATTTGGTGGCCATTTTGGATTTTTCTGTTAAAGGATCTTGAAGACGAAATTGGTTTCAAAGGGGTTTTTGGGTATCCTAATCTCAAATTTGCTACTTTCAATTCTGTCGGATAGACGGTTTGGTGGCCATCTTGGATCGTTTTCCCTCCAAAAACTCCCATACTAAAGCAATGGAAAATTTTTAATGTCTTCTCGAGAACCACTGGACCGATTTCAAGTATATATTGGCTGGAAAAGTGTATTAGAGGGATCCAAGGTTGTTCAAACGAAGCCGATGGTCTAAGCTTGCGCGAATTTTGCTTTGAAACATGGCGATCGATTTTATTAAAAAAATTGTGATTTTTTATTAAATCATAGGTCCATATTCCCAAAAGTATAAACTGTAAAAAGTATAAAAGTGACTTGAAAAAGTTGAAATAAATGATACAAAAATAGCACAAAATTAAAACACATTTTCATGCGTCGAATTCTTACCATCCTACGTCTATGCATAATGTATACCTTATATCCATCATCGCGGGAGTGAAATTATTAATTGGACCGCTTAATTATTGCGTAAAGTTTAATAAACATTATTTCATCAAAATTTGAGATAAAATGTCGCTGAGAAAAAAATATAAATTACATGATGTATCAGCTTCCACTTATAGTCTCCCTTTGTAGAACGAGTTTAGGTCATTATCGGAGTAACGCGAAGACGTTAATATTAGTACCCGGGGAGATACTGGCCAATCCACATACATAGGACGGGAGCATTGAGTAGGTACGAGTGTAATGGCGTAAACTCGTCCTATAGAGCAGGTTATAGTTGCTTTCAGAATGTACGATTTACATTTAAGAGTAATCAACAGAACGCACAGTTCAAAATCAAGCAACCTGGAATGCTGTTGCTTTATTTTCTTTAATTTGACATGTCAACCGAATTAAAAAGGAAAAATTATTACACCGCCTAAAATTGCTAACCCTAGAATTAAAAAGAATTATGTTCACTGATTGCCTAACACTCTGCAACTAAGTATATACTTGGCATTTCATGACAGACTCGGGGTCTGCAGCTAAAGAAAGAAAATTATATGGCGATTCGACAGAATAACTATCTGGGGGATTTTAATAAATAAATCGAACTTCACGATTAAATCGAAAAATCGCGCAAACCTATGATGGGCCAATTTGGCTGGCGGCCATCTTGCGTTGTGGCCGATCTTTAGAAACGGTTTTAAAAATCATCTCCGAAACCGTTAGAGCGATCGATTCAAAACTCATGTAATATGATTTAGGACAAGAGTTGAACCAAGTTTGTTCAACGGAACTTGATTGGCTAAATGGTTCGGCAGCCATCTTTGATGACCTAGTTTTCGTGAAGACTACTACTAGAGAACCGCTTAAAGGATTAGACCGAATTTAGGGATATATGATTAGGGACTAAGGGCCATTAAAGTTTGTTCAAGGAAAGTTGATACATTATGCCGCCATGGACAAATCCAAATAATGGATTTTGAAGCCGAAATTGGTTTTATATAGGTTTATGGGTATTCTGATTTCAAATTTGCCATTTTCGAAACTGTCGAATAATCGGTTTGGTGGCCATCTTGGATCTTTTTCCCGCCAAAAACTTCCTTAAAATCTCTTCTCGAGAATGACTGGGCCGATTTCAAGTATATTTGGCAGGATGCATCCTTATGGCATATTGATCCGAATTTGTTCAAAGCAAGCCGATCAGCCAATTTGGCCAGCGACCATCTTGGATTTTGGCAATTTTTAGAAACATCTAAAATGTTCTTCTCCGAAACCACATGGGGGATTGATTCCAAACTCGTGAAATATCATCTAGAGCGAGAGCTGAACCAAGTTTGTTCAAGTAAATTTGATTGGTCAAATGGTTTGGCGGACATCTTGGATAACCTATTTTTCGTGAAAACAACTCCAGAACCGCTGAACGGATTGGGCTGAAATTTGCGAGATATGATTAGGAACTATTTAGGGCCATTCAAATTTGATCAAAGGAATTTGATACATAGAAAATCATGGCTGTTGTGTTCCTGTTACAATTCTTGTCAACTCTATGGTGGTCTACTTATAGCCGATAGCCTTTCTAATTGAAATGCCTATGAGTGATACTTGGGCCACTTGTTTGGGATTGTATTGGTCTCGCTGTTGCACAATGCTCAGTAAAGGTAATGGACCTTTCCGGTTTTAGCTATGCCCCGCCCATCTCTAGCTAAGCTCCACCCGCATCTCATTCATGTTAGGATCAATCGATCTCTGAACACCCTGACTCAATTTCCCAAAAACTACACAGGTAAGCTGTTGAATATTTTTGAAACTAATTTGACTGGGTGCTGTTGCTGCCTAAGGCAGCAACAGCATCCAGTCAAATTAGTTTCAAAATATTCAACAGGACGTTTATTAAATAGCAATGAATTACAAAGACATAAAATTCATACGTGTCAGACTATTTGAGATTTGTGATGTAATGATTGTGATGTCATCATACACGCGCTGAGCTGATTATGACATCATACGAGGTCAGGTGATGGATGGATACTTTGGAAGAGTGAATTATAGTCATTGTCCTGCTTTCCTCCAAAGTGAGAGAACTACCTTGCTAGTGTTTAGTAAGAGTATTGTAGTTCAATTCTAATTGTGTATTTCCTATAATAGAGTTGAAACGTGCTAGGATTGAAATTTTTTGTCTCGATCACTTTTCCGACGGCATCAACATTAAGGTTCTGCGTTTAGCAAAACTTCTCAGCTTATATTTCATGATTGGTTAAGCCTATTGCAACTAAACTTGGATAAATGGTTACCTATAATCTTAGGAAGCAGCATGATGATGTTGGCTTTACAAGGTCAAAGGTCACGGTCACTGTGACATTGATACAGACCTCTGCTTTTTATACCCCACCAACAAATTTGGCGGGGTATTATGTAATGGTGCCGTCCGTCCGGGCGGTCGGTCGGGAATGCGGGCGGGCAGCAGAGTGGTTTCCGTATGATAACTCTGTTACCGTTTGTCGGATCGCATTGAAACTTCATAGGGTGGTGGGACTGGGCCTGGGGAAGAAACCTATCGAAATCGACAATGATCTCAAATCCAAACGGCCGTCAGCCACCGGTGGCCATCTTGAAAATTGGTTGCCAGGTGATAACTCCGTTATTGTTTATCGGATCGCTATGAAATTTTATAGGGTTGTTCGACTACCTCGGGGGAAGAAACCTATCGAGATTGACAATGATACAAACTCCAAGATGGCTGCCAGCCTCCGGTGGCCATCTTGAAAATTGGTTTCCAATGATAACTCTGTTACCATTTATCGGATCCCTTTGAAACATCATAGGGTGGTTGGACTAGGTGTAGAGAAGAAACCTATCGAAATTGAGGATGATTCGAGCTCCAAGATGGCCGCCAGCCATGGGCTGCCATCTTGAAAGTTGGTTTCTGGATTTCATTTATTGGATCGCTTCCTACGGTCGTTGGAATATGTCTGGTGAAGAAACTTATCAAAATTTACGATACTCCGAAATCTAATATGGCTGCCAGTCAGTAGCAGCCATCTTGAAAATTGGTTTCCGGACGATACCTCCGTGACCGTTTAACGGATCACTTTGACACGTCATAAGATGTTGCGGAGCTCTTGTTCCACATTAAGTTTGTGAGTTTAGCAAATAATTTCAGCTTATATTTCAGGATTGGTTGATCCTATTGGAAGTAAACTTGGATACATTGTTATCTATAATGTTAGGAAGCAGCATGCTGACACTGAAGTCACAAGGTCAAAGGTCAAGATCATTTTGACCTCTACAAAACTTATTTTCCAATGTTAAGTTTTTAGGCTTAGCAAATCTTATCATGTTATATTTCCGGATTGCTTATCCCTAATGGAACACAACATGGGTACATGGTATCTTATACCAAGCAGATACAGGATGGTGACATAGAGGTCACCAAGTCAAAGCTCAAGGCCATTCTAATATTGCTATTTGACCTCTGCTTTTTCAACCTTAATTTTTTCCATTCAGTAAATCATTTATATTTCAGGATTGGTTAATCCTATTGGAATTAAACTTGAATACATGGTTGCCTATTATCTTAGGAAGCAGCATGATAACAAGGGGGGTCACAAACTCAAAGGTCAATGCCGCTGTGACAAACATTTAATTCCGCGGAATTCTTGTCAAAATGTATTGCATGTCTGGTCGTTCATGTGTGTATGGATGAAAATGTCAAAATGGAAGCGTCAGATAAACACAATGAACTGAATATAATTCTTTAAATGTAAATTTATCACAGGGTGAAGAAAATGGCTTGGATCTGGATGTCAAAAAGGAGTCATCGCCAGCAATTGAAGAAGAGCCTCAAGTTTGTATTTAATTATAGGTTAACCCTTTAACCCTCAAATTTGTTCAAGAAAATTTAAATTTTCTCAGAAAATGCCCATTTGCAGACCAAGTGAAGATTATTTTTGAAAATTTACCACTGGAATGACTTGCTCGGTCATCGAGTCAGTCATTCCAGCAGCAAATTTTCAAAAATAGTCTTCTTGGTCTGAAATTGAGCATTTCTTAAGACCACAGCAGAAGTCGTTTTGGCTAATATGAGTGTTAAAGGGTTAAGTTATTAGGTGAAATAAAGGCTATGTGAGCAAGCCAGCCAAAACGGCTTCTGCAGTCGTACATGTATTGTGAAATGTCCATTTTCAGACCAAGAGAAAGCTATTGCTTTACATTTGTCACTAGAATGTCATATTCCAGTGGTAAATTTTCAAAAATAATCTTTTAGTCTGCAAAATTTTAATACTCAATCGCTGATTATTCTTGTTTTCAATTTCAAATATTGCTTTTCCAGGTGAAAGTTCCTCATGGCTCTTGTTTTGGTACATGTTATTGTAAATTCTGTCAACTCTAAAGCAAACTGTATGTTCAGGGAATATAGTATCATGTCTATGTTTATATGATTATCAACAGTGGATATTTCCATTTATAGCTTTACTCCACTCTTCTCTAGCTAAGCTCCACCCACACCATGCTCGTGTTGGGATCGATCAATCTCTGAATTCTCTGACTATCAATTTCCAGAAAGCTATACAGGTAAGCTATTAAATATTTTGGAACTAATTTGACTAGGTGCTGCAGCAACAGCATCCAGTCAACTTAGTTCCAAAATATTCAACATCATGTTTATTAAATAGTAGAGACATTCAACTCATACAACGTGTCGAACTATTAAGAGTTAAAGACTGGCCAAATAGAATCATTTATGATGTAATGATTATGACATCATCATACACACCACTTAGCTGATTATAATGTCATATGACATCAGATGATAGATGGATACTCTGGAAAGGTGAATTCTACATGGAACGGTATTGGCTCACATATTGGATTATGTGCCTTCTGCAGCAAATATTTGAGGGTTCTTTGTTGGGTTTTTTTTGGTTTTTTGCTCAAACGCCAGGTGGTTGGTTCAGCAGCAGCAGTGTATCTTAACCCTGTAAGCCTCACAAACCAGAAATGACAAATTCTTTATGACATAGGGTATATACTTTTGAATATTTTGAAAATAATTTGACTGACAGCTGTTGTTGCCTATAGCAGCAACAGCTCCCAGTCAAATTGGTTTTAAAATATTCAACTGTTTTTATGTACTGTATAGGTATCTTAAAATTGAGACACTGGAATTTTAAGGGGTATGTGACACTGATATTAAAATTTCTTCTATGTACACGTCTTTCTCTTTCAGGAAAAGCCGGTGATCAAGGAGACAGGAGTAGGAAAGCGTGCAGTGAATCTGCGGCCTGCTCCACATCCAATCGTACCGCATACAACAGCATCGCCAAGTTATTCGAGCAGCAACAGTAGCAGTATTGCTTCAAAGCGTGCAAGTTTTCTTTCATCTTCAACAACACCAACAGCAACTACCGTGGCCACAACAATATCAAGTTTAACCAAGACATCTTCTGTTTTATCGAAGACATCTGGTGTTTCTCCATCGATAACGAGTGACTCGAAGGCTGGTTCTCATATTGTGCTAAAGTCTGAGACAGTACACCTACCACCTGGTGCTGCTAGTGTTCAAACAGGTATGTCAGTGAAGTACAACTCAGTTTCCACATTCATTATCACATGTCATGGGTAGATTTTAAGGATTTTTTCTACTAACCCAGACGTGATAGTGCATCTTTGATTTTACTATCCCGCAGCTAATTTCACTAACCCAATGTTTGTAAGTTCAAAGCTGATCCCTTCTTGAATCCATTCACCGATGGATCTCTATAAAACTCATTTCCAAGGCAATCATATAGAGAAGCTGTTGAATATTTTGAAATTAATTTGTCTGGAAAGCTGTTGCTGCCTTTGGCAACAACGGCTTTCCAGACAAATTAATTTGAAAATATTCAACAAAGCATTGAAGGTAGCAGAAAATCTGTTCTTTTGTAAATTTTTCATGGGTACTGAACATAATGACATTATAACAGTGTTTTTTCGTGTTTCCTCTTTTGAGAGCATTGCTAACACAGGCGGGTTAGTGCAGGTGTAGTTTTATTAACCTATATGACATTCTACTATCCTCGGGTTAACAGGTTTGTGTTAATATCCAGCCCTGCACATGCAGCCATCCACTATCAGCCGAATTTATTTTCAACTGAACCTGATGAATATTGACAGCATAATATGATTGAATGTCATTGCTGGCTATGGCACGATGGCAATCAATCTAATAGTTCTCAAAATCTTCAGAATTGTAGCTACATTAAATTTTATATCAACTTATGGACATTTTGAGGCCTTTTTGGCCAAGTTTTAATCTGTAGAAATTAGAGTTGCTCTTTGTTTGTTATATGATGCCTATTCACCCATTAATAGTCAAGTTGCCCAAAAACGGCTTCAGCCATGGTCTTGAGAAATGTCCATTTGCATTCGAAGAGACGACTATTTTTGAAAATTTATCATTGGAATGTCTGTTTCAATAAATGAGCTAGTTGCACAAGTTACTCCAGTGGAAAATTTTCTAAAATAGTCTTCTTCGCATGCAAATGGACAGTTAGGAAGCAAACATTTCAATTTTCTTGACTAATTTTGACCTTCAATCATGTCAATGGTTAATTATGTAATGTTTTGTGTTTCAGGTAAAACACCTGCTGATCAGTCAGTGCTTGAGAATCTCAAGAAAGAGCTGCAGGAACTTCGTACAAATAGCGTTAGCAAAGCCACCTATAATGAACTAAAATCTGAAATGGACAAATTGCGGAAAGATTTGGAATTTATCAAAACGTCTTATTCGAGAAAATTTATGGACTTAACACACGAAATAGATGAGGAGAAGAAAATACGCTTAAACACGCAAGTGGAACTAGACAGACTTAAAAAAATTGTTACGGAATCGTCGATATAGCTGTAATGTTGCCATTAGAGTTTTAAATGTGATACAGACTCTGAATGGTGCTCATTTGAGAGGCCGATAGGTCGTTATAAAGTCATTGCATATATTCATATCTAAGTCGACGGGGGTGACATGTAATAGTTAGAAATAAGTGGCATTATTAAAACTATCCAATGGTGCTTGAATTGGCAAAAGGTACGTTTGCAAGACAGATATTTTTACTTCGCATATGTTTTTCCACAAATATATGCTCTACAGCGGTATTGTGTGCTGTAAAGCTAATATGAGTTTAAACATGTTAAATAATAATATGCGTAGCTGTCTGCCAGCTGAATCTCTACAGACTACATTTTCCATGGGGTTTAACTCTGGATATGCTAAATATTTTGAAAACAATTTGACTGAAAATTGCTGGTGCCTAAGCCACCAACAACTTTCAGTCAAAAAGGTATCAAAACATATAGCAGGTCCAGAGTTATTGCTGCTTGAAATTATAGTCTGGATCCTTGCAGCAATCAGAGTTAAAAACTTGAAATGATATTAGGATTTATGCATGTTCTGAACTGATTTTCCCGACAGTTAGTCCATGGCATCCTATGTCATGCATGGGATGTACAACTGGATGAATCATGTTCAGCCAAATTCTTTTGAAAATAATCGGCATATAGTATATCCATAGCTCTATTGAAAGCATCTTACAAAGAATTTAAGATGGAAAGTTTTAAATTACATTAAGAAAATAAACCTTTGTGAAATTAGGGAGATGAATGCGATTCTGGAGATGTTTCTTAACAAAATCATGAATATCGAATTTCCTGTGCGTATTCAACTACATGTACTTGAGAACGCATCGTGATTAATTACAGTACGGCTACGGCGTCTGTGGTGGAATGAGAATGCACTGTGTGAGTTTGAATATGAAGATTGATGGCCATGTTCGAGTCGGAAACTAAAGTATAGAATTGTGATATTATATAACTAACGTTTCAATATTATGCTGGCTTTATTAACAATTCTTTACAATCATGACAATGGGGTTTGGGGAGGGTGGGGGTGGGGGTGGAGGAATCTGATCCATCATTCAAGTATCATAATCAATGGACCTTTCCAGTTTTAGCTATGGGCCGCCCATCTCTAGCTAAGCTCCACCCATGCTTCTCCCGGGTTGGGATCGATCGATCTCTGAACTGCTTCACTATCTGTTTCCAGAAAACTAGACAGGTAAGCTGTTGAATATTTTGAAACTAATTTGACCGGGTGCTGTTGCTGCCACCCAGTCAAATTGGTTTCAAAGTATTCAATAGCATGTTTAATAAATAATAAAAAACATACAATTCGTACAAAATGCTTAGTCCGTCTTCAATTAAGCATTCGTGATGTACTTATCTACGTCATGCATGACGTCACTGATTATGATGTCATGTAGGTGATTATGATGTCATATGATGGATGAATATACTGGAAAGGTCTATTACGTCACTAGTTAGCTGACGTAACAATCTTAATAACATATAACCTGCTATGAAAATCTGTCACTAACATGACTAATGTAGGAAATTTATGTCTTGTGAATTTAAAATTTACTAAACATTCTGTTGAATATTTTTAATCTAATTTAACTCGGAGATGTTGCAGAAACTGCCAACATCTGCCAAATTTGTTTCAAAATATTCAAAAGCTTACATGGATAGAGGCCTTGAAATTCAGATGATGAAAATTCAGGTTTCAAAGTGTTAAAATTGAATCAAATAGTTAAATATGCATACAAAATGAGCGGAGGTTAGTTAGAAATGGGTGTGGCCTCGTTTGAAATGTTTCCGTCTTAGTCAGACAAGCTCAAGATTGCACGTATTCAGGTGTTGGGTGTCATAATTTAGTGGCACATTCAACTTAGAAAAAGCCATGAATGAGGTATAAAAAGACATTACATGTGTGTTAAATTTTAACCCTTCAATTGCCAGTTGTTCAATTTCAAAACAACTATAAAATGTATATTGGAAAGCTGTAGAATAATACAGCTCCCAGTCAGATTAGTTACAAAATATTCAACAGAATATTTCTTACATCCTAAAGATTTTGTCGTTTCTGGTCTGTCAGGGTTAAAGGGTTAACCCTTACTGCTCCGATGTCAAAATTTTAAATTAAAAAGATAAACGGGTGTACATATTCCAACAAATTTGGTGGAAGATGGTGCTGTCGTAGACAGAAACATCGTCCACCAAAATTGTTGAAAAATGTACACCAGCTTCTTGGCTATTGACACAGTAAAAGTTGTAAGGATTAAACAAGGACCTGTCTATACTGTCCTGTTGCTACTAAAGACCCGTTTGATTTTTATCAAACGTTTACGCATGCCTTGTAGCGAAAGATTTCTGCTGGTAAATGGAGAGTAAATGGTGATTCCATCTTGAAATTTTTATTATGTGGGCCAGTTGACTAGTTTAATAATTTTGCTCGTATGTTAACAGGGTTGTTTTTATGATAATTGTTATTCAAATTGTAATAGCATTCCTCAATCCTGGAAACCAGTGATAATTACATGTAATCTATTGTTTGTTATGGACTGAAATCTGTGTTAATAGCTGTCCATGTCTTTATTAACCCTATTAATCATCACATGCACAAGGGAAATAAAGCTTGGATTTATATATCTACTTTTGTACATGTGATTTTAACCCTTTAATGGTCATGCCGGCCAAAACTGACCTCTCATGTTCTTGTGGAATGTCCATTTACAGGCTAAGAGAATACAATTTCTGAAAATTTACCATTAGAATGACTGGCTCGATAGCTGAACCAGTCATTCCAATGATAAATTCTCTACAATTGTATTCTCTTGGCCTGTAAATGGACATTCAATAGCCGGATGTTTACATTTTCTTGACCAAATTTTACAGTTAAAGGGTTAATGGTGTGCCAATCATTCCTGACATACGCTCACATAGACACTATATATAGGAATCTCATTAGTTACTGTTGAGGAAGTTAGTGTTTGTTATTGCCACCAAGTTTGGACTTCAGTGTACAGTACAGCTCATAAAAAAGTTTGATTGTTTCCAAAAACTAAATAATTTTGAACTCAATGTAAGAAACGTTCTGTTGAATATTTTGATCATAATTGGAATGGAAGATATTGCTGCCTTAGCCAGCAATGTCCTGCAATCCAGTTAAGATCAAAATATTCAACAGTAGTTTTTAATTTGTTTTGGAAACAATTTAAGTTACTTTTGAGTTCTAATGTACAAGTTGTTTATAGAATTTCAAGCTTTTCAAATCATTAACCGTCTTTTGCTGTCATATCATTGAAATATCATGAAACCGTTTATTCATAAAAATAAATATAAAAGTTACTAATTCTCTTTGAAAATAATCTTAATGAAAGCCAGTCAAATTGATTTCAAAATAATCAACAGCGGTTTAAATCTGGCATATAATTAAGTGACATATCAATTATGAAAATATAGAATTAAATGGGAGTAACTGATTCCTTGGGGTGGTGATTTCCGATCGGTCAAATTTGTCTTTGATTTGTGCATTGATGTGATTTACATACTATAGGTGTTTGCGATATATTGTAATTGAACAGATTATTGGTTATATGCAGTGGTATTCAGTTATTAATATGAAACATGCTTTCATTTTAATGTGCTGCTTGAAATATAAACTTTGGCCTTCCAAAATAACTCTCTCGAGTGTTCATAAGCCGATCGCTAATTGAAAAAAAATACCGGTTGACGATCTCGTAGTTTTCAAATAATCATGATCATTATCTTAGCCGCAATGTTGTCCACCTGATTAAAATTAAAAATTGATACGGAGCTAGTATAATAGCAAATTTGACACTAATCATCAAACTTGGTTTAAAAAAACACTTCAATTTTTTCATAGAAATTATTCATATTCAGACCAAGAAAAGATTATTTTTGAAATTTTGGCACTGGGAAGACTGACTTGCTTATCATCGAGCCAGATATTCCATGGGTAAACTTTCCAAATTTTTGTCTTGTTATGCAAATCACTATTTTTCAAAAGCACTGCAGAAGCCGTTTTTGACGGGATTAACCATTAAAGGGTTAAACATTACTAATTGGTTGTTGAACCATAGGATCTATATCACAGGCTATAAATCATAGTTTTTCCATCAGCAGTGTTGGTGGCGGGTTTATCTTACACATTTTCTTATGCCTCAGTAATGCTTTATTCTCTTGTGATTAAACTTAGACCGTGTTCTCACTAGATTTAACCAGCATAGTGCAATACTGAGGTATGGCGTTATTCCTGATTAACTAGTGTTGTTCCAATTAATCGATTTGATTGATGATCGATTGGTTTGCATGCTCAACCAACCGATCGATTTCAGAAATCGATTTGGGTTGTTTATAAATTGACTTTATTAATGTGTTTTAACTGGTCAAGCTCGAAAATGAATACACATGTACCTTTTGGAAAAATTTTAAATTAATTGTTACAACTATATATTATTACTCCTTAGTCTAAGACATTAATTCTTGCAGCAATGAAATAGTATGTTAATTTCAAAGCAACCATACGTCCAACAATATGTTGAATATTTTGAAACTTATTTGACTGGAAGCTGTTGCTGCATATGGCAGCAACAGCTTCCAGTCAAATTAGTTTCAAAATATTCAACAGATTATTTCTTAAATTATTAAGAATCTGTTATACCTGTGACTTGGTTTGAAAGGGGTAATTATCCTTGAACATGCTATAATTGCTGCATTCAAAATGGGTAAAAAATGAGAGCATGTTATGATGAATCATTAATTGATCATAGGTTAGTATATAAAACCAATCATCGATCACAAAAATAGTACCAATTAACTACGATTAACATTCCAGTGAGAAAACAGCCTTAGACACACATTTATTTTACCATTTAATGGTCAAATTTGGTCAAGAAAATCTAATTATTTATTTACTGAATGTTCATCTGCAGGCCAAAAAATTATTGTTGAAAATTTGTCACTGGAATGACTGGCTCAGTTATCAACAGGCCATTCATTCCGCTAGTAAATTAAAAAGAATAGGCTGCAAATTCTCAAGACCCCAGCAGAGGCTAGGTTTTGCCAGCTTGACCACTAAAGGGTTAAATACCATGTATAATAATGACTGTACGCAGTAGCGGCAGTACAATGACATCGATTTCACTATGTCAAAGGCTAAAATACTCAGAAACCTATACAGAACCAAGATTGTCGCCATTCCGGGATTCCCTATCACATATATAGTAATTAGTAAATATCACAAATCTTGAAGGAGATGCTATTTAATTATTTATTCTAAGCGGCACATTATTATATTTGTTTGTTGCTAAATTGCTAAATTCCTGTGACAAAATAGTTTCAATATAGTCACTCATGTACTTCTTAGATGCTGTATGTTTAAGCTTGGATGTGAAATTTCAGTAAGTTAAAGTTGTTTTTAGATGCTTTATGTTTAAGCTTGGGTGTGAAATTTCAGGAAGCTAAGGTTGTTAAGGAGTCCCAATCTCTACACAGATCTGACTGCTTGAAACGGCATTAATCGTTATGTCATTGCTGCCAGTGCTGGTAAAAAGTTAATTATTAGAGTAAGTAGACGAAAGACTGGTGTTACTTTTCGGAAACAATGTTGCTGAAACCTCTTTCAGCACCATTGTTTCCAAAATGAGAACCAGAATCAATACAATAGTAAAATGTATTTTAGTGCCATGACATAGTGGTGCTTTAAGATAGGTGGTCTTTTGTGCACAGATCTTATGGAATCCCCATGTTCTGGCCACAAAAGACAGGTGGTCCCTTAAGCCTTTAATGATTAAGATTCTAGTATCTCACTTTCAAAGCATGTCTACAGGAAAACTGTTGAATATTTTGAAACTAATTTGCCTGGAATCTGTTGCTGCCATAGCCCAAATATTAGCTGAATATTCTGTACATCATTAAAAATTGATCTTTCCGGTTTTTGCTATGCTCCGCCCACCTCTAGCTACCACGTTCGTGTTGTGATCGATCGATCTCGAACTTCCTGACTATCAATTTCTAGAAAACTATACAGGTACGCTGTTGAATATTTTGAAACTAATTTGGCTGGCTGATGTTGCTGTCTATGCAACAGCGCCTGTTGCTGCCTATGGCAGCAGCAGCGCCCAGTCAAATTAGTTTTGAAATATTCAACAGCATGTTTCTTAACATACAATTCGTACAACATGTCGGATTATTAAGCGTTAAAGATGGGCTTAATCAAATCGTTCATGACATCATGATTATGATGACAGCATACACATCGCGTAGTTGATTATGATGTCATATGATTGAGTGAGGAAATGGATTCATGAATTAGTGATATCTGATTTGTAATAATTAAGCAGGTTGTGCACAGGTGTATTGGCGTTTGATATGAAGTCTGCCTTGGATGTGAATATTCTGTAAGCTGTAAGCTGCAATAAATGTTGTTGTTATTGAAGTGCTGAAGTCTACACAGATCTGACCACTTGTCATGTACATGTGTTGGTGAATTATTTAGCTTATATTTATTTGTTAAACTATTTAGAGGTATAATTATTAGATTTAAAATAGTTAAAAACTATTCTCATTATTGGTATGTGATAACAATTCTTATATCGAATATATATACAAAGTCGAATATTAAGCTGACCATAGGAGGTAGATCAGTGTTGTAGTAAATCTGTGTATATAAAGGCAGAAATACTATTTTTGAAAATTCACTACTGATATGACTGGTTCAATAATGAGCCAGTTATGAGTTGTAAGTTTTCAAAAGTAATCTTTTTGTCGCCTATCAAATGAGATCTATGGCGATGACTAACCTCTCATGGATAAACTTAAGTGAGTCAAGCTTATGTTAGTAAATAATAATAATAATAATAATAATAATAATAATAATAATAATAATTTCCATTAGTGCTGTGCACTGTAGCATGTCTAGCATAACTTGAATGCATAAATACGTTATAGATAAGTTATTATATTTATTATAACTATTCATGTATGCATGCATTCTGGAGCTCTACTAATTTCATCAGTTTTATTAGATCTAAGTCAAAGTATGCTATGTACTAGCTTTCGGATAACCTGAGGTATAATTCTTAGATTTAAAAAAAAATGTTAACTAGTCTCATTTTGATATGTGATAATAATAAGCATAAGAGTTGATAAGTTAGCTAATAATGAAATGAAAGTGATAGAGTAATTGATCTAACAAATAGATTATTTAGCTAGAGTTTCATACAGATCTATGCTAAATCTACCTACATAAATGTTAGGGTCATGATGGGTGTGAACATAGCTAGGAGAACATTCTTCGTTTGCTCGTGAATAGACGCTTTACTAATTCATGGTTGTATTGACTTAAGCATCTACACAATGCTTCACTCCAAAAAATTCTACTTTGATAGCTCTTTAACTGGCATATTGGGCCGAATAGCTTTTGCATCGGTGTTGAAACTATCGACCCTATAATGGTTAAGCTGACCAAAATTGGCTTCAGACATGTCAGAAACGGTGTTAAGTAATGTCCATTTGCAGCCGAAGAGAAGACTTTAAAAGAATTTACCACTAATACCTGCCTCGGTCAGTAATTCTAGTGGTATATTTTCAAAAATATTCTTCTAATGGCCTGCAAATGGTCACTCAATGAGCAAATAAATGTTTTCTTGACTAATTTGACCATTAAAGACTTAAGGCAGATGAGAAGAATGTTTTACAAAACCTGGTACTGGAATGAGCCAGTCAGTCCTGTGGTCAGTTTTTGAAAATAGTATTTTTGTGGTCTTCTAATCATGCTAATATACGCTCATACTTACAAATTAAATGTTTAGTTGCGACTCGCATATACTAATATAAGTCGGTCACCTTGTGAAATTTCTGACAAAGTGGCGTATGTAGTAACTATAGCATGTTACACTTGTTTTTGCCAAATTTAAGTATTAAATATCTAAGACAGGAGTAAGCACATGCCATATAGAACGACTGTCAATGGACCTTTCCATTTTTAGATATGCCCCACCTATCTCTAGCTAAGCTCCACCCACACCTCGCTCGTGTTGGGATCGATCGATCTCTGAACTTCCTGACTATCAATTTCCAGAAAACTGTACAGGTAAGCTTTTGAATATTTTGAACCTAATTTGTCTGCGTGCTGTTGCTGCCTATGGCAGCAACAGTGCCCAGCCAAATTAGGTTCAAAATATTCAACGGCATGTTTGTTAAATAGTAGAGACATACAATTCTTACAACGTTGGAGTTTTAACGTAATGATTATGATGTCATCCTACACGCCGCTTACCTGATTACGACGTCATATGATGTCATTACTCTGGAATGGTCAGTTGTATCACAAGGTTTAATAAATGTGTCGATTGTTGGGGATGTACACATACCTATCTCTGGTTACTATTTACTATACACCTTTCAAAGAAAAAATTTCACCCATTAGAAAATATATAAAATATGTTGTTTGGTGTTTATTTGACCTATTTAATGCTCTCTCCCATGTTGACAAGAAGGATATGTTTCCATTGTCTGTAAGATCTTGATTTATAGGAAGTGAAAGTATCTTCGAAGGTTTAGCACTGGTCTATTACATCATGTCTATTAACTTATGAGCTGGACTGTATTATTGGTATGACATTACTACTAAAGCATAAATGAATGCATAAAGCTTTTTAATTTGTCGCTACTAGAATCTGCATTTAATGCGTAACACTGGAATGACTGGCTCGATAATTGAGCCGGACGTTTTAGTAGGATATTTTCAAATATAGACTTCTTTTGGCGTGCAACTGGGCATTAACATAAGCAGAAATTTTAATTTTGGCTCGAAGAGATATTTCGTCTGTAGTAGATTTGTCGCTTCATTGAATTGAAGCTTCTCTGCTGTATATTTGTTACTCCCTGCAGGCTGTAAGGGATGGTTCAGCCCCCAACCACCTTATTATTGATATCCATCTTGACTATAATAGTTGTTCACCATACCGTCTTTCATAAAGTAAAGGAAAGTCAAGCGTAAGATTTTAATGAATTTTTACATTGCCTAATGTTCTTGGCCGAGGACAATTAGCTAAATATTTCAGATCCATAGTCCTTAGCATAATATAATTTGAAACAAATAAGCAGTATGTTATTTCTTTATTCACGACTGCACCTGTCATGCATGTTTAATTAACCCTTTAGCCCTCAAATTTGTTCAAGAAAATTTAAACTTTCTCATAGAAAATCTCCATTTGGTGACCAAGAGATTTTTTTTTTTAATTTAGCACTGGAATGACTGGCTCAGTTATCAAGCCACTCATTCTAGTAAAAAAAAGGTCAAAAGTAGTCTTTTCTTGGTCGGCAAATGGATATTTCTCAAGATCACTCCAGAAGACATTTTTAGTGTGCTTGAGTGTTAAAGAGTTAAGTTATTCACATATACATGTATATAAGGAGGTTGTACATAGATTTCTAAGGATTAATATTATGCTAAGTGTATAACATATAAGTAGCTATTTTGTATCAATAATAATGATAATTAATAATAATCCTTGCGATACTACATCATAGCATATCATGAGGCACAACACATTAATAATCTCTGTTGCCATAGATACATTTCTTTGTATAATTATATATTAATTATTTCAGCATTCCCATTTTGCGCTGCACTCGTAGGTTTATTACATGTAGTACGACGATAACTATATATTTATTTTTATAATAATTGTATTACTATCTGAGCAAATATCATTCAGTAATATAATAATAATAATAATAATAATAATAATAATAATAATAATAATCATGACTGATGTATTTGCATTTAACCCTTTCAACGACAAATTCTCTCTAATGTAAGAGGTATTCTGTTTAATACTTGAAATTATTTTGACTGGGCCATATTGCTCATTTAAATAGTTTCATTCTTCTCATTTCTGACGACAGAATTCTAAAGTGTAGCTTCTGACCATTAACTGTCTGTTTGCAGAATTTCTGCAGTCTACATCTTCCATTGCATTAAATTTTGGATATGCTGAATATTTTGAAAATAACTTAGAAAACTGAAATTTGTTGGTGGCTAAGCCACCAACTACTTCAGTCAAATTGTTATCAAAATACTCAACAGGTCCAGAGTTATTGCCTATCTAAATTTTGGCTTGCAGCAGTCAGCCAGCTAAGCTTAGTGATTTTAATTATATGATTTTGTATCATTTATGTTCTTGGTGACGCATATTTCTGCATGAAAGCTACTGAAAATCAATATAAGCTAGCCTTAAAGGAAAACTTCATCTTACCCTGTCCATTCAGCTGATACAATATGATACACATAAACTAGGCATACCATTTTGACTTCTTATGTATTCAGGCTTCAATAGCTCAATTTTGACGCATTTCTCTAGTCGACGAAGGCTGCCATGTTTTACTTTTCAACCAATCAGAAAACACCTCGGCTATCTCTGTCTATATACCCTCAATCATTTACTAGGTACAATCTAAAGTTGGGCATGTTTGGTGTAAAGGCAGGCATATAGATAAGCTGTTGAATATTTTGAAACTAATTTGACAGGTAAATTAGTTTCAAAATATCAAACGTGATAATTATTACATCATGGTGTTATACCTGCATCTACATGATATCACAGGTGGCAAGGAAAATAAAATGGTTGCCCAGCACTCAAAATGAACGTGATGTTTGAAAGCAAATAATTGTGATACCGATACAGGAATATGCTGGAAATTAAATAATTTGGAATCTATACCTTCATCTACCTTTAAAGGTAAACTCACCTTATCTTACACTAACCATACAGGTGGTAGAAGTTGCCATTCTGGTGGCAGAAGTTGCCATACAGGTGGTAGAATTTGCCATTCTGGTGGCAGAATTTGCCACCATAATCCATCCCTGACATTTTAGCTCTTAATCCTGCCACCAACGAAAGATATTCAGGTTTTAGTAGCCAAAGTTAATATATTGTCCTAGCCTTCATAATATTTTGAAAATAATTTGACTGGAAGTTGTTGCTGCCATATGATGATTATTACATAATAAAGAATGTACCTTACATGACATTACACACTATCGCTTGAGGAGACAAAATGTTGCCAATCACTGTTCAACATTTATGTGATATTACAAAGCAGATAATTGTCATACAGATAAAGGAATGTGACAGGATATGAATGATATGGAATCTATAAACCATAATCTATCGGTGCAATACAACCCTTTAATAGGACCACGTTTAAATCCACTTAACAGTAATACCACCAGACTAAAAATGCCTGGGCAACCACAGATATATATGTGGTCAGCCTATGGCTAATATCAATGTTATTCTGTCATGTGTCTATTATGCTTTGGGAAATATTATTTTTCTCTTTATTAAATAGTGTGGCTTAACACCTCTGGTTAGGTTTTAATAGTGGTATGATACAGGATAATCTCGTTTAGAGTTGTTTAAAATATTTTTTTATAAGTTTATTTTTGTTACTTTCTGTTATATATATATATATATATATATATATATATATATATATATATATATATATATATATATATATATATATATATAACTGCATTTACAAATAAAATAAGTTTATCACAGCCTTAGTCAATGGATCATGGATGTGTAGATACATTTATACCAAGTATAGCTTTTTTCATTTAAAACAAATTAAAAAGTTCATTTAAACATATACATTTATAAAAGATTAATTATTAAATTTAGATTTTATCATTCTTAAGGCATTAACTAGATTAAAATAGGTCTGTTAATCAGATCGCTTTGAAACTTCAAAGGTAGAATAGACTATGTCTGGGGAAGAAACCTATCAAAATCAATGATGATGCGAAATCCAATATGATAGCCAAACACCAGTGCCCATCTTGAATAATCGCTTCCAGATAATAACTCTGCTACCATTTATCAGATCACTTTGAATTTTCATAGGTTGGTTGGACCCGGTAAAAGAAAGAAAGCCATTGAAATGGATGAAGATATAAAATTTCAACATGATACCGCCAGCTGCTACTGTATTTTGGATGTGTTTATAACTTTACCCCTTCACTGACAATTCCCTGAAAATGTATAATCCTTATGAAATAAAACTTATTCTGTTGAATATTTTGAAATTAATTTAACTGAAAGCTGTTGCTGCAAAGTTGATCCAAAATCCAATATGGCCACCAGCCACTTTCAGCCAACTTGAAAATTGATTTTTTGATGATATCTCTGCTATCGGTTGTGTGATCGTTTTGAAACTTCATAGGTTCATCGGAAATCTGTGGAAGAAAGCTATCAAAATTAACGATGGTCAGAAATCCCATATTGTCATGTTATGTTTTAAGACGGTTTTCTGATGAGAACACTTGCCACTGTTTGTTGGAGTGGTTTCAAATCCATAGGTCTATTGTAGTATATCTGTGGAAGAACCCTATCAAAATCAATGTTAGGCTTGCATGATTACGTGATTAAATCGAAAATTGTGATTGTGTTTTAAATCGTGAATTCATATGATTAAAAATTAAATAATCTCGAATAATTTCTATTGCATAAAATATTTCGTAACCTACCTTTTAATTACTCTTTAGTGCGAACGGTCATGAAAATTGACATTTTTCTCAATGCAGGGCATGAGAAGAGTATTTTTGAAAATGTATCACTGAAATGACTGGCTCGAGAATCGAGCCAGGCATTCCAGTGATACATTTTCAAAAATAGTCTTCTGTTGGCTTGCAAATTAACTTCTAAACACCATTGCAGCTTTTGTCATTAATATTCTTTTGTTGTTATGTCTTGGTAATTTGTACCCACGCTGATTAATCAAGTAATTTTGATTGTTTTTAAATAATCGATCGTGATCACTCCAAGCAATAATCTCACAACCCTAATCACTGCTGTTCTCAATAGTGATCTCTGTATGCTATTGTATAGCCTGGAAGAATAGAGAAAATCCAGTATAGCCACCTGCTACAAGTAGTGATAAGCTGTGATACTGTACTATAAATGTTGAGCACAGATTAGTTGGATAATCTTATGGGTTGCCTATTCCGTGACTCATCAGGCTGGGTATTATGCACCATTTGCAGAGCTCGTATTGATAAGTTACCACTGGAATGACTGGCTCGATAACCGAGCCAGTCATTCCAGTGGTAAAATGTTTTAAATAGTCTTCTTAAGCCACAAATGGACATTCATTAAGCAACAATTGTAATTTTCTTGACCAGTCCTGGCCATTAATGGATTAACCCTTTAATGGTCAAGCCAGCTCGACAGGGCTCGATAATATAGCCAGTCATTCCAGTAGTAAAGTTTCAACAATTGTTTTATCTTGTCCTGCAAATGGACATTCAAACAGCAAAAATTTAGATTTTCTTGAAAGATCTTGACCATTAAAGGATTAATGCACAGCACCATCTTCGGACCTACCAAAAAGAGGTCACTATAGAGAGCCGATCGCATGATACAAATCAATTGTTGTGCAAAATGCTTTAGGCTATCCGTTCCTTTAGAGATATTCTCTTTCAAGCCACGTTTTATAGAACCTTGTGGCAGCAAAAAAACAGATGTTTTGTCCAAACATGTTTCATTGTATTGGCAAACCTTTATATACTATGTTAAAATTATAATTACACTTAATAATAATAATGGTATCTAATCTTTATAAAGACCACTAAAGAATAAAACAAAAGTCCTAGGATGCTCGCTAAGGGCAGGATGTTGCGTTGGTAATGGTTGAAGTAAACGGATTGCAGCTGAACAATGCTGAAAGAGGGTTGCATTCCTTCCAGCCCCAGAAAATGGTCACTTGTCATTAGAATTTAGAATCAGTCTTTATAAACCTGCTTAACCCAGAGCATTAAGTAAATTACAAGTTGGTATTTAATGATAATCATTGAATTCACTTAAAATACCTGAATAATTATTATTATATTTATTATTAGTAACCATTTTAACAATCAAGCTGGGCCAAAACGACTTGTAGTGGAATTGAAAAGTGCTATATTTTTTCAAAATGCACTACTTGAAATAACTAACATATTAAAGTCTAAACAAAATCAGTCAAATATGTATTATCTATAGACACACACTGAGTAATTCACCTTTCCAGAGTGCCCACCTATCATATGACGTCATAATGAACTGCGTGATGTGTACAACATCATAATGAATGATGTCATGAATGACGTCGATAAGTACGTCACGAACGCATATTTGATGACGGTCTATGCGTTGTTGTACAAATTGTTTGCTTTTACTATTTAATAAATATTATGTTGAATATTTTGAAACTAATTTGACTGGGCGCTGTTGCTGCCATAGGCAGCAACAGCACCCAGTCAAATTAGTTACAAAATATTCAACAGCTTCCTTGTATAGTTTTCAGGAAATTGATAACTAGGGCATTTGGGGACCGATCAATCCCAACACGGCGAGGTGTGGGTGGAGCTTAGCTAGTGATGGGCGGGGCATGGCTAAAAAAGGAAAGGTCCATTGCCACAATCTTTTTTGGCAACATTGTGACTATGGTGGGCATTGAATAATGGGTATAAAATCCTATTGTTATTTCTATTCCTTATGTACATAATAATTATGACCGCCATTTGTATTATAAGTGCTACTTATATGATGATTAGTTAATAGTTATTTTGTTTGCTTATGTAAGTCATTACATCTGTTAGTGGAGTTTATGAATTCAATAATGGTCAAGAAAATCTGAATTTATGCTCATTAAATATCCATTTGTAGGACAAAAGTAAATTATTTAAAAAAAATTTACAACTTGAAACACTGGCTCATTTATCGAACCAGTCATTCCTGTTGTAAATTTTCAACAATAAAATTCTCTTGACCTGCAAATGGATGTCTATCAAGACCAAGGGCTAAGGGAGATAACTCAAGATTGATAAATAAAGTTGCTGTAAAAGTGAGATGTATTGTTTAAGACTTGACACTTATTTAACTGCCAGTTGTATCAGTGAACAGTTTTCAAAATAGGTTTTTGTTCAACTCTTTGTTATCTTCTATCCAGGAGTTATCTTCCTTGGAGCATAGGAATACTAAAGACTTTTACCTGCATTTGTACTGTATTTAATTTGGTCTTGTAATTAAGTCCAAATTAAGCAGTAAATTTAGATGTTAATGATAATCATGTAATTATGTAATTACTGCAGAGATTATAAATAATTTAATTTATCTAAAGTTATAAATAATAATAATAATAATAATAAATTTATTATTAACAATTAATATTTAATAATTTATAACAATGTACTGAAAGTGGTGTTGGGTGAGCAGCATATGTATACACCTTATACCCAAACAGGATGAATTTTTTATTAACTAGATTTATTTTACGTTCAGCACTGGGTGAAGAATTTTATTTCCATTCCACATTTCCTTAGCAATCGCTCTCAATAAAGACATGGTTACACACATGATCAATCATGTACAAGATTGCAACTATCCTAGTGTGTGCGTGCATGCATGCGTGCGTGCAAGTGTGTTCAAAAGACCACATGTTAAAGAACCATTATTTGGTGGTCACAAAGTGATTCCTATGCCAACTGAATTAGCGTATATTAAAACAATACTGATTAACCATTTGAACATGTTGAACTAAAAAACAAAATATTACATGTAAGCAGCAACAGATTCATATCAGTACAAAATGTCCGGGATCTGTGAATTATCTAATACATTGATCTGTATGGATCACCATTAACAACAATCAATTTCTAGCAGACTAAACAACAGGGCTATTCTTCAGTCGGCAATGTTGGGTTTCAGTACATAGATGTTGTTTCAGACAGTTGAGGAATCCAGTTTGTCAGTCAATCATGACATCATGATCAACTACGTCACTTGTAGGCTAATGTCATAACCAATTATGTCATTAGTGACTTGATTTAGTCCGTCTTAAATGCTTAAAAGTCTGTTAAGTTGTATGAATTGTATGTGTTTACTATTTAATAAACATTCTATTGAATATTTTGGAACTAAATTGACTGGGCGGTGTTGATGCCATAGGCAGCAACAGCACCCAGTCAAATTAGTTCCAAAATATTCAACAGCTTAACTGTATAGTTTTCTGGAAATCAATATTCAGAGAATGCTTGGGATCAATCGATCCCAACACGGGCAAAGCGTGAATAGAACTTAGCTTGAGATGGGTGCGGGATGGCTAAAACCGGATTTTCCATTAATGCCTTGTTTTCAAGTAGAAGATCAATCGCTCCATTACAAAGTAGTTGTAATCTGACAAATTCAATTTTTAATTGCACACAAACGAACAATGAAATGGGCAAAAATATTTGTAAATACATGTATTTCATGGGTTTCTTCCACAAAATGTTATCGTCGCGATTTCTGATAAATAGTCAATTTAATCCATATACATATAAGCATGGCTTAAACATAGACATATTTTCACAATTTGTATTATCTATGATTCATATACAATATATACACTAAACGAATCATTTTCTTACACTATGCGGTGTATATATTTCCCCGTGTTCAAATAATCATGTGGGTTACTGGTTAGAGAACTGCTAGTGTGTAAGTAACATTGAACTCTATTTGCACAGAAAATATGTACGGTTTTGATGCCATAGATAGAAAGCTCAGAATGGAAACTATTGCATCAGATTTCAGCTTTGTATTAAGTCTTTCAGCATAAGCAAGCAACAGCTTCCAGTCAAATCGCTTTGAAAATCTGCAACTAATAATAGCTGTAGTTTAATTCATTAATGGTTAGGTTTGGTCAAAATTGAAGAAATATGTGCTTATTGTATGCCCATTTGCATGCCAAGAGAAGACTATTTTTGAAATTTTATCTCTGTAATGATTGTTTCAGTTATTGAGTCAGCCATTCCAGTGATAGCTTTTGAAAAAAATGGTCTTTTAGCCCGGATACTATGTACATTGTGAAGAGTTAATGCAGAGGTCATTTTGGGATGCCTTGACCATAAATGCACAAGTTCGCCAAAAATGTCTTCTCTAGTGGTCTTGAGAAATGTCCATTTGCAGACCAAGAAAAGACTATATTTGGAAATTTACCACTGGAAAGACTGGCTTTATGACAGTCATTCTAGAGCCAATCATTCCAGTGGTAAATTTTCAAAACTAATCTCTTGGTCTGCAAATGGACATTTACAAAGGGGAAAATTTTAATTTCCATGAACAAATTTGAGGGCCAAAGGATTAAATTATATAGAATCTATCATCTGGTTTGTAGTGTTAAAAGAATCATTAATAGTAAATAAATTCAGCGTGTTCAGAAAATTCTTTTTCTGTAAATAATTATAACTCATTGCACTAATTGGCCTAAATTTCACTAATTAAATAATAATAATAATAATAATAATAATAATAATAATAATAATAATAATAATACTGTATTATACTAGTTACTATAACATCCTTTCTCCTGTTTCTCTGAAAGTAATTTACAGAAAGGTACTCTGATGAAAGAGACGTGTCACTGACATGACTGAGCGCTGTATTATTTAACAGTCTGATTGTTGTAAAAAAAAACCCAGAATGATTTTAATGGCCAATAACTCTGGACCTGCTGAATATGTTGAGAACAATTCTACCGAAAGTTGTTGGTGGCTTAGCCACCAACAACTTTCAGTCAAATTGTTTTCAAATTATTCAGCATGTCCAGAGTTAAACCCCATGGAAGATGTAGTCTGCAGAAATTCAGCAAGCGGACAGTCAAAATAGTTATAACATGTAGACAAGGGAAGCAATGTGACATGCAGTTGGCCAGAATAATAATAATGGTATATATTTTTAAACCACACCGGCCCTGAGCACCTCTTACCTCATTTAGTGGGAGTGCGCCTTTAGCAATGACTTACTTACTATCAAGTGATATAAAAAGTAATTGGTAAAAGCTTAAAATAATAATTTTGTTTGCAAACTTTTTACTTGCGACTTAACTAAATTAAATATGATTTGGTCGATCTGGTTGATCAAATTTTGAACATATCTGATAAAACTGCCTAAATTGCAATATTATAATGTGTTTCACCTGTTTTACATTATCTGGGTTGAAGAATGTGTTATTTCATATATAACTACAGACTGTTATGCATGCGTGTTATTTATTATGTAAACAATTTGTTAATCGCACCAATATTCTGATCACAATGTTACTTAATTAGAAATGTACAACTCGACAACAGTAACAGTTTAGTGCTCAAATTTGTTCAAGAAAAATTTCAATTTTCTCATAGAAAACATCCATTTGATAACCAAGAGATTATTTTAGAAAATTTACCACTGGAATAACTGGCTCGGTTAATTTTCATAAATAGTCTTCTTTTGGTCTGCAGATGGAAATTACTAAGATAACTGCAGAAGAATTTTTTGGCCGACTTGATTGTAAAAGGATTAAATACTGTATTAGTCATCACTACATTGATCTCATTCACATCAACATTTAGTGGTCAAGCTATCCAAAACTGACCTCTGCATGGTCTTCAGAAATGTCCATTTCCAGGACAAGCAAGTTAACATTTGAATTTTCCTTACAATTCTTGGCCTTTAATCTTTTAAGCCTTAAATTCTTTCAAGAAAATATAAATTTTCTCAAAGAAAATGTCAATTTGCAGAACAAGAGAAGACTATATCGAGCTAGTCATTCCAGTTGTAAACTTTCAAAAATTCTTTTCTCCTGGTCTGCAAATTGACATTTCTCAAGATCACTGCAGAGGCCATTTTTGGCTGATATGAGTATTAAAAGGTTAAAGGTTTAACTGAGCCAGTCATTCCGTTTCTAAAATATTCTTGTTTAGGTTTCTAATAAGACCTTTATGAGAAATGTTATTATATTTTCGTAAGAAAATAACGTTGATCTAAGGGTGTGTTTGAACTTACTCATTCCTAAATGGTCAAGATTGGTCAAGAAAGAAAACACACACACCAAGAGAAGACTTGTTAACAAGTTTCCAAAATGGTTGTCTCGACCTAAAGATAAACTTTGCCCATCACCACTGCTGGTTGTTGCCGTCTTGGGATTTAAAGGGTTAAGGCAGAGCACAATTATTTCATAGTAGAAATAAACATTCAATCTTGCGTTATTTGATCAGCACAAATGTTTGGTTGGCATTTAAGGGAGTCTCTGGTCTAAGTTCCATTTAGACCAGGTCTACATTTCTATCGGTGTGTTTACTAATCGTAGGCAACTCCCTCATTTTTTACACGGGTGTCCAGTAACCTTTACACACACAAATCCCGGAAAAATTATATATATATATATATATATATATATACTCTATGATATGAAACTTATGCTGTTGAATATTTTGACTTTAATTTGACTGGAAGCTGTTGCTGCCTGTGTAGGCAGCAATCGCTTCCAGTCAAATTAATTTCAAAATATTCAACAGTTTTCCTGTGTGGTTGTCTTGAAAATGTGATATGATGAATTCATCTGTAAAAGGGTTAATACCACACCAGGGTGGAGAGGTGTAGAAAGGAGATTGCTCGTTAACAATGATGATGAGACAGGCCACCACTAAGGTGTATACCTGGGCCCATGTTCCCGGAGTTTTCGTTATGTTAGCGATATCATTACACCATACTAAAGCAATGGGTGTAATGATATCGCTAGCTAACGATAGCTTCGGGAACATGGGCCCTGGTTAGGTAGTCCAGAATGGTGACCGCTACACCAAGCCCTCTCACCTGATATTTGCATTGATTTTAGATGGGGAGCTTTCTGGTAATTTCATTGGCTGTTAAGAATTATTTGTTGATGAATGAAAAGTTGAGAGAAAAGATAGTAAATCTAATTGTGTGTGGTTTTTGTGAAATTCACTTTCTATCAATAAGGGTTATTCAGGAGACGTTTGCACCTTCTTAGATAAATTATATATATATATATTATATACTATATATGTTGTTATGCATTAAGCCTTTATATATTTTGTTGCATCGTTATTATTATTACAGGTATATGTACAAAAACAATTATTATTATTACTATTATTATTATTATTACTACTACAATGAATATTCACATTCCTGGATATTGTTCATATTATAATATTCATAACTGAATTAAATGTTTTACATAATATGGTGTTTTGTGTGTCTGTACAACCATTCTCACTTCTTAGATGAGGTCTGTAGATACGTCACAACGTGGTCTTTATTGTCAGATGGTCTAAATACACAGGTAGTTTTTGCTAAGGAATGTTCTTTAACATTTTAACACTTATACCAGCCAAAATGGCTTCTGTAGTGGTCTTGAGAAATGTCGATTTGCAGATCAAGACAAAAAATATTTTTGAAAATTTACCACTGGAATGACTGGCTCGGTTACCGAGCCAGTCATTCCAGTGGTAAATTTTCAAAAATAGTATTTTCTTGGTCTGCAAATGTATATTTTCTAAGATAAATCTTCTTGAAAAAATGTTAGTGTTGAAGCCCTGTGGTGTTCTGTTGACCACTCAGCTTAAAACCATTTAACCATTAACCCGCAAATTTGTTCAAGAAAATTTAAATTTTTTCATTGAATGTATCACAGGAGTGACCGAGCCTATCATTCCAGTGATCAGTTTTCAAAAATAGTCTTCTTGGTCTGCAAATGGTCATTTTCTAAGTCCACTGCAGAAGCCGTTTTTGGCCATCTTGTGTGTTAAAGAGTTAATGGTTGAGCCATCCAGCTAGTCTTTGCCATGGTCTTGAGAAATGGTGATTTGTAGGCTTTTTTTATACTTTTTCTATCGAATGTCTAGCTTGCCAGTCATTTCAGTGTTAAATTTTCAAAAATAGTCTTCTCTTGGTCTGCAAATGGACATCCATTAAGCAATTGTATTTTCTTGACAAATCCTGAGTTATCAGAGTTAAAGGAGATGTATATATCTTTAGTTCCCCAGGAGCTTGTTTGTCATGTTTGTGGAAGTAAACCTATTCCCTCTTGAGTATAAATCTAAAGTTGACAACTCATCTTATAGATAAATTCGATAGCTAATGGTGATTTCACTATTTTTAAAGGTCTTCCTCACCGGAAAGGTAATAACTATCATCTCACGTTCTGCTTGAAAAGAAAAACATGTACAGAAATGTGAGATACATAGATCAGTCAAGCAATTCACACACTCCATTTAAAAATTTGCTAGCCAAATTGGGCATGTGGTTTTTGGGATACCGATGCGGATACACAGACAGACAGACCCAGTCGCAATACCCTTTTCATGTTATGGGGTGAGGGTAATAATATAGGTGAAAATATATTTAATTACTAGGCTTTTTCAATGCATTATCTCACCTGGTCATTGTATCATGTCAACCGTCCGTCCATCATTTGTCTGGCATCTGTCTCCCTGTCCGTCAAGCTTTTCATTAAGGCGGCAAGGCAGCAACTCATTAACCACTTGCCAGATTTAAATCAAACTTGGCTATGAGGATTCAGAAATTTGATTTGTCAATTTTTCTGACAGACATCTTGAATTATCAAAAGTTTTGGGAAATCATTCTAAACATGCTAAATGTACCATGCTTATATTGATCTGATTTTAACTAAGCTTGAATTGAATGACACTAGCGTAGTAAGCTTAAAAACTGCTAACAAGAAATTTGATTGGTCAATTTTAAGCTCACCTGGCCCTTTTAATTAGATTTCTGACTTTTTGACCGCAGAATCAATACAATTCTTCGGGACCCCCATGGGCAACATTTAGTCCAAGTTTGGGCAAGATCTATAGACATTCAGACATGGTTATTACAACCCACAATTACCACAGAGTGTCTTGTAAGTTATCATAATATTATGGCCATTTGATGGCTATTAATGAACCATGGATTGAATTACAAGCCCAACAAAACTGTCAGATAATGACATAATCATATCTCCAAAATTTTGGCCTGATCCGTTCAGTCCCCTTGGAGATGTTTTCGCGAAAAATAGGTCATCCAAGATGGCATCCGAATCATTTGGCCAATCAAATTCCCTTGAACTAACTTGGTTCAGCTGTGCCATAGATGATATTTCATGAGTTTTTAACTCAATCCCCCAAGTTGTTTCAGTGATTTTTAAAGACGTTTCCAAAAATCGTCAAAATCCAAGATGGCAGTTGGCCGATCACAAACTTGGATTCCTATTCCCTAATTTAAATTTCCTATTGCTTTAGTATGGGAGATTATGGCAGGAAAATTATCCAAGATGTTCATCAAACCATTCATCCAATAGGTTTGAAAATGGTAAATCTGAAATCAGAATACCCAAAAACCTATATAAAACCAATTTTGGCTTCAAAATCCATCAAATAAAAAAACAACATGGCCGTCAAACATGCAACATTTTGATTGGCCCATGGCGGCCCTGTTTTTTTACATATCAACTCCCCTTAAACAAACTTTAATGGCCCTTAGTCCATTATCATATCTCCAAAATTTTGGCCCAATATGTTCAGAAGTTCTGGAGAAGTTGTTTTCGCGAAAACTAGGTCATCCAAGATGGCTTCTGAACCATTTGGTGATCCCTTGAACAAACTTGGTTCAGCTGTTGCCTAGATGATATTTCATGAGTTTTGAATTGATTCCCCAAATGGTTTCAGAGATTTTCAAAATTGGCCGGTCAGCTTCTTTTGAACAAACTTGGATCTCTATGCCCGAAGGATGCTTCCTGCCAAATATAATTTAAATTGGCGC
Organism: Chaetoderma sp. LZ-2023a; assembly: GCA_034401795.1. Taxonomy (NCBI): domain Eukaryota; kingdom Metazoa; phylum Mollusca; class Caudofoveata; order Chaetodermatida; family Chaetodermatidae; genus Chaetoderma; species Chaetoderma sp. LZ-2023a. The sequence goes on from CM067374.1 coordinate 104,340,661, forward strand.
AGTGGTTCTTGAGAAGTTGTTTAAAGAAACGGTTGACGGATCGCCCAATGCCGGATGGACGGTCACCACGACATAAGCTCACTTGGCCATTCTGGCCAGGTGAGCTAAAGACTACTACTTAGTTGCTGAGCCACTTCTAAAACGAGTGATGCATCACTAAGGATACCCCTAACCCTGCCTTCTGCTGAACCCTACCTTTCAATTACCTTGAAGTTGGGTGAACCATGAATTGATATAAGTAGAATGCATCGATACACCAAGATTGGTTAATGTACACAAAAGACTCATAAAACTAAAGCCCAGACAAAACTGTTCTATCATGCTCGGTGAAATGTGAAACGGTAATTGACCTACATTTCATCCATGACAAACCGGTAGGCTAGAATGCTACACCCAAGTTTGGTTACTGTATAATACAAAAGACTGGAAAATTATAGCCAGGACAAGAATAATCTATATTGTTCAGTGAACCATGAAAAGTATGTCACAGTGACTTACTCTTGATATGCGATACAACAGTAACCTACAATGCATCCATTTGGTTACTGTATACAAACAAGGGGCCTGTATCGCTCAGCTGGAACATAGGCATTTCAATTCGCCTATAAGTAGAACCCTGAGGTTTGGCCAGAATTGCAACAAGAACAAGAGGCCCAAGGGCCTTAGTGCTCACCTGGACCATTAGCATTTGATCAGATGGTACTTTAAATTCAGCAGTAACAAGACAAAATACCAAATGGGTAATTCAGTGGGAAATTCATGATGAACTATTGCCACACAATCAGATTGAATCATAGGTTCTATCTAACCAATACAAAAATCCAATATGGCCAACAAACACAAAATTTAGATTGGGCATGCTTTCAAGTTCTCTTGAACAAACTTTAAACCTTACTTTTCGATGAAATTAAATCTAATGAGTTTCAGCCTGATCCATACAGCAGTTCCTGAGATGTCATTTTGGAGAACAAGATGGCCATTGGAACAAGCGGTTAATGAGTAGGGTTTTAAACAATTTCCAGCCATTTTTCGGAAAATTCAAGGTGGCCGCCGAACAAATTGACCGATCAAAATTCTGTATACAAGTTCTGAAGCACACCACTCTAGAGTCCTTCCAACCGAGTTTGCTTGAAGTCGTTCCAGCGGTTAATGAGGAGCATTTTAACTGATTTGCCCAAATTTTCAGAAAACCAGGGATGGAGTAGTATGTCCAGAAGTAAAATGAGACTACCTTCATCTAACAGCAGCCGATCGGCGATCTGCGGCTCCCACTGCCTTCTCGATCCCTGGGGCATAGGCAGATAAGACCTGTGGTACATATACACCTGTGCAAAAGTTAAGCACCAGCAAAAACAATAGAACGTAGAAACATGATGGTACAACTAGGCTACCATACTTTTTGTCCCCGCGTTAGCTGACATAATTCCAAGTACGAAATGCACATGCATGCATGACTTCACGCCGCTTGATGTCCGTATGTGGCGGGAAACAGCACACGTGTTCAGTTATGTAAAAGTCCAGTTTGAGGTGTAGAACATTACATACAGATTTAGGCGACAAGATTAGGAATTTTGTGTTCATGACCGTGGTTTATTTGTACAGAGAGAATTAGCTCTTGATTGTGAACCGCTATGGCAAGACGAAGGTTAAGTGATCGTGTGAAATGGCAAATCATAGGCATGCATACCACTGGTATGTCATGCAGAGAGATTGGCAGACAGCTGAACATTAACCATACTGTAATCAGTCGTTTGATTGCAAAACATGGGCAAACTAACGAGGTGAAGGACAGGCCTAGATCTGGAAGACCGAAGAAGACTACTGCCCGTGATGATCGAGCCCTAGTACGCCTTGTTAGGAGATCTCCATTCACCAACAGCAGAGTGCTCAGCCAGCAATGGGAAAACGCGCAATAGAGTGTCAATGTCTACCGTCAAAAGGAGACTGTATGCTGCTGGCATGAAAGCTAGGAGACCTGTCAGACGTCCTCTCCTCACTGCACACCACAAAGAGGAGCGTCTGAGGTGGTGCAACGAAAGAAGACACTGGAACATGAGATCCTGGAGACGGGTACACTGGTCCGATGAAAGTCGGTTCCTGCTTCATGCCACAGATGGTCGAACTCGTGTATGGAGGTCCAGACGCACAGCGTACAACCAACGTAACATCATGGAAGAAGTTCCATTTGGTGGAGGTTCCGTTATGATATGGGGGTGCATCTCATTTGATTGTAAGCTGGATCTGTTGACTGTACCTGGAACACTAAATGGACAAAGATATCAAGATTCCATACTGGATAGAGTTGTGGTCCCTCATTCTGTAAATCATGCACCTGGAACCCACCCTATATTCATGGATGACAACGCCCGACCACATCGTGCTAGAGCTGTGCATGAATACCTCCGCCAGAATGCCATCGAAACCCTACCATGGCCAGCAAGGAGCCCTGACATGAACCCTATTGAGCATATCTGGGACATTCTGGGAAACATGGTGAGAAGGAGGGATCCTCCTGTGCAGAACCTACAGGAATTAACAGACGCACTCCATCTTGAATGGCAACGAATACCACAATGGCGTATCAGTCGGTTGGTGACCAGCATGAGACGTCGTGTCCAGGCCGTCATCCAGGCACAAGGTGGATATACCCGGTATTAATAATGACAGTCTCAAACTCGTGCACAGATGTTAAACTTCGTTTTCAGACACCATTAATGACAATCTAGCCACGTGTGTCAACTGTAGGGAAATAGTTGTCAGTTGTGTCAACGTAACCATATTCAGGCCTCGTTTTCAAGTTCAAACAAAAACATACAGTGTTTCCCCACCATCATAATCAGCATTCCTCTAGTTGCATTATTACCTCTTGCACTAAGATGGATGGGTACATAAATGTTTATGCTATTGCTTTCTTCATAGCACATGAATATACCCTCGCATGTGCGTAAAAATAGGGTTGTGCTTAACTTTTGCACAGGTGTATAGATATGGACAGCGGTATAATGATCTTCAGCTTTAATGTTGAGGCGGCTATCGAGTTAGATCCAGAATATCCTGAAGAACTAGAGCCACTCAAACAAACACGTAGTGACATCCTGTGTCACATCGACATGATGAGATTACCCATAGTTTCTTCCAGAAACTCTGGCAATGCTCTCCCGGCAACTATGCTCAATGACAGGCTCGCATGTTACACAGAGGATCTGGTGCTGAGCTGGTGTATCCAGCAGACAACCCTATGCCACCCTCTGCACACCATAGAAGTGGCAGACAGACTCAATCTCCTCACTGGGGTGAAAGCGGTCGTAGATGTTTTTCCACATATGGTCGTGGTAGGGATTGTACTTAAGCGCATCCCGGAAGTGTCTTCACTTACCATCGAATATCATGGCTGGCTGTGAGGCAGCCACCACGGGTATGAGCAGTATCATAAGTAGAACCAACATCAGGGTGCTATATATGGAGGGCTAAATTAAAAACAGTGAACCAATCGAGGTAAATCTGCATCAGATCGAGCCCTGTACTGGGTTCGAGGTGAATCTTCATGCCTTCGGAGGCGGGTGTTAACTGCTTCAATTTGCCATCAGCAAAGATCTGCCCCTGGACATCATCTGCAGACTGGTGAGTCTGACACGCTCGAGTAACATTATGAAGCTCTATCTTGGCGGCATGTGGCACCCCTTCTATCCACAGGATGGCCTGGAGGTTAATGGCTACTGGTCCATCAAAGGGGCGATGCAGCAGGAGCTTTCCACCTGCAAATGGACATTCAATAAGCAAATATTACAATTTTCCTGACCAAATTTAGTGATTAAATGGTTAAAGGGTTACTTAGTTTAGGTTACTATATTTAACCCGATACTAACCACCACTAACCCGATTACCCACCCAACTAGGGATGTGCCATCCTGCTCTATAAAGGTTAGGAAGGATGACCCATGATTGTAAAGCTTTCGGACCTTGCCATCCGTTTTCACAACGGTGGAGAGCGGGGTGACTTCGAGGTCAATAACTGCTGGGGCCTAACTGTGGCAACCATACACTTCATCCTCGAACATGATCTTCAGATACTTTGCCAAGGTCAACAGTACATAATCATGTGTCATCAGTGGAGCATGGTCCGCAGCTGGCTCAATCTGATAGAAGCTGAGGCCGTAAGGTGAACGACTTGCCGTCGCTTTCTTTCACCTTGGCAGCATCATCATCGTATATGTCAACCCGGTCAGCATGAGCTGTTGATTGAGCAAATATTGGCTCCATCTTATATATATATATATATATATATATATATATATATATATATATATATATATATATATATATATATATATATATATATATATATATATATATATATATATATATATATATATATATATATATATATATATATTGGGTTTAACCGGCGCATATGACCATGACGATTGTCCGACTGTTACTCCAAAGTCATGAGAACGTGACCACACCATCTTTGGTGGGTAGATGGGTGGTACAGTACCATGCAGAATGGGTCCTCTTCGAAGTGGTTCAGCATTCCACCAACTACATGCATGCTGATGTGCTACATCCAGCTCCGGGAAGTGCCTATCACAGCTCACTGACAGAAGTCGGGCTAGATGTGATAGAATATTTGCCATGAGCGAACAGCTACCTGTGTCAAGCTATCAGCCCCAATTTGTTCACGCCAGTAAGCCACCTGTATGGCAGCTTAACTATAAACCTATATTCCAGCACAGATGGGCTGATGGATGACCATTTGGAGTTTACGTTGCTGCTACTCATTAACTCATTAACAAGGCATGGCCCCTGCAGAGGGCCAGTATCCTGAACACTGATACTTATTTCCTTGGCCCACCACATGGTCAACCTACGCCCACCTAGTTCACTGGGATATGACTAGGTTTAAGAGGTCTATATAACCCCCTTAACTATGTCTCTGTCCCTCACAGACTTAGAGAGCAAGGCATTGGCGACTTGGCGCAATTAGGCGAGGGGCATCCCGGGTCAGATGACACTTGACCCTGTCTCCTTCCTAGATTTTGATGAGAAGGGAGAGCCACGGAAGGGCCGAGGTACCATACCAGCCAGAGACCTCATTGGAAATACTCACACACTAGGACAATCACCTATCAACAAGGCCAAGACTACATACAAGAGAATGGGAATCAAGAGCAGGGCGGTGATGCGTGGCATGCTCGGAGTCGACGAGACTGGGGCCATCAAGGTAATGGCTAAGTTCTATGCACAGGACCGCATTAAGGACCTGCTCAAACCACGGAGCTCATTCCAAAAAGATGGAGGGAATCTCAAGGTAGGCACCATCGGCCCAAGCCATATTACTGTGGATGACGCAAAAGGTGCTACCTCCAGCCTTCAACTACCCGAGGTGAAGAAGTCAGGGTTCTTTGGGCTGCCGTTTAAGATGTCTTAATAGTCATAGCCTCCAGTGCTTGCATCACACAGGTACTCAATGTCCTAGACACTGTGGTCCCTGCTACTGACATAGGCCCTCTGCGTTACCTTCTCAGTTGTTGCTGGGATTTCAAGCTCGATGTCTCCTCACATCCTTCATCTCCACCTGCGGTACGATGCTGCCCGTCCTAAAGGTGAAAGAGGTTGTACATGCAATACTCCCATTGAGTCTCCCAGATATAGACAAAGAGATGGCTGAGCAAGTGCTAACCATCTTACAGGATCATATCAGTACCATACAGCAGTGGATCGGCCAATGCTGGGCAGGCGGTGCTGATCATCGCTCCTTCGGGACATGGGAAAAACATCTTGTTGTGTGCCCTGCTGGCAGAACATCTACAGTCTCAATATATACTTCTGGTCTCCGACTCCGCCACTGAGTGGTTGAAAGCAATGACCAATGGTACAAGGGCCCAATCACCAGAACCTCCATGCATCCCGACTGATTTGTCCTGGTCATCAATGACCATGAAATGGGCCAGAAGACAGTCACATACCTCAGCAACGTCACCAGACGACTCTGGCACACCAGGATCAATGTCTTCATCCTCTTTCAGAAGTACACCCATGAGATATCACCGGACATCCTCTACAATGCGAGGCTTCTATACCTCAGCTCCAAGTGTGGGCGTACCCTGCATAAGACCATATATGACAGCCTGACCCTCAAAGACACGAAGCAGGACTTTATCGCAGGCATGCAGAGGGCAGCTGAACTGTACCGATTCATCTTCGGCAACAAAAGGACTGGAGTCCTCTCACACTTCAAGCCCTCTTTGGAGAAGGTGCAGACCTTCAGCTATTAGCAGAATCTAACCAGGAAGCTCACATGTAAGTCGTGTGACATATCTGATGGATCCGCTGGGGTGTTTTTTCAGGCTTGAGGACCTTTGTCAGAAGCCTTAGGAACTTCATCAGAAGCTTGAGGAACTTGTAAGAACCTTGAGGCGCTTTGTCTGAGGCTTGAGGAACCTCGTCAGGAACTTGAGGATCAGGTTGTCCCTGGAACTCTACCCACTGTAGATCATATTCCATGACCCTCTTCTTCTGGAACTTACCACGGAAGACCACTTCGTCCATGCTTTGTGGGTTGGTTTGATAAGGGAATCCTGCAAGTCTTCTGGGAACTTTAGAAACGTAGTCATATTGTCCTATATCTGCTTCCAATCATTGGGATTGAAGATATGCACAATAGCTTGCTCTCTGCCAGTACCGTGTCCCTCCTCTCTACCTATGGCGTGACCAGTATCATGATCCTCAGTGACCGCAGCTCTGAGTTCCTCTCGAAAGTAGTCAGTCACACCAGACTGTAGGCTGTCCAGCATGTGGCGATCAGAATCAGTGTGGACATCGATTATGATGGCCCACATGCCTATGGTTAGTAGCTCTTTGGCATCAAACCTCGCCTTCTGAAGAACCAGAATGACAGATCTGTTAGAGGGTGTGGTGGGGAGATCCAGGCCACGGCCCACAGCACTGTCTAACTTCTTGTACACGATTATGGTCAGCTACTCCTTTACAGATCGGGACCATCCCTGCTCACCAAGGGAGACCCATATCTCTTGGTCAGATGGAGGCGAGTGTGACATCTTAGCATGGAGGACGTTGATGTAACAAAGTAGTCATCAGACTTAAGTAACTGACAGAATGATAGGTGTGGCCTTACCAATGGTAGCTGTCCCAGCGGTCGTACCCATGGTCCTGGCTGTGGCCTCGCACTTGCGAGTATGCTGTCCGAAGACAATCTGGTGGAGAACTTTGGTGAACATGGAGATGTTTAATCCACTCCTATATACTGATCTTAAACCATGAGGCAGTATGTGCAGCATTTGATCTGGCATCCATGATGAGAACCCTCTCCATGGCTAGGAAGTATATCGACTGTGATCGCGGGAAAGATCCTCGAGATTAGGAGCATGGCACTCAAGTTCAAGCTCGAGAGCACTGCAGCAAATATAGAGATCCATCCGGTTGTCAGCAGGTGCAAGATTATGCAGCGTAATGGCACACAGGGCACCACCTATGTGAATGATGAGCACCGAGTCCTTACTCCACTGGCCCATGGACCTGTTCATATGTGAAGGGAAAAGGGTACTACGCCATATGGTGTAATCATAGAATCATAGAATTCAACTTACAGCGAAATGTAGAGATGCCTCTGACTGTGCCACTCTTCTCCCTCCTCGAGAACACACACATGAATCCGCTCCTTGGACAGCTTCTCCATCATCTGGTTATGACGTGTTCTCTCCACTTCCTCTGCATTATGGCCAGCGAAGCTGAGACTCCAGGTCGCCAAGGCAAACATTCCTGCATTCAAGATTGTGGATGCCATGTCTCAATTCGTCTTGTTTAAAGCACTTGTACAGCAGCACACGATGTATGAACCTGAAGCTTTCGAGGATCCAGTTGATGAGGAATATGATAAGGCTGGGGACCATGAGGTGGATGAGGACTATAATGGGGATGAACACTATGAGGGTGGCGGCCATGATGGTGATGTTGTAGAGTCAGAATCCCGCCAACTAATCCACTGAGTCTTGATGATATATCGCACCTATCTGAAGGGCTCTCTTGGTCTGCTGGCAGCAGTCAGCACTCTGATTGCTCTGTTCACAATGAAGGCTGGTGAGACAGTCTGCAAGATCGCCAACAACAGTGAATGGTGTTGCGAGTATTACAGAGACCATTCCAGCCATTGCCTTATGCATGGGAACAGTCTTCCGAGTAGCGGGCCAGTGGCTCCCATATGTTGCCTTGGCACTCACAGTCATCTGGGCTAGCAATCATTTAAAGAGCCATTACCTGGTAGATATAAATAAATTTTTGGACAATTCTATTTTATTTTGGTATTGAAATGGTCTCGACGTATTGTTACTGCATACCATTTTTTATGCAGATATTCCGGACCAGTCGCCCATATTTGTTATTAATTACTCTTTTTATGTAATCATTTGCATGCGCTGCAGTTTCTACGCCTGGGGAATTATTTTTAAAATGAAACATTCCTATTGGGAAGGACATAAAACAATCTTAAAGATGTCTAGACAGTTTGAGAATTTCAGATGAAATACTTGCGCCACAAGTTCTACAATCCCCGTCGTTCACAAAACCGCAAAAGACTTTCCACATCGAGGATCCAAATAAATCGGCTTCTGACATAACCACAATATATCATGTATATTGCGCATATGCTGAGTCAACGAATCATGACAATAATCATAAGTGAATACTCTGGTGTTCTCTGTGAAACTGTAGTGAAATCTGTTATGATATTTCTTTTTATGTTTCTAATATTGTTTTAAATTTCTAATTCCCATCTTCTTGTCTATTGAGTGCCAGGATTATAAGCATTGAAGACCAAACGCTAGTACTGACCCACTAGAAGCAGTTTATATACTTAAATCCATGTTTAAAATTTATAGATCAATCAGGTAATGTACCTTTGAGACATGCTATATAGTATGATGTCTCTGTACTCTCTAGTCAAAACCCTTAAAATGCAAGGCTTCGTCAATACGCTGGCCTTCCTCGAGAATACATCACAGAATAGACGATGGTGTATCCAGGTGTTTGGGGTGATGTTGTCAGTTCGTCTGTCTAGAGTTGACCCAAACTGTGCAAGACAGAACAGGACTCTATGTGAGTGATGAGATCTGAGAATTCATTAACCGCCTGTCCTAAGGAGCTCTACTACCAGCCAGGTGGCTACCATTGTGAGCCTCCCAAACTGCTCGAGGTCACACGCTGCAAGGGTCACAACATCACCTGCAGACAGTAAGACAATGGGTCTACAAGCAGGCCATGTGGCAGATATACAGACCTCGTCCTTATCATATCAGGCGTGCACATTTCGATGACCCTGTCCCGAACAGAGTTCACCAGGCGAATGTGCTGTTCCTTCTGCATGATCGCATGGGACACAAGTCCTACAAACACTTACTCACCATCGTCAATGCCACCAGCAGATACAAGACCACAGTACCGCTCATGGATAATTCTGACGGTCAGGTAGCATCCAGGTTTGGAGTGTTTATAAGGATCCACAGTCTCCCATCCAGTGGCCAGAGTGGATGAGGGTAAGAAGTTCAGAGGGGCGAGTGTGACCCTCATGCACAAACATGGTGTAGTGGTTAGACGAGGCGAAGTTGGTCATCACCATGATTAAGCATCCATCTAGCAGTGGAACCGGATGCTGGCAGAGATCCTGTTCCCACATCAATATGCTCAGGAGATGGTGGCTCCTCGCGATCGTTCCAAAGTATGGGTACGAGGCCTACCCATTGTAGTTGAGAGATCACCTGACCAGGCAGAAGCCAGTAGAGGCCGTGCTGTGATCATCTGTTGCCAGTCATTCTGACACCAGAGACGAGGGAGAGGAGGACAAATTTCTATCCGATGCCCTGGTTCGCTATCTATATGAACCTGGTGAGCTGGAAGGGGTCGACGGTGCATGACAAACTCCAACTGGATGATAGATGTCCACAGACTGGACAGGTATGTGGAGATGACTGGGTAGCCTATACTGTACTACTGACTGGTGGACCCAGGCAGCCATTTGTACGAGGAACTTCAGAAGGTCCCTCCAGACACACAGCTTCCACCACTGGCAGCGCTCAATTCAGGTAGAGGTTCTCTAGGTCGCACTGTCGGCGGTGTCACAGGTTCATGATACACGATTAGCTCTGTATGTACACCATTTGGCAGCACATGACACTTATCATAGTAAGCTGAGACCCAAGTTTTTCGTGCTCATATGTTACCATACCATGGTTGCGCATGCGGCGGTCTCGGTTTGTGGCTCTGTCCAATACACCATGAATGGCACTGTAGAAACTCTGCAAACGGACCTCACTCTGATGCTTAGACATTCCCTTAGCTGAGCGCTTTGCCTTACCAGCAGAGCTCTCTACATAGTAGCACTTGGAGCAGAGAGTGATCCCACATGTACTTTCGAACTTGGGATTGAACTGTCCATCCAGATCATTTGTCCCAAGCTAACCTATCCCGCTTATGGTCTTCATACTCTAAGCGCATCTCAGGCCGTATCACCTCATCGAGGCTGGAGGCAGCTATAGCGATTTATGCAGAATTGGTGTCCATCTGGAGGTACTCAAAGTTTTCACTGGGTACATACTGATCAACGAAGTCATAGTAGAACTTCAGCATTCTCAGGTTCGCGAGCTCATACTGCTATCCCCACCTGGAAGGGTTGACGAGTGGTGATTCTAGCCGCACAAATTTGTAGCTCATAGGACGTGCCAAATCTCATCGAGATCCTTGTACCACTCACTGCGCATGACCCTATCTACCACTCGTTCATCCTTGATGTAGCTGGTGTTGCTATGCCCCTCCAGCGCCTCGATGAGCTTACCATAGGCACTGTTGCCTAGTAGTGTGAAGAGATCTGCCAAGTGTTCTTTGCTCTTGTCCACGTCTCCTGAGCAGCAGGCCTCTGTAACATTATTCACAAACTACTTGAAGGGGCGCTGTGGCTCATAGTCTATGGTGTGGTATACAGTGGCGATCTCCAGGCCATGGGTGATATACCACTTGAGTGTCAGTGTGTACAGGATCCTCTTCTTGTCAAAAGAGGGCACTGGCTAGTTTACTGGTGGTGAGATGCTTCCGACCCATTTTCCTAAGGTACACAAGCATCTCAGAGGATACAGTCTCTAATCGGATCTCACAGTTGTAGAACACAGGGGGGCATTTCCTCGAACATTGGGCCTGGGGTACCTCGATGTCAACTTCAGCAAGCTGAACCGGCGGTCTGCTAGGAGAACCACCTTAAAGCATTCTACATCGCTAGCGCCAGACCACTGCCATACTTTCTCCTTATCACATGTCATCTCTTTGGCCATGATGGATAATTACAGGGCATTCGTGTCATAGCCGAGTTGACGATGACATACACGCTTACTATCAAAGTGGATTCTAGTCCCAACTACTTCTTGGTATCGAGCGAACACGATGCTGGATCCACTGACAAATACACCCTTCAGCATCTGATAGGCCTCATTGCCTGGGGTGTAGAGGCCTACATCAGGTGTGTGCTGAGCAGTTCCTTGAAGGAGATATTGTAGAGATACCCCCGGGAGGAGACACTGCATCTTTCCAGATGGCTATACCTCATTGTGTGTAGAACTGTCGTATCCGCTCTAGGTCTTCAATGAATGGGTTGACGTCCAAGTTATTGTAATATCACAGCCAGCCAGCGAATGTCTGAATCCCTTGCTCTCTGAAGGTTTGAATGTAGTGTTTCCACTCTGATAACTTCAGGAGATAACTGGCCTTGAGCTTAGACCACCATGCTGGCTAGTCAGGAAGCCATGGATAGCTGAGGTAATCGGGTGAGTTAACCATTCATATGGGAATCAGCTCTGCTGTGTACACCCATAGGCTTTAATCCATGCCGCATAGGAGACTCAAGGTCCATGGTAGCACATCGATAAACTTTAACTCTTGAGTGATGAGGAGCATTGTCTGGCTAGCTTTCTTGGAGACTCGCTGTGCCTGAAGTGTCAATGAGCTCATCCAGGAAGTAATTCTTGATGAGATTCAGGTCATACCGCCTAGAGTTGACCCCTAGGACAGCCACTTGGTCATACTCCTCTTGTATCAGTCGCTGCTGCGTTTTTGGTCACTTGTCCAGGTCTGAGGGTAGATACTGTGCCCTGACCCTGGTGCAGATTGTGTCCGCCCATCATTGGATCTCAGTCATGAACTCTGAGATCAGCACTTTCTGGTTAGCATTACACAGGTGAGCTGGCTCGCTTGTGCTTCCATCTAAAGAGCAATCGACTGACACTGATATAGGTATGTTGGCACTCTCGATCGTGTGTCCATTGGATGGGTCTTAATACCATCTAGGAGGGCTTCAAAGTGATATATGATGAAGTGTGGGTAGAGCACATTCGCTCTCTGTGGCAGCGGTGTTGTCAATGAGCTAGCCCTACACTCCCCCTGTACAGCAAGTGTGCATCCAGATGGTCGCAGGTTCACATTGTCTCCCTGTATCGCTCTCTAGCTTCTTCAGCTTGTTGATGTTGAGGGCATCCGTACCAGAAACACCCATGGAACTGGTATACACTGTTGGCATTAGGCTCGTATCCATCTATGGGAGCTCCCTCGATCCAATATTCGCCATCATGGTCACGGAGAGCATGATGGATGTGTACACCTCATTGTTGCCTCATGCTCAAACCAGTGTATAGAGACCTTACTGGCATGTTGAGGTGGGTAGAAGGCTTTCTCATATGTTGATTGCGGTGCCTCTACCTTTCTTCCTAGGGCACTCAATGGTGGGTGTTCCACCTTTACAGCGATCATCGTGATGATGGATTACATGCCTGGGTGAACTGCTGCTGACAGTACTCACAGATGAATGTGTGGCTGCTTGGAGATTTCTTTAATGAAGACGCATGGTGGTTGCACATGTCGATGGTCATGATGTTCGGATAATGTTTCTGTTACCTGGTCAGGTGCCTACTGCCCTCTCCTGTGGTGAAGAATTCTACCTTGTTCAGCTGATCCAGGAATGTCTTGGTGACATCAGTCACAGGCCTGCTGTAGAACCGTTTGGTGAGCTCTTGTGCAGTTGTACTTCTATCAGGTCTAATTCCCTGATATACTGCTCGACATATCCAGAGACACAGATTGTCCTTATAGGTATCGACTGCCACCGTACTCTTCTTCTGTCGGAGCCAGTCTGGGAGGGGGGTCTGTCCTTAGTAACGGTTGGCCGTTGATAACAGCCTTGACCTAATGTTGATTAACCTGATGAATACCCACTTGGTTTGTACTGATCAATGTTGCCTAGGTCAAGGCGTGCTTGCTCTCTGGCAGACACCTAGGCCTGAGCTGGCCCCAGTGTGTTAATCCAGGGACTCGCCGGAGCATTCTTGTGGAAGAGCATGGCCCTGCCATCCTCGGTGTGCCTGTTGCGATATGTATGGGTGTACCAGAGGTATAAGGCATTCCCGACAGTCAGTTGGATCTTCTCCATGATCTGAGCTGTAATGTATCCTAGACCTCTGAAGAATGACCAGCGTACTGTTCGCCATCCTCTCTCCTCTGTCTCCCTCTCACCAAGGCGTTGATTGGGAAGTTGCTCACCTCGCCTGATACTGTGGCTTATGGGTTCCAACCTCTGCCCCTTTATTACATGCCTAGTGATGCTCTGCAGATGAGGCAGCCATGCCAGTGGATGGTCTGCCATCTGTGTAGCTACTTCTTGGCTCGCAAGCTAGCAGTCGTCTCCTCATTCAACTACCTAAGCTCCTGGCGCTGCTGTGCTTTCTTGTGGGGGTTCTCAGGAATACCAGAGATGATAGCTGGCATGTTGTGCTCGGGAGAGTCGCTTCATAAACTCCTCCACACGGGCCTGTCCAATCATCTGGAGCAGGTCAGCAATGCGGGCCTTGAATTGCTTTGCTATCGCTCGAAGCTGTTCTACTGTAACCATGATTGAAGGTCAGTATATCACTGTAGATGCTGGTCTCTAAATCGATATTCAGCCTATGTAATGTGTGCTTGATCCCAGGTGATCAGGCCAGTATATCACTGTGGATGCTTGCCTCTAAATAAATGTTCAGCCTACGTAATGTGCATTTGTCAGTTGATCAGAGGTGATCTAGCTAATATATCACCGTGGATGCTTGTCTCTAAATCAATGTTCGGCTTATGTAATGTGGTTGATCACAGGTGATCAAGCCAGTGTATCACTGTGCATGCTTGTCTTTAAATCGATGTTCAGCATTTGTAATGTGTGGTTGACCACTCAGAATTGTGGTCCAGCACAATGCTAGGGTGTGCGGGCATGTAGGTGGGTGTGGGCGTGGGTGTAGGGGCATGTGTGGGTATATATGGGTGTGGTGGGGTGTGTGTGTGTGTGGCCTGTATGGGTGTGGCTCTGGGTACTCCGATCGGAGATATCATGTGTATGTTTTGCCTATCCATGCATGCGCACACTTTTACTCTCGCTTGAAGCAGGAGTAATCGAGTAGAATTTGTAGCACATGATACCGTTATCCGATTATACTCTCAGGCATTCGATATGCAATCGGGGTACCTCAATAACATATCCGAACATTAGGTTAGTATCGTGTGACAGATGAGATAGTTGTTAATTTTAACACTAGCAGTAAGGCTGCTCCTAGTCAGTTTTACCACAGTGAATAACTGTGCTGATCGGCAGCTATATAAGACAAGGTAATATTTTAATTTCGGCCTTCGGGTCCCCGTGTGCACAGGTTCATCAATTCCTGAGTTTGTGAGTCTTCGCTAGACACTTCCTATGACACATTCCGACCATAGTAAGAAACTAGGTGTGGAGTGGATCCCTGGCTAGGAGGAATATTTTAGGGTAGGATAGGTTAGGACAGTGCTAGAATAGGGCTGGAGAGGTGGATAGGAGACGTATCAGTACCGGGTAGAAAAAAACCCCTGAGTGAGTGAGTGACCGATGACCAGCAACAACAGAGAAGGCTAATATTTTCTAGAATATGCAAACTGGCAGAGATTATGCTTGTCTCTAAATGGACACCGAGATGTGATATACTGATTGCACGCATCTATGTACCCCAGGTCTTATCTGCCTATGCTCTAGGGATAGAATGGGTGGTGGTAGCTGCAGATCACCAATCGGCTGCTCTCAGGTTGGAGGTGGTATCATTTTACTTCCGGACATACTACTGATTGTCACTTTCTGAAACCTACCAGCCTTGTATTTCTTCCAGCCAAGTCTGGTTGAAATTGCCCGAGCAGTAATGAGGAGTAGCATTTTAAACAATTTGCCGCCATTTTTTGGAAAAGTCAAGATGTTCACCAAAAGAATTGATCAATTAAAATTGTGTATATAAGCTCTGAAGTATACCACTCTAGGGACCTTCCAACCGAGTTTGCTTGAAATCGGCCACGTAGTTACCGAGTAGGCTTTTAACGGATTTCCAGAAACTTCCAGAAAATCCAAGATGGCCGCCAGAAGAACTGACGAATCAAAATTCTGTAATTGCCTTCTGAAGCATACCACTCTAGGGTCATCCCAACCCAGTTTGCTTGAAATTGTTCAAACGGTTAATGAGGAGTAGCATTTTAACTGATTTCCTGAAATGTTCAGAAAACCCAAGATGACTTGGCCGAAAAATTGGCCAATCAAAATTATGTATACAAATTCTAAAACTTACCAACATAGTGTCCTTCCAGACAAGTCTGGTTGAAATTGCCCAAGCAGTTAATGAGAAGTAGCGTCGTAAATGATTTGCAGCCATTTTTGGGAAAATTCAAGATGGCCGGCAAAAAAATATACCAATCAAAATTCTGTATACAAGTTCTGAAGGGTCCTCCCAAATGAATTTGCTTGAAATGGGCAAAGTAGTTCATGAGGAGTAAGCTCTTAACAGATTTCCAGAAATGTTCAGAAAATCCAAGATGGCCACCAGAAAAAGTGACCAATCAAAATTATGTATAAATGTTCTTAAACCTACCAACCTAACAATTCTGGTTGAAAGCGACCAAGCAGTTAATGAGGAGTAGCATTTTAAACAAATTTACCACAATTTTTTTAGAATTAAAGATTGCCGCCAAAAATTCTGAGTCTAAAATCAAAAAAAAAAGATGTCACAAAAACGGCATGGTGACGGTCGAGAGTCTCTGGTTGCACTTGCTTATCCTTGTAACAACATGATTGATAATTTTGAGACAGTATCATTTATTTACAAAATTGTAAATAACTATGCACAATATAAAAATATCATGGTATACATAATAGTCTATATGTACAGTAACAGTATTTGATAAAAACTCACGACAAAGTAAAACATTTACTAGATAATAAACAGGCAAACCTTGCACTTGGTCAATAATGGGATGAAATGAATGGAATGTTGTTAGATAAAGTTGAACAGTTTTTCCACCATGACAATTCTTGATACTTTCCATAACATTCCCCTCTCTCTTTCTTGACTGATGCCCTCTTTTAGCAGTAGTTGCACGAGTGCTAAATTCACAAGCATGACAGTTTTGGTATAAAAGCGCAACAATGAACTCCCTTGCTAAATGTTAGTATTTAATAAACATTCTGTTGAATATTTGGATACTAATTTGATTGGGGCTGTTGCTGCTCTGAGTTAAATTAGTTTTAAAATATGCAACGGCTATCCGGACGATGGCAAAAAATAATCTTTCATATGAATATCCATTACTGTGTTAAGACTCTAGCCAAATCAAATCATTTTTTTTAATACAGCTCAGGACACACAGACCCGAATGCAAGACATTCTTCCCCTTACAGAGTGAGGGTAATTCAAATGTATGCAGGCTGTCAATGCACATTTAGATTAGTTTAGCGCTGTGTAGATTCCCTTGATTACTAGGTTATCGAGCCAGTCATTCCAGTGGTAAATTTCCAAAAAATATTTCTCTCTTGATCTGTAAATTGACATTTTTTTTGAGATGATTGAAATTTTCTTGAAAAAATGTAAAGGTTAAAGGGTTAATCACTACATGCCACAAATGATTGCGCATGGGTTAGATCATCCTAGTACATTTCTCAAGACCACTGTGACATGGACATTTCTCAAGGCCACTGCGACATGGACATTTCTGAAGACCACTGCGACATGGACATTTCTCAAGACCACTGCGACATGGACATTTCTCAAGACCACTGCGACATGGATATTTCTCAAGACCACTGCGACATGGACATTTCTCAAGACCACTGCGACATGGACATTTCTCAAGGCCACTGCGACATGGATATTTCTCAAGACCACTGCGACATGGATATTTCTCAAGACCACTGCGACATGGATATTTCTCAAGACCACTGCGACATGGACATTTCTCAAGGCTTAATAAATCGCCATGTTTACCTAGTAATAAATAAGCGAATGTACACAAACCATGCTAAAATACCACACACTGATCGTGGCAAGATGCATAATTATATACACTCATTTTACTAGGCTACATATGCCGGATAGAAAGCCTAAGTATTTTCACAGCAATTTAATGGTCGGATTTGGTCAAGTAAATTTAAATATCTGCCTATTGAATGTCCATTTACAGGCCAAGAGAATATAATTTTGGAAAATTTATCACTGGAATGACTGGCTCGGTTATTGAGCCAGTTATTCGAGTGGTAAATTTCCAAAAATGGTATTCTCTTGGCCTGTAAATGGACATTTAACAAAAAATGTAAATGGACATTAAAAAACCCCATAAAAGAGGACAGTTTTGCCTGGCTTGGCAATTAACAATTTAACACTCATATCAGCCAAAAACGGCTTCTGCAGTGGTCTTGGTAAATGTACATTTGCAGACCAAGAGCAGACTATTTTTGAAAATTTAACACTGGAATGACTGGCTCGATAACCGAGCCAGTCATTCCATTGGTAAATTTTCAAAATAATCATTTCTTGGTCTGCAAATTGACATTTTCTATGAGAAAATTTAAACTTTTTTAAACAAATTCCAAGGTTAACAATAATTGTACTAAAATGCGTTTAGGTCTCTCATGTTCTATATAAATATGTATCAATCTATAGTTAAAAACTCATAGTCATTACTATAAACTATTTATAGACACACCTCACCTAGGTGTCCTCTTGTACAATAAACCTTAGTAAGAGATTTTATGCCATACACATGTATTAGAGCAAGGCAATGGAGGAATCCAATTTTAGCTATGCCCCCGCCATCTCTAGCTAAGCTCCACCCACGCTTCGCCCGTGTTGGAATCAATTGATTCCTGAACTCCCTGACTATCAATTTCCAGAAGACTATACAGGTAAGCTGCTGAATATTTTGAAACTAATTTGACTGGGTGTTGTTGCTGGTCCAATTAGTTGCAAAATATTAAACAGCATCTTTATTAAGACATACAATTCATAGAATAACTCATAGTCTGTCATCAATTCAGCATTCATGACATAATTTATTATGACATCAGTCAACATGTCACGTAGTTGATTATGACATCATATGATTAATTGACACTGGAATCCTCCATTAGCATTAGGTTTTAAAAGTTACTTTCACAAAAATCGAGGCTTAACACTTTACTGGTCAAATTTGGTCAAGTAATCTTCTCATTCAACCCTCAAATTAGTTTTTTTAAATTTCAACTTTCTCATTAAAGATGTTCATTTGCAGACCATGAGTTGACTCTTTTTTTAAATTTACCACTAGAATGACTGGCTCGGTTATCAAGCCAGTCATTCCTGTGGTAAGATTTTCAAAAATCGTCTTCTCTTGGCCATTTCTCAAGACCACTGAAGAAGCCATTTTTGGCTAATATGAGTATTAAGGGGGTTAAAATGGCCATCTGCAGACAAAAGACTAATTTTTAAAATCTATCAGTGAAATTAATTCTCTGTTATCGAATCAGTCATTTCGATAGTAAATATTTTTTTTAATATCTTCTCTTGCTCTGCAAATAAGCATTTCACAAGAACACTGCAGAAGTCATAACCTCCCTTCTTGACCATTACATGTATAGCGGTAAAGGAAAAGGTTTGCTTTTCAAATTCTACAATATTTCATTAATTGATTCATGATAACTAATGTTTGCTTTGTTAGGCATGTCAGGATCAGATATCCAATAGGTCATGTAGATGATAGTCTTTTTACATTAGTGGAAAATATAAATACAATGCATAATGAATCATTAACACGATTGATAAAACATATAACAACTAGTACTATACAAGGTTTAATATATTCAGCACACATACGCAGTCACACACACACATGCACACACGTATGTACACAGACACTCAGTCATATCAACACACACACAAGCAGTCGCGAGCATGTGCACACATACGCATGCACACAAATCTGATGACATGACTCATCTGTCAATGAACCACCTCCCTGTCTCAGCCAGAGACAGTCCCCGATTTATCCCACATTACTAATTATTACAATGAGGTCAAAAGGTTACTGGAGGAGTCCAGTTTATTCATCAATCATATGATATCATAATCAACTAAGTGACGTGTAGGATGACATCATAATCAATTACGTCATGAATGATGAAACTATGTTCATCACAAACGTTTAATTGATGACAGAATTGTATGTCTTTACTATTTAATAAACATTCTGTTGAATATTTTGAAACTAATTTGATTGGCCGCTGTTGCAGCAGCATCAACACCTAGTCAAATTAGTTTCAAAATATTCTACAGCTTACCAGTATAGATTCAGAGAGTGCAGACATCAAATGGGAAATGTGTGGGTGGAGCGTAGCTAGAGATGGGCGTGGCATAGCTAAAACTGGATACTTCCATTGGTACAGAGCCAATAGAAGAAAGGTTACCGTATATTGTGGAAGCAATATTGCTCAACCCTGATGTTGTCTTAGACAGTAACAGATTACAGCAACACTGTTTCCAAAACAAACACCAGTTCATATGGAATGATATTAAATTTTGAAATCTAAAAGTTAATGCATATGCTACTGAGTAGTTTAGCCAACTGAAAGGTTACCTTTGCTGCACAACACAGTGGACTTTCAGTCAGGGACCGACCTATTCATTCGCTAATTAGCCAAATGCTAGCAAGATTGAGATCTGGCTAATAGAAATCAGGATTGGCTAAATATTTGGTTAATGATTAAAATCATATTATTTTACAGAATTTCTAAGTAGAGAATCATTAAATTTAACTTTTTAAGATACATATTTATGTAACTAGTACTTATATTATGTTTCTATTGTGACAAAGTAAACCCCGAAATCCTAATATCTCGGATCAAGAGCACTCATATAGGCCAGCTGTTGCATATTTTGAAACTAATTTGACTGGAAGCTGTTATTGCCTTAGGCAGCACAGTTTCCAGTCAAATTGGTTTCATAATATTCAACATAGTCTTGTATCTGGTATGTAGCGCCCAGTTGAAAGGCTTGCCTGACTGTAGACTTAGAAAAACATTGGCTAAAATACATAAGATTTGGCTAATAAAAAGGGTAGTTGGCTAATCTATTGGCTAATAATTTGTAAAAACCAGGTCTGTCCCTGTCAGTAGCACCTGTAGCAGTAACCACCCTTTTAAGTTGCAACTCAACCAATATTTGTCCATCTGTCTGTTAAACATTTTGACATTTCTGATAATGCTGCATGTCACATGTGTTGTTTTTGACATAGATACCAGTCATTCCAGCTGCTTCTACAAACACAGGCACCAGTAAGTGTCAAAATGATGTAATACTCAATCACTCTTGCGAACTTAGTCCATTTAGGTGCCAATGTTATCCTCCTACCAGCATGGGGTGACTAGAGTCCTAGTCACTCATGAACCATGGCATACTGATATTACTCTAGAAGCTACATGTACGAGGCGATCTATACTTATGATTACTGCTCACAGAGACCAAAGTAGACAACCTACAGAAAACTACTTTCCATAACCATTACCATATCTATCTTTAATAACCGTACCATAACAGAAATGACAAATTCTTTATGATGTATGGAATATATTCTGTGGAATATTTTGAAACTAATGCAGTGGTCTGGAGAAATATCAATTTGCAGGCCAAGTCAATATTTTCAGATGGTTACCACTGGTATGCTGGTATGACTGGCTCGATAATTGAGCCAGTTAATCCATTGATCAGTTTTCAAATAAATTTTCTTGTTGAGCTAATGGGTATTCTTCATGAGAACATTTCTATTTTGTTTTATACCAGTTTTTATTGTTAAAAGGTTCAATGAATAGCCGTCAAATATGTGAACTTTTTATACATGGCTATTCTCTCTCTGTGTGATGTGTGACCATCAAATAATAATTAATCTCAATGATCCAATTTTTACACCTGCGCAAAGCACAATTATTATTAAAGGCACTTGTCATCCGTGTGCTCGTCTGATCATTGTCCGGGCCAAATCTTGAACAGTTGAACCTACATTAATTGAAGTTGTTTTCAATGGATAGATTAGGTATAGACAGTGTCATGATTTCGGCAAAATCTATTCATATTCACCCAAGTTATCTCACTTGAAAGTCTTTTCCAGACATCTATAACTATTAGCTGTGGGAAAGCAAACGGTGTTGGTGAAATCCCAACAAATCGGGCGAGGACAACACTCAGCAAATATGATTTACATGCTCTGCGAGTTCAAGGTAAGATTGAAAAATTTGAAAATCCTAATTTCTTCTTTGTAGCAAATAATCTTTTTGTCAATTCGAGTTTGTACTATGTTTAATTAGGATTCCAAACGTGACACGATACAAAAAAAATTAAAGAAACACGCTACGAAAATAACGACGCCATACAATGAACTCCCAATCCAAATGTGTCATTATTTCCCTTAGATTTCGACAAACATAAAATGATCCAACACGGAATAACACATATGAGACAAACTGCTTGCTCGCCTGTCACCGGTTTTCTCTTAGGCCAAACTGCCCAGCCCTACTCTGGATACTATAAAGATGACAAGATACATTTCTTTAAAAGTGACACATGCGACAAAAACTCAGTTGTCATTACACGTCAGTGAGATCCATTCATAATTACCAGAGTTATCTTCTCGGAAATCCATGTTTCAGCGAAATCCAATCTTTATTTAGCACATAGTTAACCAGAACCCATTAAATATTTAAATGTGGTCATATTTTAGAATACCAGAGTAAAATTACTGTGTTTATAAGGGAGATAATCAACCATGTGAATTTATCGCTAGATGGTGCCTTGTTGCAGTAATCTTCATTGCAGTAGCAGTAGCGGATTACTTTGTTGTACTCATTAGGGTGATCTGAACATCCCACCATCTCCTCATTTTCTGGATCTAAAAATATAATTAAATTATTATGTCGTTAATTAATACTAATTATCTTAAGCCTTTAATAGTCAAGTTTTTCTTTAAAAATCCAAATATGTGCTTATTGAATTTAAACAAAGACTATTTTTGACAATTTACCACTGGAATGACTGGCTCGGTTATCGAGCCAGTTATTCAAGTGGTAGATTTTTAGAAACTATATTCTTTTGGTGTGCAAACGGACATTACTAAAGAGGCATGTAGAGGTCAGTTTTGGCCAGCTTAACCATCAAAGGTTTATACATATTGCACGCTTTATGATCTTTTGTGACGTGACATAACTACCTCATCGTCACATATATCTTTTCAGTGTTTAACCTCTTAACCATTTAATGGTAAAATTTGGTCAAGAGAATTTTTATATTTTCTTATTGAATTTCCATTTACAGGCCAAGAGAATACAATTTTTGTAAATTTATCACTGGAATGACTGGCTCGGTTATCGAGCCAGTCATTCCAGTGGTAAATTTTCAAAAATAGTATTCTCTTGACCTGTAAATGGACATTCCACAAGACCATATCACAGGCCGGTATGACCATTAAATGGTTAATGGAAAAGCCATTTAAAAGTAGCTTTTTTCGTGAATATATAGAACAATATATTAGAAAAGGTATCTCTGGAGCGACTGGCTCACAAACTTTCATCTTAATTTCTATAAAATCACACACCCCATTAAAGCTAGACAGGTTCAAGAACCATACTTTTAAGCCTTTAGCCCTCAAACCAGAAACGACAAACTGGTTTTGTTTCTGTTGAATATTTTGAAACTAATTTAACTATGAGCTGTTGATGCCTGGTAGTTCCAGTCAAATTAATTTCAAAATATTAATCAATTTATTTCAATAGTTCTCTTGAAATTGGAGAACACGAATTTCAATGGTTATAGGATTAAGGATTCACCAACTCCATACTATGGAACCCTAGGCATCAATCATATTGGATAGGGAGCCCATCTTCAGTCCCCTCCCCTCTCAACCCCCCACCCCCAGGTTTTATACATCTCGTCAAAGGATTAAGCTGGTACCGAGATCTTGACATCTTTTTAAACAAAATTAACTGCATTGGCACCAACAGTTCTAAGGACAAATATAAGTTACTTTTAAAATACTCAAGTCTTGCTTTTGAAGCTATATGACGAAAGTATCTAAGTTTATGACATGAATGAGTTTGCAGTCAGCTGTAAACAGCAGCGTTTAACCCTTTAATGGTCAAATTTGGTCAAGAAAATTTAAATATCTACCTTTTGAATGTCTACTTACAGGCCAAGAGAATAGAATTTTTTAACATTTATCACTGGAATAACTGGCTCGATCATCAAGCCAGTTATTCCAGTGGTAAATCTTCGAAGATTCTATTCTCTTGGCCTGTAAATAGACATTTAACAAGGCCATAACAGAGGCCGGTTTTGGCTGGTATGACAATTAAAGGGTTAATGGAGGGATCGGTGTGTCATTCAACTATCTGGCATCATAATCAAATATGTCACATGGTAGATGACATCAAAATCAAAATGACGCATAGTCCCGTCACAAAAATCAACAAGTCGGTCACGAAATGTACGAATTGTATGTCTTTGATGAATTTAGTCGAAATTCTGTTGAATGTTTAGAAATGAATTTGACTAGGAGCTGTTGCTGCCATAGGCAGCAACAGCTCCTGCGAAATTAGTTTCAAAATATTCAATAGCTTACATGTATAGTTACCTTGAAACTTCAGATTTAAATCGATTCCAACACGCGTAAAGTCACCACATATCTAGAAACGGGCAGGACAATGAGGGCATAGCTAGAAATTGATCCGTTACATGTAGACATTAACATTAATGCAGTACTCATTACTTACATTTCAAATATTGTTTCATATTAATGTAATCCCGTTCTGTCTGGCACACTCTTCTAGCGATACCAGCAGCTGAAAAGAACACACAAATCTACAGTACAGCTCGGAAATAACATGTTTACAAAACAAAATAAAATGTACTGTTGAATATTTGGAACATAATAGGATTGGAAGATATTGCTGCCCCAATGTCTTCCAATCCAACTATGTTCAAAATATTCAGCAGAACATTTCTTACATCGTGTACAAAATTGTACTAACTACCGTATTTTGGTATACCTCCCTTATAAAAATATTTTAAGACAGTATCTATCAAACAAGCGGACTATTTTGTGCATTCATTTTGTAATGAACCAACGACGAGCATAAAGTGATACAAAACAAAAATCAAGATGTATGACAAAAATTGCTTGAAAGCCCAAGAATTAAAATGAGATATACCGCTTCTTATGTTGGCGAACTGCTGGCTTTTTTGCGATTGGCGGCGCAGTGTTCTCGAGAGCTTGAGGCACGGAAGGGTATTCAATATTTGGATCGGATCGAAATAGAGTAATACTCGGTCACCATCACGCAATGATAATATATAGAGTCCAGGATATTTATATTTGAGTACTCACTCTAAATATTGTTAATAGTTATTCATTTAATTTAACCGTTGCAGATTCCTAATATCATGTGATTTATATATTTTCGGGACGACAGTTTGTTAAATTCAGGATTAACTTTGATGTAATAAACGATCTTTGTTAAAGACACAGTATTTAGGCGGTCACATTTAATAATTTCCCTTGCACGATGCTGTTTTTTAGCATTAAAACATTAAACAGTCGTAAGGGGGTGAGAATGTGTACCGTGAAATTGTGGTAAATTTTCGTGTTAGTGTCTATCAGTTTTTACCATTTTAGAGAATGCATTTCAATTATTTCTTGAAATATACCCACAATAAGCCAACACCCTTTCCCAGAGACATTACTTTGAAAATTGAACACCTTGTCCTAATAGAAGCCTAGGCTACAAGTAGGCAGAATACAATGTCTTTGTTTTGAAAACATGTGTACTAATTTATTTATG
The DNA here is from genome assembly GCA_034401795.1 of Chaetoderma sp. LZ-2023a. NCBI lineage: Eukaryota > Metazoa > Mollusca > Caudofoveata > Chaetodermatida > Chaetodermatidae > Chaetoderma > Chaetoderma sp. LZ-2023a. Next base: position 104,365,880 of record CM067374.1, read on the forward strand.
AGCTGTACTGTATATGACGTATAGATGTACATGTTTAATAACGAGCATTAGTACAGCTGGACTGGAATCTAAGATGGCATGTATTCAATGTATATTTAACTTCAAATAAACGAAATCAATCTTAATTCATTATTCACACTGATGCCATATATTTATTACATCTACACACAGATTAGGGTTTCCCTTGGAAGTACTGGCCTTTCTTGCTACATGTACTTGTTTTGGGAGTATAGTCGAAGCCTTGCACAGATTTTGACGTGAAATCTCCCTAACCAACCGTTAAACGGTCAAACTGACTAAAAATTGCTTATACCATGATCAATTCCAAAATACCCATTTGCGGGTCACGAGATTATTTTGAAAATTTACCACTGGAATGCCTGTATCGATAGTGGAGCCAGTCATTCATATTGTAAATTTTCAAAAACAGTTTTGTCTTGGTCTGCGAATGAAAATAACAGACCTTTAGATTTTGCTGAACATTTTTTACTAGTTCTCATTTAATGGTCAAATTTCGCGAAGAAAATTAAAATATTTGCTTATTGACTGCTCATTGTCAAGCCAACAGAGGACTTGTTTTAACAATTTATAACTGGAATGGTAAATGATAAGGCGGTAAATTTTCAGAAATAGTCTTATCTTGGTCTGCGAATGGGCATTCTTCATGATCACTGCAAAGACTGGTTTTGGTAGACTTGACCAGTAAGAGGCAAACGATTAACCCTTTAATGACTCAATTACGCCGAGAAAATCAAAATATTTGCGGATTACGGTTATCAAGCTAGTCATTCCAGTGGTAAAATTGTCAAAAATAGTATTCTCTTGGCAGGCAAATCAGCATTCATTCAAGACCATTGCAGAGGACAGTTTTGGCCTGATTCGCCATAGGTTAACTAGACATAGGTTGGTTAGACAATAGACATTCAATTCTGCGTCAGTCTTCGCGATGCTGTCAAAGAAACCTAAAGATATAACCCTTTACCGCTCAAGCTAGCCACTTTTCTGTATACATATATGGTCTGTAGGGTGAAAGGATGTTTCCTGATGACAACAAATATTCCTGATAAGCCAAGGCTCTAGGCATCCTGCACTCTTAGCTGAGCTTGATCCTTAAACCCCAAAACCAATAGAATTCTAAAGAGCATCCACCCATCTAAGATTGGTCAAGATTCCCCAGATCAGCCGGCATTACCGCGCAACAGCGGGTACAACCATACATGCTGCTACAATGGTTCTGCAATACTTCATGGGGAATAGGGAGACTAATTCACGAATCCATTTCCTCAGTCAATCATATGATGTCATAATCAACTATGTGACGTATAGGATGACATCATATTCGTTACGTCATGAATGGCTTTGCTACTGACTAAACATGCTGTTGAATATTTTGAAACCAATTTGACTGGGTGATGTTGATGCCATAGGCTATCAAACTATTCAACAACTTAACTGTATAGTTTTCAGGAAATTGATAGTTAGGGAGATCAGCGATCGATCAATCCAAACACGAGTGAGGTGTGGGTGGAGCTTAGCTAGAGATGGGTGGGGCATAGCTAAAACTGGAAAGGTCCATTATAATCCACAATGACAAATGTTCTGAATTACTTACAAATATCAAACTCTTTAAGGCATCTATAACAGCCCGCTTTGGCAGAAAATGGATAGAGGTTTTCATCAAAAGTATCGATAGGACAAGTGCCGCATTGGTAACACCATATTGAACCATATTTGTAGTCTTTTCCAGATGATTGTTCTTGCTCTATTCGATACGCCTCTCTATTGTCCGCAAACCATGTTGTTTCCAGCTCGGAGAGAAAACATGTTGATGTCACTGAAACAATAATAAATATATCCGCTCAAAATATATACAGATTTTCCCAAAAAGTAGACCAAGAGATTATTTTTGAAAATTTTCCACTGGAATGCCTGGCTCGGTTATCGAGCCCATCATTCCAGCGGTAAATTTTAACAAGAGCTCCGCAAACGGTGCATAATACCCCGCCATGATGACAAACTAATAAATGACAGCTATCAGAAAATATTTATTTCTTCCTCAGACCAGTAATCCTTATTAAGTGTCAAAGCGATCCGCTAAGCGGTCAAGGAGGTATCGTCCGGAAACCAATTTTCAAGATGGCTGCCACTGACTGGTGGCCATATTGGATTTTGGATTATTGTAAATTTCTATAGGTTTCTTCACCAAACATTCCAATGACCCTAGGAAGTGATCCGATAAATGGTAAAGGAGATATCATCCAGAAACCAACTTTCAAGATGGCAGCCCGTGGCCATCTTGGATTTTGGATCATTGTCGATTTCAATAGGCTTCTTCCGCAGACCTAGTCCAACCACTCTATGAAGTTTCAAAGCGATGTGATAAACGGTAACAGAGTTATCATCTGGAAACCAATTTTCAAGATGGCCACCGGTGGGTGGCGGCCATCTTGGATTTCGGATCATTGTCAATTTCGATAGGTTTCTTCCCCAGACCTAGTCTAACCACACCATGAAGTTTCAAAGCGATCCGATAAACGGTAACGGAGTTATCATTCGGAAACCAATTTTTCAAGATGGACGCCGGTGGCTGGTGGGCATCTTGGATTTCGGATCATCGTCGATTTCGATAGGTTTCTTCCCAAGACCAAGTCCAACCACCCCATGAAGTTTCAATGCGATCCGACAAATGGTAACGGAGTTATCATACGGAAACCATCTGCCGCCCACCTGTCCGCCCGGACAGACGACGGCATTACATAATACCCCGCCAAATTTTTTGGCGGGGTATAAAAACTAGTCTTCTCTCGGTCTGCAAATGGACATTTCTCAAGACCACTGCAGATGCCGTTTTTGGCTGATATGAGTGTTAAAGGGTTAAAGTGTTAAACTACATTTGACTGGAGGGTGTTAGTGCAGTAGTAGCTTCTACTAAAGGTAGGAATCGAGTTTACGATCAAACATATGATATAATAATCAACTATGCAGTGTTTCTCATTTGCATCCTTTTGCACATATAGACGCACTTGCCCTGAGACGCATAAAGTTGGACCCAGTGCATCCCAGCCGACGCACAGAACATTCGGCACTAAAATCGATAACATTATAGTACATCGCGAGTTTCTAATGTTTTTCCAGGAATTATGTATGAATTGCCGCTATTTGTATTCGTCCGGATAAGTATCGACAATTTTCATCAATTGATCGGTTCCCGGTTGAAGGCTATTCTAAAGTAGTTAGTATCAGAAACCAGCTTCTATTCAGTAATTTTCGTCAGTAATTCCGATAAATTTTGTTCCGCGCTTTGTGTAAAACCGAGAATCAGGAACTGGGAACTTGCCATACCGAACACGGAACTCATGAACTACTTTACTCGGTAAGTCATTAACTCAGGGAATTTGTCACACGATGCATGTTGAAAGGACCAGCTGGAGGTAGAATAACATGATCTTATCATGACCACTAGATACTTTACTGTTTGACAACGTCGAGAATACAGGGCATGTTTGTACGCGTTGGCGAGTGTGCCATTCTTTTGTTGTGGATTATATTTTTCCTGTAATATCGCTATTCGGCAGGTCTCGCTGTTTTGGTGGTTTGTAAAAAGTAAAATGTGAAAGCAACCGTTTATCAAAGATTTAGCCCAATAATATGCGAATCTCTTATTTTACAAACAAATGTTTGAGGTACAACGCTGTATTAACCCTATGGCAACTACGGAACTACAAAAAAATATATATTTTAGCATCGTGTGCATGGTCAATTTTCAAAAATAGTCTTCACTTGGCCTGCAAATAGACATTCAATGGGCAAATATTTTAATTTTTGTACCAATTTTTGTCATTAAAGGGTTAAAAGAGTTACTACAAGTCACTCAGCATAGTGCTTGACTATTAGAACCATACATGTAAGATGGTGGTTCACTAAGGCAGGTGGTTGTATTAGCAGGTTTGACACAGTAACCCAATGACATTGTGATATGCCCTACTGGCATACTGTTTAATGGTCACGCTAGCCAAAACCGGACCCTTAAGTGGTCTTGAGGCATGTCCATTTGAGGCCAAGCCTATTTTTTAAGATATCCCAATGGAATGACTAACTCGATAAGGGTACCAGTAATTCCAGTGGTAAATTTTCAAAATAGCCTTCTCTTGACCTGCAAATGGACATTCATTCACTCAGAAAGAAATTAAATTTTCTTCTTTAACATTAAAATATTAACCATGTTGCTGAGTTTAATTTTATTAGTGTTGACCAATACTGAAATACACAGTACAGGTCATAAATAAATTTAAGTGTTTCCAAAACATATTAACCATTTAATGGTCAAGCCGGCCAAAACTGGCCATTTGCAATGGTTTTGAGGAATTGCCATCTGCAGGTAGAGAAGAGTATTTTTGAGAAATGGAATGGCTAGCTAGATAATCGAGCCAGTCATTCCAGTCATAAATTACTCTTTTCTTTACCTGCAGATGAACATTCAATAAGAAAGTTTATTGATTTTCTTGACCAACTTTGACCAGTAAATAGTTAAACATAAGTTAAAACGTTTTATTATGTTTTGGAAACATTCCTACTTATTTATGAGCTGTACTGTGTGCCGATGGAACGTATGACTACTGTATATTGCTAGCAAATTTAACCTTATCATGCTGAAACCGGCCCAAAACCAGCCTGTGTAGTGGCCTTGAAGAATGTCCATTTGCAGGCCAAGAGAAGACCATTTTTGAAAATTTACCACAGCAATGACTGGCTCGGTAACCGAGCCAGCCATTGCAGTGAGAAAATTTCAAAAATACTTTTCTCCTGGCCTGCAAATGGACATTCCATAAGGAAATATTTTAATTTTCTTGACAAAATTTGGTCAGTAAAGGGTTAAAAGATATTTCCAAGGGAAATATTTTTGCATATGATCTACAGTCCTCCACGCTCCACATACATTTCAGCTCATCGACAACCCAGGTCTGGGAAGTTAGGAATCCTAATAATCCTCATAATAAATTACGTCACATGTAGGCTGACATCATAATCAATTACGCCATGAATGACATGACTTAGTCCATCACAAACGCTTAATAGTCAGTCAAGTTGTACGAATTGTATGTCTTTGCTATTTAAAACACATTCTGTTGAATATTTTGAAACTAATTTAAATGGGTGCTGTTGCTGCCATACAACAGCTTATCTGTATAGATATCTGGAAATTGGGATTCAGAAAAGGTAGGGATTGAGCGATCTCAACACGGACAAAGTGTGGGTGGAGCTTAGCTAGAGAGGGGCAGGGTATAGCTAAAACTGGATTCCTGCATTCATATTGAGATTATGAGGGCTGTAAGCAAAACCATGCAGCCCTAGCTGTATTCTCATCTAATGTACCAAGCGCCACCCATGCCTTCTCACTAGTCATCTGTCACGTCCACAGGGATTCTCTAAAGCGTTCTAAAGGGTTCTTTTTAAAGGGTTTATCCTCCAACATGCAGCTGGGGACATGCCTAAGCAGTGCTAGTGGGTCCTATGGGACCCGTAAAAATCTTGTATGATTGTTAAATACTAAGTAGTTTCTATATTTTTTCACAAAAATATCTGCAAGGTTTAGTATGTGACCACAATAATTCATAGTCAATTTTAGCATGGATGACAAATACTGCTTGAGAACATCAGATTTCAGTTTGCTACCACCAGATTTCAGCCGGGACCACCCCCACCCCCCAGATTTCAGCTGGGGACCCCAGACTTCAGCTGGGTAACCCCAGATTTTACAGTATGGGTTATTGGGACCTCCAACATTTCCATGTAGATGGCATGAGAAATACTATTTCTATCTATCTACTCACCGCCAGTGACGAAGCCACCAGATGGATACAGACTGCCCATATTTCTCCACGGCTGCTGCCTTAGTGTTAGCGTGAATCCATTCATGTTATCTGTAAAGCCATCAGTGAAGAACTCTATCGTAATAGAACGCTGGCAAGTGCTGAGGAAGCGGATAGAAGGAAGAGTTGCTTTCCCACAAAGTCCAGCTTGCGGCGTCAGCAGGCGAGCGTTGTCAGCACGAGGTCCTGCAATAGTAATTTTGCCATATGCCTAAAACTACGGAAAGTCAATGTGAAATTAGACAATACAGGAATATTTTTCCATAGGCAGCAACAGCTCCTCATCAAATTAGTTTCAAAATATTAAACAGATTATTTCACACACTACATGAATGCGCTGTGTTTGCTCTGTAGCACACACTACATGAACACGCTGTGTCTGATCTGTAGCATTAAATGGGTTAGCTCGCACAAAACCGTATAACAATAACAAGTGGAATAAACTCTTAAAGACAGCTGGTGGTTATTTCGGAAATAGTGTTGCTGTAAGGCTTTGTAGCAACGGGATTTAACAACATTGTCATCCCCATGTTTTTCAAAGAAAAGTGGCCAACGAGATTATGCCATCCCGGAAAATGATTGTAATGCAACTTCTCTGACACCGTTGGATGGAACTCAAACAAATTTGGTATGTGAGTTACCCATACATACATGTATAAGTGCAGAGAGCCAGAGGACATCTGGTTCCATCTGAGGGGTGGGGGGGGGCATGGGGGGAACTAAAATAATCAGACCAGTGAACGTGGACATTTGCAATGGCGCACCATCGACCATACAATCTAGTTATGATACCTTGCTCAATGATAATGTCCTGAGTCAGTCAGGAGTCGGGTCAATTATATAGAGACATATTTCTAGATATGCCTACAAACAGACACACACACCCTCCACCCCAATTTCTAGCTAAAACTCCGCCCATGCTTTGCTCATATTGGGATCAATCAAAGCACAAATTCCCAGGATCCTAGTTCAAGGTAACTGTTGAATATTTTGAAACTAATTTGACAGGGTACTGTTGCTGCTGAAATATTTTGAAACTAATTTGATTGTGTGCTGTTGCTGACCATGGGCGCTGTTGCCCAGTCCAATTAGTTTTAAAATATTTAACATAATAATTATTAAATAGTAAATCCATCAAAGGCATAAAATTTGTACACTTGATGGTCTATTCCAGCTTAATGACAGAGTATTTCTCTCAATTATGATTACGAAATTGAGTGACAGATTGGAATGCACCATTGCAATGATTGCATGGTGTGTAAATTGCTCAGCCACACATCTCAACAAATCTAAACAAGAGCTCCGCAAACAGCACATAATACCCCGCCATGATGGCAAACCAATGAATGAGAACTATCAGAAAATATTTATTCTTCCTCAAACCCAGACCAGTCATCCTTATGAAGTGTCAAAGTGATCTGTTAAACGGTCAAGGAGGTATCGTTCGGAATCCAATTTTCAAAATGGCCACCGCTGACTGGCGGCCACATTGGATTTCGGATTATCGCAAATTTCGATAAGTTTCATCACCAGACATATTAAAACAACTCTATGAAGTGATCCGATAAATGGTACTTGTAACTGAGATATCATCCAGAAACCAACTTTCAAGATGGCAGCCCGTGGCTGGCAGCCATCTTGGAGTTCGGATCATGGCCAGTTTTGATAGGTTTCTTCTCCAGACCGAGTCCAACCACCCTATGAAGTTTCAAAGCGATCCGATAAGAGATAACAGAGTTATCATCTGGAAACCAATTTTCAAGATTGTCACTGGTGGCTGGCGGCCATCTTGGATTTCGGATCATTGTTGATTTCGATAGATTTCTTCCTCTTACCTAGTCCAACCACTTTATGAAGTTACAAAGCAATCCAATAAACGGTAACTGAGTTATCATCTGGAAACCAATTTTCAAGATGGCCGCCGGTGGCTGGTGGCCATCTTGGATTTCGGATCATCGTCGATTTCGATAGGTTTCTTCCCAAGACCTACTCCAATGACAAATGGTAACGGAATTATTATCCGGAAACCACTCGGCCGCCTGCACGCCCACCCGCCCGTACGGCGCCAAAAAACAAATAATAACCCCGCCAAATTTTTTGGCTCCATTGCATTGTATACAGTAATAAATTAACAATTTTTTAGAGAAAATTGTGTGGTGTGTTACAGCCCTTGCAATTGAGAATCTGACATATTAATCTTTTAACAGTCAAAAGGCCAAAAACTGCAGTGGCTTTGAGAAATGTTCATTTGCTGACCAAGCGAAGTTTATTTTTGATAACCGAGCCAGTCATTTCAGTGGTACATTTTCAAAAATAATCTCTTGGTCTGCAAAAGGACATCTACATGTATGGGAAAATTTCAATTCAATTCTCTTGAACACATTTGTTGTAATTGTAGCCAAAACAAAAATCCATGATCGTTAGATCAGGGCTAGATTTTAACAATAACCCGTTAACCAGAGGATAGTAGAATTTCATACGGGTTAGTAAAACTACAGCTGCGGTAACCTGTGTGGGTTAGCAATGCTTTCAAAGGAGGAAGTACGAAAAAACACTTATAATATCATTATGATCAGTACCCACCAAAAATTGACAAACGACCAGATTTTCTGCTGGCTTCAATGCTTTATTGAATATTTTAAAATTAATTTGTCCGGAAAGTTGTTGCTGCCTTAAGGCAGCAACGGCTTTCCGTTCAAATTAATTTAAAAATATTCAACAGCTTCTCTGTATTGTTGCCTTGGAAATGAGTTTCATAGGGATTCATCTGTGAATGGATTAAAGAAGTGATCAGCTTTGAGCTTACAATCACTGGGTTAGTGAAATTTGCTGCAGGACGGTAAAATCAATGATGCACTATTCTGTCATGGTTAGTAGAAAAAATCCTTAAAATCTACCCCTGGTTATATGATCCACATTATTCATTAGCACTGCTCAAAAAGTGTTGATACATGTATAACCTGACTTGCTATTTTTAGACAGCAACACTATTTTGAATATGAACACCAGTGTATGGAGATATTCTACACTGCTTACACTTTCTCAGTCACCCCATGGTTGATGCTGGAGTGGGCAAAGGGAGATAATTCAATTATCAAATGATTTATCATAGTTATCTCCCTTGCTATTTGAATCGCTATTTATATTTAACTATATTACGGTCAGATTTGGTCAAGAAAATCAAACTATTCCGTTATTAAAGGTAAAAGTGAAGGCCAATGGAAGACTATTTTTGAAAGTTTACTACCGGAATGACTGGGAATTACAATTGTAAATATTTTCAACTAGAGTGTGCAGTCAATCGCACGCCAAATCTCCATGCTTTTGCCAATTTCCCCACCAGAGCATACGTTAAACATCGCCTCACAATCTGCAAGTATATGAGTAACTCGCACACAAAATTTGGTGAAATTCCGCCAACTTTACCATTTTTCCACACACCCTATCCCTGCACCCACTCCATCCCCACCCACCCTCACCCTGGTGGCAGAGCGTAATGTAAAAATTGTCATGATATCCGTAATCATATGGGAAACTAACGTATCAAATTTTGTTGAATTCCGCCAGCTTTGGAGTTTGGAGTCAGGTCAATAGAAAAACCCATTTCTAGCCCCCACCCCAATTCCTACCTACGGATTCCATGCTTTGCTCATATTGGGATCAATCAAACCATGAATCCTAATTCAAGGTACTTATACAGGTAAGCTGCTGAACATTTGGAAACTAATTTGACTGGGTGCTGTTGCTGCTGAAATATTTTGAAACTAATTTGAACTGTGAGCTGTTGCCGCCCATGGGCACCAACTTTGCTAAACACCTACATCCACCCCACCCTAGGACAGAGCCTAGTGTAAATGTAGTCGTGCAGTGCTCACTCATATGGGTAACTTACATAACAAATTTTATTGAACTCCACCAGGCAGTTTTGGAGGAGATAGCCAGCTGATCAGATGGATGGACAGTTTTGGCCGGCCAACTATAGGGTGAAAATATGGTCGAATTACTATTGAAGAAAATTTGGAGCCGGGAACCAGTCTCCATTAACCCTTTCTGTCGTCTGTTTTGATGACCTACAAAATGGGTTATTTTTGTCTGCTAAGACGTAAAAAAGCGTCCATATGGCATAAAGTGGGAAGGAATATGGGCTTGGGAACATTGACATACAATGGGAAAGCATAGTTTCATCAATCCTAAGTTTTTTTATATGCATTTATTCGTGGCAAGCGATTGATGTCCGCCATTTTGAATTTACGTAAATATCGCACTAACCATCTGAACCGAGGTTGGGTGCTTGGTTGACTATAGTTGACTAGCTAGTTAACTATTTGAAGTTCGACTGGTACTCTAGTTAGCTATAGCTAACTAGGTTAGGAGTCAAACTCGACCTAAGCTATCTTACCGTCATAAATTTTAAGATAATCATGACAGACTGCTGGATCACGCACACCCATCTCCACTCGCTTATCCACATCGAGCGTATCCACGGCTATCATCCACTGGTAGTACCGGTCACCAATGAGGACGATTGTACAATGCATCGAGGATGAATAGTACTGGTTACTGAATGCGGGAGAATGAGATGTGACTATAATGTCACCTTTCTGGTCATAGACTTTGTTCTCCGGCGTGTGGTATATGTCACAATTGCTCTGCTCTTGCATGATATAATCGCCTGAGGAGAAAGAATTTAATTTTGATTTAGATATTTAACTGTCTGCTGAATTTCTGCAGACTACACATTTTCAGATTTAACTGTGGATATGCTGGATATTTTGAAAACAATTTGACTGAAAGTTGTTGGTGGCTAAGCCACCAACAACTTTCATTCAAATTGTTTTCAAAATATTCAGCATATCTAGAGTTATAGCCCATTGAAATTATTGTCTGGTGGCTTGCAGCAGTGAGACATTTAATGTGGATAAATGTTAATGACTGTTTAAAATCCTAATATTATGTTATCTATGACAAATTGATATCATCATCATCATCATCAGCCTTTTGTCGGTCTAAAGCCTTTTCTAGTATAAATAGTTCTGACGGGTTAGGCGGAAACACAAACATTAAAAGCACAGACGTTAGTGACCGATAGGACAAAAGTCATAAACCATTATTTACAGTTAAATACAGATAGCGGATAATAATATTTACAGATATCTTATGCTTAAGGAGGCTATCGGTGATAGATCTAGAAATTTAATATAGGGAACCATGTCCATAAAATGCCTCCAGTGGGTCAATACTATCATTGTAACATCAATCCTTATATATACGACTACTCAAAATTCAAGAAAATGCAAATTATAAATTTCACAAATATAAAAACACAAATCTGACGGTTCAAATTATCTCTGTTTTGCAGTGAAACCAGAGTACATTTGCAACTTAGTGGCCACTTGCGATTTTTCTGCCGAAAATTGTGATATCTAGATGCTCTCCTGCATTTTGGGTGGTGAATATTCCAAATGGGGGCAATGGGTGGGAGTTGACCAAGATTGAAAGGGGAGTGGGGGCTAAAGACATTATTATTTTCCACCCACCCATCAACAAAAAATCTATATGCTTTTAAGCACCACCTCCACTTCACTGCCCCCCCCCCCCAACTGTTAATAGGCCTATGTGGAAATCCAGCCTCGATGGGCTTACCCCTAATCCGTAGGGTACTAACTTTTCTTCAAAATGTCTGTATAACACATTAACACTAAAGTCTTAAACACACGAATACACAAAATTTACTCAGAGTAGGATTAAATTAATTAATGTCAAATTGATTGCAGAGTTGGCTATATCTTGACTCTAATCGCTCCCATAGGTTTACTATGGGCTTTCGGTTTGCCACAAAATCTGGTTAAAACACTATAAATAAAATTATTTATAATGTTTTCAATGTCTACAACATTGAAATATGTAAGACAATACTTCTATCAGACATGGGGGTCAAATACTTTTGAAAGTATTTAAATGCAAATACTTCACATTTGGAAATCCTCAAACGCAAATACTTGAAATTTAAAATCTTCAAATGCAAATACAAATGCATATACTTAACAAGAAATATTTAAATGCATTTAAATGCAAGTGCATTTGCAGTTGTCAGGGTTTGTACACCTTTCAGTAATTGAAATTCCATGACTTTTCCATGACTAAAATTTAAAAATTCCATGACCTACAAGAATCAATAGCTAGGTCAAAGGCAGTCAAATTTGTTTCAAAATGTTCAACAGCACATAGTGAATCATATGGAATTCACTTTATCTAGGGCAAAGGGTCAACATGTGAGAATTTTCAGGGTTTTCACATAAGAAATTGATGAATAAAAATTCTGAATGGAAGTTCTAGAGCCTATGATCATACATGTTACATCCTTTCAGCCTAACTTCGATGAAATCGGTCAAAATGGTAAGAAGCAATATGACCATTTCTTGTAAATTTTGAACAAAATCTAAGATTTTGACACAAAAAATTGCCTATTAATCCTTTAACACTCGCATCAGCCAAAGACGGCTTCTGTAGTGGTCTTGAGAAATGTGCATTTGCAGACCAAGAGAAGACTATGGTTGCACATTTTTCTAAAATAGTCTTCACTTGGTCTGTAAAAAAGATTTTTTTAAACAAATTTAAGGCTTAAAGCTTAGGCTTCTATTTGGCCAAAGGTGTTCAAGAAAAAAATTGAAATCCATTCCTTAAAATGGTTACTTTCACGAAAATATTACTCACTAATAGATAACGTACAGGGGAAAATTGACAAAATATGCGCCAAAAAAGCTTTATACAGGTATATAACACACAGTCGTAGTTCAGAAATATTGCAAATCATATTTTTCCGACGAATGAAAATTGGTAACTTTACCGCTAGATTCAAAATAATAATAATAATTGCTTATCGGTTAAGCTCCCGTTATTTATGTATGGTACATGTCAGCACTTGGTTAAACATTTTAGAAATTAATGCACTATATATTAACTCTTTCCCCAATGAAACCATGTTGAATATTTTTTAAATAATTTATCTGAAAACCATTGCTGCCTGAGGCAGAAATAGCATCCAGGTAAATCATTTTCAAAATATTCAACAGCTTTTATGTTGTTGCCCTGAGATTGAGATACAGTGGTTAAATCTTTGCTTAGTTAATGTCCATCTGCAGGCCAAGAGTTCATTTTGAAATTTTACAACTGGAATTACTGGCTCAGGCATCAAGACAGTCATTCCAGGATTTCACTGGTGAAAGGGTTACTGAGATGTTATAATATGCATAGATGTGCCATTCTACATTTCCAGTCACAATGTTTCAACAAATTCTTAAAAAACCCACCCCACCCCAAATGAACCATAACTTTAAGAAACTCAATTTGCAGACTTTGAAATTAGCACTGTTGTACAGATTTAATTTTTTCCCCGCAAAAAGTGTTTGAAAACATTTGAAAACTATTTGAAATTTCAAATACTTTTCAAAAACTATTTAAATGCAAATGCAAATAGTTGACTTTTCAAAATCCTCAAATGCAAATACTTCACAAGAAGTATTTAAATGCATTTAAATGTAAATGCATTTGCATTTGACCCCATGTCTGACTTCTATGATGATTTTTTCGCTATACGAAGAAAGCGGTAAAATTAAATAACAGAGATAAACGCGAGTTACCACTTTTCGTGAGGGGTACGAATAAGGACAAAGATAATATATAGCAAGATACGAATTACATTATAAAGCCCATACAATTTTGCGCAGCTTTTACAGCGTAGCACCCTCTTACGTCCTTGATGTGACGCTATAGTGGGAGGTAATTAAAAACAATTATGTTTTGCTAATAGATCCAGCAATTGTCGCCTTTTACATCAAATTTACTTATTTAACAGGTGTGATATGGTCAATAATAAATTTGTGGTTTATAGCCCATTTATGTTAATATTATAAGCTAATCCAGATATACACGTTTTGCTTTAAAATAACGTTGATTAGGCCAGTGTCTAGGCCGCCGTCTATACTGGCTTGATAGGTCTAGATATGTGTCTATACGCACTCCCGAGGTGGGTGGGGTGGCCCTAAAATATTGACTAAAAATTTGGGTTTTTTTTATTACTCAGAATTTCACCGTGAAGAATCAAATTTCCATTTCCATGATCAATGGCGCACGTGTTCATTATTGAACACATGTGTGTTATAATTCTTATTTGATTAGAGAAGTATGAGTAGTTTCTGAAATCGCGTAGGCCTAAGTGATTATGATTAGTCTGGCGCATGTTATTAAATATTTGCTATCATCTCAAAATTTTCCATACCTCTGTGGAATGATAGGGCTTATATCCTATATCGTCATATATCACAGTGACACACTGTTTTAAAATTTGCACAAATTGCCCATGCATGCACACACACACACACACCGCCCATCACTCACCTTTACACATACATAGGGTCCATTTTATGCCGATTCTCCCTATACAATGTTGATGATACTATAACAACGCAAAAATATTTATTAACTAGAAGTTGCCCAGGTTAGCGATGAGTTGATAAAAATTGAGAACTGTTCAGAAAAATTGTGAATAATAATAACACTAATAATAACAAGAAGATCAGTACTCATCACATGTCCCCCGACGGGTGTTGTTAGTAAAACACATTTTTGAGATTCCTGCCTTTACAAAATTGCGTATGTGTATATGCATGTGAATCTATGGTGGCAACATATATAAAGGTTGAGTGTTTGATAAATTACACACGCAGGCACATGTAGTTAAAGTTATCAAGTGGAAACCAAGTTTTTCTGACAAATTTAGTCATTATGTAAGGGGGGACAACTCTGTTGCACCTAGACGCATGTCTCTGAAATGCAATCCCCACCGAGGACTAGTGACAAGGAATGACTATGTCAAATCTGAAATAAATCCATGCAGACTATGTAAAGTTATTGAGCGGAAACCAAATTTTCCTTGAATTCTAAATCATTCAAGGGGGGATAACTCCATCACATCTGGATGCGCGTCGCTGAAACACAATCTCCACTGAGGCCTCGTCATAAGGAATCACTATACCAAATTTGAAATAAATCCATGCAGGCTAGCTAAAGGTATTGAACGGAAACCAAATTTTCTTTGAATTCTATGTCATTCAAGGGGGATAATTCCATCACATCTGGACGCGTGTCGCTGAAATGCAATCCCCACCGAGGCCTCGTCATAAGGACTAACTATACCAAATTTGAAATAAATCCATGCAGGCTAACTAAAGTTATCAAGTGGAAACCTAGTGTGACGGACGGACACACACACACACGGATGCCGCCTATTACTAGTGTCCCCATCGATGGCTGTCGGGGGACAATAATAATAATAATAATAATAATAACAAAACTACTACTACTACTACTATGACCACCACCACCACTAATACTATTACTACTGCTACTACCAGTACAACTATATCTACCGCTGCTGCTGCTAGTGGTACTGCGCCTGCTGCGGCTAAAATTACTCAAACTTGACCAGTAAAGTTTAAAATCTGACTCCGAAGCGCTACACGTCGCTAACAATGTTTCTGGCAGTTAGGAGAATAACTGGTGCTAAATGTACACATTATATACAAAATTAAGTGTCCTATTTTAGAACGGAGGGTCATTGACAGAGACCGTTTGCCACCACAACCCCCCCCCCACCCCATATACACCCACACCCCACCATATTCCCACCCCAACCCTACATCAACTATAGCAGCGTCAGGTTTTATTATTCCTTAAATCACTGCATATATGATACACTGCATTAAATTTGTTTGCGGAAAAGAAATATATCCATAATTATTATTAGCAGGTGCTTAATCTATCATCTGGCAGAATGATTAGTTTTTCTTTTTTATTTAATTATTTTTTCTTCTTCAATGAGAATTGCTCTCTCTCTCCCTCCCTCTCTCTCTCTCTTTCTCTGGACGGTTTTACCATAACTGTGGGGACATCACTTTTTTCTCTCATTTTTTGATTTTCATTTCCTTCGTGTTTCTGTGTGTGTTGGCAAAATAAAAAATACTTCTAACAGGGATAATGATTATTACCATTAGCTAAAAACAGTGAGAGAACACTGTGGGGACGGTCCCCACACAGAGTGGGGACCTAGTGAGAGAGTCCCCACAAATGTGAGAAACACTGTGGGGACATACGCTCTGATTGGCAGTTCATGCAGTAGCAGCAGTATGTGGATGGGAGATTATACCGCCGCCTAGTCTGCGCACGTGTGTTTATCATATCACGTATTCGTATGCCTCTGCAATATTTTTTTTACATGAGAATGTGAGATAATTTTGTGGGGACATTTCAATGTGAGAGAAGGTGAGAGAAATGAAAAAACGTAAAAAAAATGGAAAAACATGAATTGTGGGGACACAAATTCTAAATACATTTTTGGACGCTTCACGCTTATCCCGATCGTTTGAGCTACCGTAATTGTGGGGACAGGGCATTGTACCCACAATCCAAGCATGTCCCCAGAGTGTAGGGCCTAAACATGAAAATGTCCCCGGAATTACGGTAAAACAAGTTCTCTCTCATTTGTTTAGATAATTTAATTCGATATATGAAAAATATAGTTATATTATTTGACATAATACTTTACACCTTTAAATTTTTAGAGTTGGAAACTAGAAACGGTTGCGATATATAATTGTAGTAAAAATTTTTTGGTTTTGCTAGCTCAAATAGTGCCACGGTAGTGCCGTGTTGCTGTGGTGCACGCGCCGGCCATGATATTATTTTCTATAGCGCAAAACAGGTGCTCAAAATAAGTTCATGTATTAGCATTAACTTAATGGATGCGCGCATATGCGTGCGTCCATAGGCCCGCTCCATTCGTACATATGTATGCTGTGCTTAGAATAGTGTCGTTCAAAGATTGGTGTACCCCATTTTTCTTGACAATCAGATACATCTCTTCTGATTGGGAGTCTAAGCTAGAAACATGAATGTCTAAAATGGTTCAAATACATATAATTGGGTTAAAATCATTGTTTTTAGAGATATCAGGGCCAATAATAGGACGTCCAGGACTATTTTGGTATGTTTTGTGGAGTCCAGACATAAACTTTAATATATATGTCTTCCATTAAGCGGTGGGTGGGTAGGGTTGTCCCTTCTTTGATGTTTACATAGATATATGCCACTATGTGCCCAAACATAAAACACACGACATTCAAACACATATTTATGGCATTAATATTTACATACACACATACATATTTACTGACTTAATTAAACATATATTATACATATACTCCCTAATTACATCATTGTCTCATTTTATTTAAATTTAGTTTGGAGTGGTTTATTATTATATAGGACTTTTGTATGCTACTGAGGGTGGGGTGGGGGGCAGGGATGAGCTCATCACTGTAATATAAAGTTGAGATAGTTGGAGTTGTTAAGAATCGACAGATGCGTTGATCGTATGTGGGCTATTTAGGTGTAGTAGTAGTGAAAGTAAACTGTGAAATATGTTTGTGTTTAGACTTAATACTTCAATTATTAGGTTAGGTTAGTTTATCTATAGTGGTGGTGGTGGTGGTGGAATGTCTTAGGCTTGTATTATTATTAATTAGCAGAGAATCTGTGACCATCAGGTATAAATATATTAATTTAGTATTTGTCGATCATAGATTCCCTGGCAATCTTCTTAAAGGATTTCAGGTTTAATATACTATCGCATATTTTTGTACTGGTGCTTTTCCATAGTTTTGTGGCTGCTATTGTAATTCATCGTTTTCCTTATTTCTGTTCGTGTAAATTGAGTGTGTAAATTGTGTTTTGTCCTAGTGTTGTGTTTGTGGATGTCGGTGCTTAGTGTGAAATTGGAGGCTATAGATTGTGGTAATGTATTGTGGTGAAACTCTTTTACAATGGTGTACATATGTAGTTTGCCTATGTCCTTTAGTTTTAATAGCTTTTCTGACTTGAATATATTCTGGCCCTTTGCTGGTTTAGAAAAGTTTTAGTGCCTTTTTCTGTAGACTTTGTAGTTTTGTTAGGTTGCTTTTGTGTGTATTCGTCCAGATAGCGTTACAGTAGGTGAGATGCGGAAGAACAAGGGTGCAGTAAAGAGTTTTAATTGTAGCTGGTGTCATGTAAGGTTTTAGTCTTTGTATGATACCTATGACTCTTGCCACTGTTACCATCTCGATTTGTTTGGCCCAGGTCAAATGTTTATCCAAATATACTCCCAAGAATTTGGCAAATAGGGCCTCCTCAATTTCTTTTTTGTTTATGTAGATTTTTGGAATTTCATCTTTTTTTAGTTTGAGATTTGTAAATAACATATAATTTGTTTTGTCAACATTCAACGATAATTTGTTTATTGAAAACCAGTCAGTAATTTCTTCCATTTCCTTATTTGTTTTTCTGTATAATGTGTATATGTTGTCATCGCAGCAAAAAGCATTTGTGTCATCAGCGAACAGTATTAATGACATGTGCTTGCATATGTTAGGTAGATCATTCATGTAAAGAAGGAACAGCAATGGGCCAAGAATAGATCCCTGAGGAACACCACAAGTTAATTGCCTGTTTTCAGAGCATATCTCATTATATTGTACGCATTGTGTTCTTTTACTTAGGTAGTTCTGGAACCAGGTGAGTGCACTGCCTCTTATACCATAATAGGCAAGTTTTTCTAGTAAGATCTGGTGGTTGATAGTGTCGAAAGCTTTTGAAAGGTCCAAGAAGATGCCTATTATACTTTGGGTTTTTTCCAGTGATTCAATAATTTTTTCTGTCATTTCGGCTATTGCATGTATTGTTGAATGTTTCTCACGAAATCCATATTGCGATTTGTATAAAATGGACTTTTTGTCCAGGTAATTTGTCAGTCGATTGTACATAAGGCGCTCTAGTAACTTTGAGAAAAGTGGAAGTATGGAGACTGGTCTGTAGTTTGAGAAGTTAGTAGAATCCTTGGCTTTATAAATTGGTGTAACACGTGCTATTTTTAGTTTTGATGGGAAAATGCCTTGTTCTAGGGATAAGTTGCAAATGTGACTAAGTGGGATAAGGATATCCATAACACAGGTTTTATAAATGCGCCACTTAAAACCATTGATTCCGGCACTTTTGGCTGGGTTGAGTTTGTTTAGAACGTTAAAGATCTCTTCAGTGTTAGTAGGGTTAACGAAGAATGATGATTGATAGCTGCCTGTAAGGTAATCAGAAAATTTTTTCTTGGATGTTGATTGGATTTTGTTCGAAAGTTCTGGTCCTATATTTACGAAATAATCATTGAATCCATTGGCAATTTCGAATTTATCGGTAATGACCTTATCCTTGTGAAGAAATTGTGTCTGTTGTGCCGTATTGGTCTTGTTTAAAAGTGATTTAATGGTTTTCCATGTCTCTTTTAGGTCATTGTTAGACTGTTCAAATTTCTTGTGATATGTTTTCTTAGCTGTTTCTATTATTTGGTCTAATTTATTTCTATATTTTTTAAACTGAATTTCGTCGTAGTTAGTTTGACACTTGATAAATGTTAAGTAGAGCTGATGTTTTGTATGACAGGCAGCTATTAATCCACTTGTAAGCCAAGATTTAGTTGGGTTATGCTTATATTTTTTACTTTCTTTCATTGGAAAGCTTTGTTCAAAAACAGTCGTGCAGATGTCATGAAATTTGTTGTAGGCATGCTCACAAGACTGAATGTCTGTTACTATGCTCCAATCGACCTCTGACATAGATCTTTTGAATGTTTCAATGTTGACCTGACAGTGATCTCTGCATTTAAATTTCTCCTGTTCGAATTGTTTCTGGTATGTTTGTTGTTTTTCCAAGAGAAATATAGGTAAATGATCCAAGATATCAGTTACAAAAATTCCGACATGAGTTTTACTGATATTGCGATTAATATTATTGCAGAATATGTTGTCAATAACGGTCGCCGTAGATTCTGTTATTCTAGTTGGTTTAGTTCTACCATCGCAAACCTAGCGCATAGAAAGCTGATAGTCAAGCGTCGATCAGAGAAGTTGGTTCTGCTACAAATCGACCATATTCGCTACAGCTAGCAGCATTCCATCTCTGCTTATAGAGTGAACAAAAGGATCATACTTAGTCTGAATCGAGGAAGTCCATTTGGCGAAAGCTTACATAGACTAGAGGCAAAGTGCAGTTAACTGTACTAGTGAAGATGGTTGAAATATTGAAAATTTCTTTAATCGACTGTGTGTAATGGTCATATTTGCTTTGGTATGCATTTAACTTCCCTGAATCAACTTCCACAATTCAGACTTCCACGATTCGGACTAAGTATTATCACATTATTCGACCTGACAGCAATCTCTGCATTTAAATTTTTCCTGTTCGAATTGTTTCAGGTACATCATCATGATTATCATCAGTTTTATCATTATTAATCAGGATAGATCTAATCATCATTTTAACCATACCTGCCACTAACGATGCTAGTATAAGCAAAGTTCTCCATATTTGACAGACGCCGCAGTCCAAAGACTTTGTAAAGACCTCCATTCTAAAAAATTAGGTCAATTGGCACATCAAAACATTGCGGAAATACAGGTGTGATTACCGTATTACAGGTAACCCACATTGCAAGGGAGATAACGCGTGCGAAGACTCTTTACCGTATACTACCTGTTTTGGCACCATTTTAATGCTTTCTACTCATCAGGTTGTGTGTAAGGAGAAGTCTGGGTGGGTGGGTGGGTGGTGTTGGGTTAGGGCGGTTCCTGCTTCAGTTGTTATTATTATTATTATTATTATTATTATTATTATTATTATTATTATTATTAGTAGTAGTAGTAGTAGTAGTAGTAGTAGTAGTAGTAGTAGTAGTAGTAGTAGTAGTAGTAGTAGTAGTAGTAGTAGCAGCAGCAGCAGCAGCAGCAGCAGCAGCAGTAATAGTAGTAGTAGTAGTAGTAGTAGTAGTAGTAGTAGTAGTAGTAGTAGTAGTAGTAGTAGTAGTAGTAGTAGTAGTAATAGTAGTAGTAGTAGTAGTAGTAGTAGTAGTAGTAGTAGTAGTAGTAGTAGTAGTAGTAGTAGTAGTAGTAGTAGTAGTAGTAGTAGTAGTAGTAGTCGTCTAGTGTAGTGTAGTGCAGACTGCCCTGTCGGGTATGAACCGGCCCAGTATATCTGGGTATGGAATGACCCGGTCTGGGACGTTCCAAGCTCGCCCTCCTGGGTGGCCTAATTAAGTTACTACAATTACTATGTTGTGATCCCCCTGCTAATGCTAAACTGTCACACTGTCACCAATTAGTATATTTCAGCGCATGGACAGTTCATCACAGCGTTAGTCAGGTCATACTTTTGAAACAACATTGCAACCATGCAGAACCAACTCTTCTCTGATCGACGCTTGACTATCAGCTGTCTATGCGCTAGCTAGGTTTGCGATGGTAGAACCTTTGGTATGGACAACAGCAGCAAACAGTGTGAGGCACCACACATCGATCTCAGCCTCAAAGGGTCTGGCACCAAGAAGACGGTATATGGCCGAACTTGCACATGATTTTGCGAGATGCAAGATATATCGCAACGTCGTTCAGTGGAATAGCTCCAGGGCTTTTAGTTCATTCTGGTTTATCCATACTGACTCTAAGCTGTGTGCATAACATGGTAAGACATACGTTGTGTATAACTTAAATTATATGGCAGTGGAGGAGGAAGGCCATTTAGTCCATGGAGTCCTGCTCCCATCATCATGTATAGGGTACGACATCCTTTGCCGATTCTATCTTGGACAAGAGATGAAATTTGTGGTGTGATATTGACACATCTGCTAACACCTATAGGTGTGTAAACTCATCAGATACTGGAACTGGTACGTTATCAATCTTTCAGCTCTGCATGTCATTCCAGATTTCAGTTGGTATGCTTGAGTTAAAAATTCATATAGTTGTCTTCTTAGGATGTAGTTTTTACCTTTTGTAGTTTGCATAGTTCTCGACTGTTGATAGATTGAGCTGCATATCACTAAGAGATTCTGTCAGAAGAATAATATAGTCAGCACAAGCGACCATGGCCAGATCTATGGTGTCTAAGGCATGCGTGTATAGCAATATAATTATAGGGGAACAAAATAGCAGAGTCCGTGAGATCGCCTGATGCACATGTGCGGCGGTGACGCCGGTGAGAGGTCGCCAGCATGTGCGCATTAGCATGTGGCAGCTTATCTATATATAGTTACCTGTATTATGGCGATTCTGTAATACTTAATCGCTTCCCTGATTTTGGGATGAATCAATACCAGAATTGGACAGGGAATTTAAAACTTTGAACAGAATCAAATTCGGTTAAGAGTTGGCGGAGATATCATGAAATAGAAACAGACTCTTTTGAGCTCCAACTAAGCAGAGACATCGCTAGCACGTGCTTCGTAGGGTGAAGGCCAGGAACTATTTGGTTGGCTACCATACCTTGCACACAACACGTGCACTGATTGGCTGAGTCTCACTGGTGATATGTCACCATTTAGTATAAAAGGAGCTCTGAAAGCCAGAAACAAGCAGAAGGGAGGCGGTTTCGGTCTGAGTGGGAGCAATCTCATTTCTGCCTATTGCATAGAGCTCACGTACTGCAATCTACACCAATGCAGCTTATTTCAGTTAGGTTCCCTCTCAGGACACCAGCACCCCGCACCACACTAACTTTTTGGACGCTCCTGGTAGATCAACAGGGGTGAAAATTCAATCTAAAAAGAAGGCTTCCCATTCCATCGCCATCGCCAGAGGAACATTCACTGTGGTGTAAGCCTTTTGGCAGTTACCATTACAATTTAAGTATGTAAGCAAAGTGGTGTACATGGTCTCACCAGACTTGCTGTGCCACGCTAAAATGGTGGTGAAAAATAATGGCCGCATCCAGAGTCACAAAATTAATGTTTTGACCGCAGTCCAGAGTTGCTTTACGCGTCACAAGAGCTAAGCGGCATGGATAGTCTTGTACCATGCAGTAAATCTCCAAGCAGCAACTACATCACGTTTTCATTATTAAGTACCAAAATTACTGGTACAGTAAGGTCGATTGTGACCTCCGTTATAAGCTTTTACTGTATATAATTATTTACATTGTAATGGTGCCAGCAATTAAACAGTACCCCATGTCAGATCTGACCTCAGTATTCTCATGTTTTGTATAAATGTAATGAGGCATTCTGCCAATTAAGTTACTGCTTATATTAATAGTTAGTTATTACAAACAAAATACTTGGACTGCAGTTCACTTAGATTACATTATACATCAACAACAAACGCATCACCTTGTTACTCCCCTACAGCAACAATTTTTCATTAATGTTACTGCTCATGCTCTCACTAACGAACATGACATGCAGCCACTAAATCTAACTATGATAGCTCGATAGGATAGGTTTAAAAGGTAGCCAGGGGCGACTACTTGTTAAATGGAAACTTGTTATTATAAAACTTTTCGTGCACTACGGCTCTGCCATATTAATGGTACCATCAGTTTTCATAATTGGCCACTCATGTTAAGGCCTGCTAAATTCAATGAACGAGTAGCTGCCTCTTACTACGCTTCTCTGGGCGTCTGGCCGAAATAACTGTTTGGATTCCCTCTGCCACATTGGTTGGGACTGATTTAAGAAACTACTGGGGTTTCTTAATGGTCAGAATCAAGGTGTCGATGGCCATGCACTCCCCTTTGTATCTTCGGATACTTATTAAGCAAGCCTTTATGCCAAAGTAGGAATCACTGCGAAAATATAATTATTATAGCCAGCCCCAGCAGTGTGTTCTTTGGGCAACTTTCTTTAAAACCTAAAGCAGCTAAACAGTAACTCCAGGGTATGGATCTCACATGATCCGCACTCGAAACATTAGGTGAAGGATAAAGACGCAGATTGCTATCTAACTCAAACGGTGACTGGGTGTGGCCTTAGATCCCACCATGCCCTCTGCGAAAGCAACCGTAGATGGAAATCCGTTTCTCTCTCCCCACCATAAATAGATTAAGAAACCGCTTTCTAAATGCTTTTGTAATATGACTTGTCCCTGTCTTGTTATTTGTGGTTGCGCTGCGGTATGCAGAGGAATCGCTTTGTGGTTCTGAAACTACCGCCGTGTAACATGTCGCATGCTGTCGGTCTAAGGAGACATGCCCTGTGGGGTATCAGTGACAGTACCGAGCATCCTCGCCAGCAAGACATTTTCGTTAAAGTAAGCAGGTGCTAAGCCATTTGTGGCCTAAACTACGTGTCTGGACCAAATATCTAAATGCTAGTCTAGGCCCATTAAAAAGGCCTGCAGAAATAAAGCGGCACCAACTAAAACAATATCTTTAACTCACATAAGATGATGATGTTGTATTCAGTGGCAATCAGCCAAAATCACGTAAAAATTGCATGCGTCCCAACAACAAATAACTACACTAGGTTGTCTCACCACCAGCCCCCCACCCCTCCCCCACCCTTGCGAAAAGTTGTGGCCCCGCAATAAATGCATCTCACAAACATTCTTTCCTAGGCAAAATGGCAATGGTTGGTTGTAGCACCTCCACTGAAACAAGGTTTTTTACAAGAACCACAACTCCCTATCAAAGCACTTAATACCCGGTGCCCCTTGGTGGTATGCAATTCACTGGCCCTATCAGCATCCCACACAGCATCCAACAGCAGTAATAGTGACACGGATAACTGTCAACATACCACGTCATAGATCCGCAAGAAGAAGTCCCATACACAATGCGGCAAACAACAGCATCGCCAATGCTTCTTTTGTGCATCTACCAAACATCCAATAATGCATTCTCCCAAGTGGCAGGCACAGGTAGCCCTCTGTCATCACCTCACTGGTCCTGTCCAGACTGCTGTCTATACGAACACACAGTACAGCCCTCCTGCATCAGTTACACCACCATTGCTATCCCCAGGTCTGTCATCACCTAAGCAACTGCAGCAGCAGCGATGATGAGTTGGCCCCTTCCTCACTCAGACACCAATCGCACTCATGGAAGCTATCCGGAAACAACCTGACTATATACAGGATGACACTGCACCTAAAGCAATTCCGCAAGCAGTGTCATTGGAGACTCGTCTCCAAGCACAGCATAAAGTAGTATATAAATGCGCTTGCCTGTTCAGTGGAATTTCTACCAGTGCCACAGTAGACACTGGAGCTTCCATCACCATTTTCAACAGGCGATTGCATGAGAGCATCCCACCTCATCGAAAGCCACCCCTCATGCCCACCAACATCTTTTTACAAACAGCTACCGGAGCTGATGTTCCGGTGGGCGGTGGCTGGTACGGTAAACCTCGTTATACAAATAGAGGAAATGCAATTCATCCAGCGAGTTGTAATAGTCTCTGTTCAAAACGATGACCTCTTAGGCTCTGATTTCCTCAGTTCCAGTGAAGCCGTCATACATTGCAGACAACAGGAACTAGACATACACGGCCATCGAACCCCTCTTGGACCGGAATCATCACAGTATGATACATGTGCGGTGATTTTTGCTTCTACAGCAACGGTTGAGCTGTGACAGGAGGAGATCCACCGCACCACAGTTAGGAAGAACACACACACACAGCCATGCTGGAACCCAACCCTGAATACATGATTGCCTCCCAATGCGCCAGTCCACGAATGATCATAGACACCACCAACAAGGATCACATACCTTTTAGAGTATTCAATGGAACAGCAGACCCAATAACATTACTGCGAGGTGTTCGTTGTGGCCACTTGGTGGATGTGATATCACTGGAGACACCCACCACACTTACACCAGCAACAGCTGAGGATGATTTACCTGAACACTTGCATGACTTATATTTGTGCACCTCAGTTGGTTTAATACAATTTCACAAACATGACATACGACGGATTCAACATAAATATCAGGAGAGTTTCTCCACAGGAGACATGGACCTGGGAGAAACTCACCTCGAACGGCTCTCCATCGATACAGGAAATAATCGACCAGTTCAACAGCCCATAAGGCATCTCCCCATTCACAAGGAAGCGGAAGCACAACAACAAGTTAGCAACATGTTGTGGACAGGCATTATAGAGCCCTCAGCACCCCCTGGGCCAGTCCCATAGTACTAGCAGGCAAAAAGGACGGATCTTTGCAGTTTTGTATCGACTACCACCGCCTTAATGATGTAAGCACTGTTGGGATGGTCTTTTCCAATTCCGGAAGATGCCCTACGGCTTGTGCAACGCTCCCAGAATGTTTGAATGACTCATTGAGCAGGTGTTAATTCCCTTGCAGTGGGAAATATGTCTCTGTTACATCGACAACGTAGTCGTTTTTGCCTCTTCTTTTGAGCAGACCCTGTCCAATCTGGACAAGGTCCTGCTGTGCTTCCATACTGCAAACCTCAAGCTCAAACCCAAGAAGTGCTATATTTTTAGACAGAGCGTCGACTTCCTGGGACACGTAATTTTCACAGATGGAGTGGCCATTCAACCTTCTAAAATGAAGGCAGTAGCAGACTGGCAGACTGGCAGACCCCATACTTCAGTAACGGATACAAGTTTCCTCGGTCTCTGCCAGGATTATCGTCGACAATACCATCATTTTAACGAGATTGCATCCCCATTATTCCAGATCACCGAAAAAGATCGACCATTCGAGTGGACGAGTGAGTGTGAACAAATGACAACCGCACCAATTGTTGCTCATCCTAACCATAACCTCGATTTCATCTTAGACACTGATGCATCTGCTTACGCAATAGGTGCAGGTCTATCTCAGGTCACAGAAGATGGAATGGAGCAGGTACTGGGTTATGGTTCACATACTCTGAACAAAACAGAGAAACGTTACGCAACCACGAATAGGGAATTACTTGCTGCGGTGTATTTTGCCAAATAATACAAACACTTTTTGCATGACCACCCATTTACACTCTGTACAGATCACGCCTCATTATGCTGGCTTAGAAACCTAAAAAATCCGGAGGGACAGGTAGCACGGTGGCAGGAATCCCTGCAGGCCTTCAACTTCATAGACCCGCCAAGTTGCATGGAAATGCTGATGCCGTGAGCAGAATTTGGCTCGAGGATGAACATGAAGTGGCCACCAGTGTGACACATGCAACACAGCCATCTCCTGTGTTCTCCGAGCTGTGGTGCGCAGAGTGAGATCCAGAACAGTCGCTCATGAACAAGCAGCAGACATGCAAACATGAGAAATATATGCGTGGATCCAGGAGGGGGTATGTCCTCCTAAGGAATCTGTTAAACATGAATGTATCCTCTACATCAACAACCGGATAGTAATTCCTGAGCATTATAAGATCATCATATTACAGCAACTTCACGACAACGCTGGACATTTAGCCATAGAGAGAACTGCAGAACGCATCAAACAGAGGTTCCACTGGATCATGATATGCGAGTGTAAATTAAGGCATGGGTAGGCAAATGTGTCACATGCCAAAACACGCTTTTGGCCAGCACCGCTTCGCACCCCTACAAGTTAAAATTGTTGGTGCACTGTGGGAGTGAGTGGCTATTAATGTGCTCGGATCCTTGAATATGATGGATGAAGGAAACAAGTACATCCTCGCATTACAAGACTATTTTACGAAGTGGGTGGAAGCATTCGCTTTGCTGGACCAAGACGCATCCACAGTAGTGGAGGTCCTGTCTAGCAATGTGTTCTGCCGCTTCGGCATGCCCTATGACTTGCACTCCGACCAAGGAAGTAATTCTGAGAGCCGGCTGATCTCCGAGCTCTGCAAATTGTTTCATATCATCAAAGCATGCACAACCCTATACCATTCACACAGCGACGGGATGGTAGAGGGATTCAACCATGCTCTCTCAGTGATGTTGACTAAGGAAGCACACCTTGATTGTCGCGATTGGGATCTATGACTCCCATATGTGGTCATGGCATACCACACTTTGGTACATTCCAGCACGGGTTATACCCCTGCTCGGTTAATGATCGGCCATGAATTAGCCCTACCCTTGGATCTGGCTATGCCCAGAATACAAGGAGAGAAAAATTCACCCTCTCTTTACATAGAGCTCATGTGGCAAAGGATAGAACAGTTCCATGAGTTGGTAAGAGAATCCCTATCCACTGCACAGAGCTCAGACTGTGCATTTCACGTGACATGTAGCATGGATCGGCCAGACGGGTATGGACCGTCCCAGCTCGGCTGGGTATGGAATGACCGCTCTGGGTGCGTTCCAAGCATGTCCCCTGGATAGGATAGTGTGCATGTATAGAGCCATATGAGAGAGGTTTCTATGAAATGGCTAAGTCAGTGAGATTGTGTAGTGCACATGCGCAGGCATCAGAGCTTCCGTGACAACACATGTCAGCGTTGGGAGAGAATGCATACTAATGTGTACGGATTCGGTACACATAATTTCTTTAAATTTAGCGATTCCCGTCGTTCTTGGTAGATATCAGGTCCAGAAGAGACGGTGATTCCAAAACTGTTTACCTTTTTAAAATTGGACCAGAAATGGTCGAGTTATTCCTAATTAGCCCATTGAAATTATTTTCAAAATATTACTGGGACATCGTAATCGCGTGTATGTACTGAATGAATGGGGAGAATGTCTATCACGTGATAGCATCCTCACCCTTCCTAGCTGCACACTGATTGGCTACAGATGACCGGCTGATTGGCTGGGCGTCCTGCATCTGACGTCATGAGTAGTATAAAAGGAGCGAAAAATCAAGAATCGAGACCACGCTTCGGCGAGAGAGAGCAACTGGTAGGTTGTGTGGCAAGAGTAGTGCTAGACGTGGGCAACTGCTTACTGACTGTGGTACCCTACACCGCAGCAGTGCCTTTAGGAATTCAGTTCTCATTCTCTGGCCAGCAATCGAACATCTGCATTTAGTTTTTGTAAGCCCTCGGACGGCCATCCAGGGGCAACCAATTGAATATAATACTCCCTCACCACCAATACCTAGAGGAGCCTTCCTGCGGGTGGGCCTCGCAGGCCATTTGTAATCTCTTCAGTATGTAGAACAAGTGGTGATTCTTGGTGGACAACTCGTCAGATCTGCCGAGCCATGCAGAAAAGTGGTATTCAAACTTCCACACAGCATGTCGTGTGTTTAATTCACTTTTAGGCCACAGTCTGGTGGGACTCTGCCTGGTACACTGCAAGAGCTATGCGATGTATCATGTACGGTGTACCCAGTAATGTACATGCATTGTTTAATTACAAATTACCACTGTAGCCTTCATGTTACGGCCAACTTTCAAACTTCCATTACCAGACAGATACTTTTTAACATTCTGCTAAATTATTGTATTAGCTGTTTTGACTATCTAGTGGACATCCAACTACAGCTGTTGTTCTTCATCGTCTTTGACAGTGAGCCGCATCAACAGTTTGTCTGCGGATATTTCCCAGCAACTTCAGGATCATGCCATCTCAGGTTCCTCATCTGTAATGCATCAACTACAGTGATTTATGACTTTTTCCATACCGATGACTAATAGTGTAGCTTGTGGGAGTACGCGCTGGTCCGCCATGATGTTCCGTTCCATCGCACCGCAAGTGCACGATGTGCAGGAGGGCTGGTTAGCAGCGGATCTCGGGGTTGCAGATCCTGTATCGCGTCTCTCCAGAAAGTACAAAGACAGGCCTCTAGAGCCGGTGGAACATTGATTAAACCACACGGTGTCGTCCCAACTATTTGTGTCACCGATATGTCTGTCCATTGTAATTTAGAGAAATAGATAAGGTGTTAATTAAACAGTTATAAATTTAGCAATGCTATACAAACAGCTCTTTGACAGTAAATGAGCACAGTAATACACAACATAGAGCCGTCCCATGTTCTTTCCACGTGGTTTCGCCAGAGGTACTGCACAGATCCTTGAATCCGCAGAGGTATCCCTGCAAGAGAAAATTCTGCAACGAAGTCACTAGATAGTTTAATATAAACTAGTATACCCCTAACACACACACACAAGGAAAACATTGTTGTTGCGAGAGGTAAGCGCCTCGCGCGGGCCTCCATCACAGGAAAATGCTGAAGCGGAGGAAAAGAGCTGGCAAAGAAGGGTGACTCTTTTGTTCAACAGAAAATGCTAAGTGCTAAAAATCCTAGTGAAGCCATAATTAATGTGATGCACACTGGTTTACGTGAAGATGGAACGAACGATTTCCGAAGAATTCATAGGTCACTGTCTTATGTAGTTCCAACGTTACTGCATTGGTAGTTGCCGCTTTATTTATGTGGGCCTTCTGCTACATCTTAACCTACCAATTGGTTGTTAGTAATGAAAACAAGCTTTGGCCGCAAGTGGCAGGGCTTACTAACTAATTTTAGATACGTTTATCCATTGGGCGCAGATGCTCAGCTTCTCTTAGGTTGCTCCGCATAGCATCTACCTCCAAGCATAGCATGTGTACATGTTACAGAACAAAGCTCTTGAATCAAATAACGATCCGGTTACCTGGCCCCGCAACCACATATAGCATCACCAGACAAGTTTCACAGCTCACATATGCAAATTTAAATACTGACATGTTATTATGGTGTGGATGGAGAGACGGATATCCATTGCTAGCGTCCTTCCCGTGAGGGTGTGGTGGGATCCAAGCCCTCACCCAGACACTACAACGAGTTGGATGGAGATCCGCATCTCGTCCGTCACCACATGCTATGGAACTAACATTTGACCTGACATTAGGGTTATTTCCCATGATGCCCAGAGATGCACTGCAGGCCGGTATTATAACATATCAATTAATATTATTATTATTTCGCAGTGCTTCCTACTTTTGCAGTGGGGTCTACCTAATAAGTATCCAAAGACACGGGTGGTGTGTATGTAAATCGGCACTTTAACTATCACCACTCGGAAACCTCGGATAGCTCCCAGGGTCGGATCCAGTCAACATGTCGATTGGGAATCCAGACAATTAATAAGCCATATGGCTGGTGGATCGTGGAAAGAGACAACCACTCAATAAATATATGAGGCCCTATAGGTAACTGGCCAATTTTACACATTGTCCTTAACCACTTTAAGCCTATCCTGTCAAGCTGAATAGGCAGGTTTAGTCGGTAACATGTCAGGCTCAAACATTTAGAGCATGCTCAGCTATTTCCTAGT
The DNA here is from genome assembly GCA_034401795.1 of Chaetoderma sp. LZ-2023a. Taxonomy (NCBI): domain Eukaryota; kingdom Metazoa; phylum Mollusca; class Caudofoveata; order Chaetodermatida; family Chaetodermatidae; genus Chaetoderma; species Chaetoderma sp. LZ-2023a. Next base: position 104,396,807 of record CM067374.1, read on the forward strand.
GTACTATGGTCTAGAGTTTTTATGAATAAACAAAACATATTAACTAGATGACTACTTGCATATACACAACTACCCAATACACAATCTAACGAATATGATGATTATAAAGTATCACATGTCATTGGACCCTACGGTGCGGCTAGTTGAAAGCACCCACAGTAAGCAAGGATAATATTCACAGTATGAAACAGAAATTATAAAAATGCGGGCCTAGGACCAGGACGGTACCTATTAGTCATCAGTACCAATATACGGAAATAATTAAATGTTCAATAGTATAGCTATTTGAGTACCTATTGGTCATCGGAACGGAACAAGTCCACCAGTTACTGAAATTGAGGCACTAACATATAAGTAGCGCGAGATGGCACGATCTCTAAGGCTGGAAAGATTTCCGAAGCAAGACATCCGCAGGCAGGTATCTGCAGGCAGGTCTCCGCAAGCTGACTTCTCCAGGCAGGTTGGATATGGCACACTCTCAGGACAGGTAACGGAACAGTTCAGGAGATGCCCATTAGATAGTCTCTTAGCTGCTACATACTTTAAACTGTAGTTGTAGAGTTTTCCGTCCGGCGACGGTGGTATAAAATTTGAAGTTGCCCACTACCAGAGGGGGCTAATATAAATTATTATGCATGTACAATAACTGGCACACGGTGCGGGGTGCTTCGCATAGCTCTTGCGGCCCACTGGGCAAAGTTCACCCAGACTGGGCGAAAAGTTAATTAATCACACACGACATGCGGTGCGGAAGTTGAAGTCCACTTTTCAGCATGATTGGCAGATCCGGTGAGTCATCCACCAAGAATCACCATCAGCTCTACTTTCTGTAGAATTACATCCGGCCCACATGGCCCTCCAATGGAAAGACTCTCCTAGAAAGGTCTGGATGTGGGAGGTTATTACTTTAAGTTAGTTTATTACCCCCGGATGGCCGTCCAGGGGTATACAAAAACAGTGGAAGCCGAGGACTCCTTACCACCGCAGATGAGCTGAAATCCGAATGGCACCGGATGATGTTGGTATCACCATAGGTTAGCAGTTACACATGTCTATCCCAACGGTCCAGTCGTCCTGCGCGGGCCGGCTTCCACGCCGGTGATGCTCCTGATTATCGATTTTTCAACCCTTTTATACTACTCATGACGTCAGAGCCAGTCGACTCAGCCAATCAGCGGCCGAGCAGTAGCCAATCAGCGTGCAGCCAAAGGTGGTGACGTGCACAGCACATTCCTTATTTAATTATACATACACGTGATTACGACGTCAAGAGAAATATTTTGAAAATAATTTAATGGGATTTTCGAAGATAACTCAGCCATCTCTGGGCAGATTTTAATAATTTAAACTGTACTGAAATCCTCGTTTCATTCTGGTTTTGATAGGTACTAGGGCTAACGAGGAAGATATAGTAAAAGTCATTTACGAGTACCTACTCGGTACATTATAAGCAAGCACTCGCTTCCAATTCCGAGATGTGTGTCAGGGAAGCCCTGACGCGCGCGCATGCGCACCACATGGTTTAACGGACTTAGGCATTTTAAACAAAAACCTCTCTCATAGGGCTTTTATACACGTACTATCCTACCCAGGGTGTGTGCTTGGAGTGAATCGGGAATGGCCATTCAGTACCCAGCTCAGCTGGGCTGGCCGGTACCCGTCCGGTCGATCCGTGTTTCACCACCCCTCCTAGTTTGACACCCATGACAAACGATCAACCTATCACGAATCGAACGCATGGGAGCATGCTAGGCGGGAATTATAGACTTCCCGAGTAGGTGCGTAGCCGAGAGGAGAGTGACATGAGAAACGCATGTTTATAAGAAAGAGCACATAGGGTCCAAAAGAGTTCGCGAGGGAGGCAGACTTTTAGTTTTGATTTTTGACCTGGAATTATTTTTCTAGGTCTTTTCTTTCTTTGTTTTGTTTTATTGACCTGGTACGTGCATAATTTTATTTGGTTCCAAGATTAACCTAAACAATGGTGTAGTTTGGATCGACTGGTCGGTTACCGGCCGTACCAGCTAAGCTGGGTACGCGCCGCCCGTCTAGGATTCGTTTTCTGAACACGCCCCTCTGGGTAGGGCTATAAGCGTATATAGGCCTATGGGAGAGAGAGCGTGTCGAAAAACGACTAAGTTCGTTAAAACGCACTATGCGCATGCGCACGCCGGGACGCTGTTTCTATGGAGCGCATAGTTGTGACCTAGATAGGATGGCACTTATAGTGCCCCGAGCTGGTACTCTGTAATTCTTAGTGATTGTCTGTTCCAGTTAAATCTGGCATTAATCAAGACCAGAATTCGACGGGCTTTCCAAATCTGTAAACCATTTCAAAATCGGTTGAGAAATGGCTGAGTTATCGAGGAAAACTTTTCTGGTTTTTATCTTCAAAATATTGCCCTGACGTCATAACCACGTGGACAAAAAGCTTCTAGAATGTTCTAGAACGTTCGACGACGCTATTATTATCTGTGTGCTGATTGGCTGTTGCTCGAACGAAGATTCGATGTAGCCTTCGCCTGTGACGTCATGGAGAGTATAAAAGGAAAAGCGATCCAGTGATCGAACAGGTTGGACCTGTACTAGCTGCGATCGACAGATGTTGCGCATATGACTTCAGTTTCCGTCGTGTTTCCATAGCTACCAGTAGCCAATCCACCGCACTAAAACAGTTTTTGTACCTCCCCATCTGTGGCAGTAATTTGGAACTTTTGTTAATCGTTCACGAATACTACATCTACATTCGGAACACAAACTTGCGGTGAGGCCTTTGCGGCCTGAATATGTGAGTCTACAGATGTAGAGGCAGGATGTTCTTCGATGGATGACTCGCCGGATAGCCGGCCATGCCTAAAAGTGGTATTTCAAACGACGCTTTCAACTTTCGACCACAGCAAGTAAACTCTGCCCGGTGCGTCTTCCGAGCTGGTTGACGTACCCAGCACCATGAAGCTTTGTTTTGTATCTTCATTTGCCTCTAACAACCCCCGCTAGTGATAGGGTTGTTTACACCTTCCATCCGTGCCATCGGTGTATGGTAACTTTCTTCACCACGTAGTACTATCGTATCTTTTACTGACTGCTCGTTAGACATTCTATTAGGCATACAGCACTAAGTGATGCACTCCCACCATGAACGGTGTTACGGGACTCTTGTTTGCAGAAAACAGCTTACGGGAACCAACCTGCGGGAACCAGTCTGCGGGAACTTTCCAGCTTCTGGAGAGTGCATCATCTCACGTTGACTATGGATTGACGTGTCAATTTCAGTGACATGGTAGCCTAACTTGGGAATGACTACCAAGTATTCAAGTAACTATACTTCACCGTTTAATTATTTCTCTATATAGGTTTTGTTAATTATCTCGTATCCAGACCAACGGTTCCGATAACTAAAAGAAACCATGATGGTCTTAGGCCCAATAGTTATAATTTCTGTATTTGTTAAATAGTTATTTTCATTTACCTCAATTTGTTGCTAACCGCACTATAGTAGGTTCGTTAACCTGTATTACTATATATATCTTAATCATTGCCACCGTATTGTTTGTTCTGGTTAGATTACGTGTGTATATGGCCAGTGGTCATCCGTTAAACTGTTTTGTTTAAGTTATAGAAAATATAGGAATGCAGTGCACGTAGGAAACACTATACAGCAACATTTATATATGCAGCATTTTCTCTCGCCACCAACAATTTTTCAATACGGTTGCTGTCCATGCTATAACTCTGTTTAGCCCGGCATGCTACCGAATAAACCTTTTCTATTCAGCTCGATAGGATAGGTTTAAAATGATTGGAGACAATTTCTTCATTCCATACTATGTAATATACTCTTCATTTCCGTCAGTGCGATAATCTAGCCCCGCACTCCGGTAAGACTCATAACGCCAAGATTTTGTCTCTCTTCATATTCCTCTTAGCCTTGTTGCTTCTTAATTGTTTGGATGTCCCTATCCGCACCATGGGCTGATCCGACTCTGGGAAACTATTGGGGTTTCCGAGCGGTGATGGCTAGGGTGCGGTATCACATACACATTCCTGTGTATCTTTGGATACTTAGTAGATAGTACTTTAAGCCAATGTAGGAAAGCACTGCGAAAATACATGTATTAATTATTATTTTATGACAACCCTCCCGCACCGCAGTGCAAAACTGGCAGCTTGTATATAAACCTAATGACAGGTTGAACGGTTAGTTCCATAGGACCCGGTGACGGGCGAGATACGTATTCTAACCAAATTCTGTTAAAATGTCTGGGCATGATATTCAGATCTGCCACGCCCTTACGGGAAGGACATTTACGGTGTGCATTCGTCTCTCTTACCACCACCATAACGATAGGAGATATGGCCTAATAATGCTTCCGTGAAATGTAAACCATGTCCTGTAATGTTTAATGTGGTTGCGAAGCGGAATGTCCAGATTCTCACCCAGTTCGGAGATACCGCTAAGTAACATGTATGAGCGCTGTCTACAGTATTGATGTCCTCGGGCATTTGTTCTCCATGACAGCCATGTCTAATAGCTAGGCAGATATCGGCCAGTTGCGGCCTAAACTAATTCTTGTTTTGAAAACAACTAAAAGGAATTAAGCAAAGTAGAAGGCCCGCAGAAATAAAGCGGCAACTACTAATTCAGCATATTAGCAATCACATAAGATGGTAATGAAGGAATCCATCGGGAATCTTCCATTCCGTCTTCACGTAAAACAGTATGCACCCCTATAGTCATGATCTCACTAGGTATGGTCTTTTCTTTCTACAGCATTTTTGTTTGAAATATTAGAGTGGACCCATTTTTGCATACTGTTCTTCTCCCGCTTTAAGCCCTGGTGACACCTTCCCGAGACGGAGGCCCGTGCGAGGCACTTGCCTCTCGCAAGCATTCAGCGATGATGGTCCACGCCAGGATAATACTCCTCACCCAAACTAGCACTAGGAGTAGTACCCACGTGAGGCACATCACTTTTTCGTCTGAGATAGCCGTCTTCCTTTCAGCTTAGAGGTATAATAACTTATATTAAGTTAAAGCGCTATGTCTCATGTGCGGGAGCCTCCCTTGTGGGGATACCTCTGCGGACCTACAAGTCTGCGTGGTACCTCCTGGAGCCCCATGTTTAAAAGTTCATCTACCTGTCTCTATGTCTTGTATTTTCGTATGCTCTTATTGTTTTTTTATCTAGCATATTTTTCAATTAGTTAGGTAAACTCATTGTATAGACTTATATTTTTAGGTCACCAAATCAAATCTTGTAAGTCCATAGATCACGAAATTGCTATGGACAGGCATACTGGTGACACAAACTCTTGGGATGAGACCGTTGTGTTTAATGTTCACGACAATGGTCGCACGGCCCCACCGTAACGATTGAGTTCCACCGGCCTTAGGAACTGGTTTTTCTTTCCCACAGGGCAGTCTCGTTGAAGGTCCGTCACCGCGAGACCGGATGCTAACCAGCGTCATCACTCGTCGTGCACTTACGGCGTGGCGAGTCAACATGAGACATCGGAATGACCCAACACTACCAGTGAGCTACAAGTGGCGCCTGATGTGGTGCGCGAAGAACAACAGTAAATACACGCAGCGAACTCACGCCCACGCCATATAGTGAGCTCAGTTCAATACCATTTCCATTCAGCGAGGACTCCCTCGATCAAGAGGTAGTCTCATACGATGAATTCTCAGCACACATGCTCACCGACTATGCCAGAAATTCTGCGGAATCTACAACTCCGCACTATGACCTGTTTTTGCCTGTTAGCGATGGCACCTTTCAAGATGCCTCACAGGCGGGAACATAATTTAGAACCATCTCGGATGTTCGCGACAGGCCAACTCCATCAGGGCCGAATCGTGGACAGCTCCGACAAAGACCCAACTACGGGCATATCTACAACCCTTCTGACTACTATCGTTCACCCGTGTCATCTACGTATACAGTATGGCCGGGTGATAATCCACCACATAGACAACCTCCCGCACTGTCCCCTTCTAGCAAAACGCTATATTTAAGTGGAACACCGCGGAGTTGTCAGGAGGAATCGGCAGCACCATTTCGCTGGTACATTAGTCATGCCACATATCATAACCGTCAGCCACTTGCACCACCGCCATATGAGGAAAGACAATCCTCATCGCGGGAGGAACGACCGCACACACTTCACCGCAATCCGCCTTCCGTTCATAGACCCATACCGGTCTATGGCTCAACAAACGGGGCGGACTCAGTAAATTGGAGTACGCATGTCCTATCTCCTCGACATTGGCATCGATGGGAGACACCAACACCACCACCACCACCGGCACCATGACTGACTACAGTACAATCCTCAACTTCTCAGATACCCGCACCACCCAGATTTCAACCACTTCACTCTTCCCGTGGTTTTGGCCGAGTCATCCTCCCTCCCGAATTTAGCGGGGAGAATGACTGGACCCACTATAAAATCCAGTTCGAAATAATAAGTCGGACTAACCGCTGGGACGATAGACAGATGGGTGAGTATTTTGCAGCAAAACATTCGAGAAAAGCCCTGCAAGTTCTTGCAGATCTGGGAATGGATTGTACACCTACCCACACCCAACTGGAACGAGCACTCACGGAGTGATTTGGTGACACAGCTCTCGGAGAAACTAGTCGTCTGCAACTTAAAAATCTTCGACGACATGCGGTAGGATCTCTTCCTGAGTTAGCTAGCCGAATTCGAAGGCTAGTCACCTGCACATATCCGAGCACCAATACGGAGGGTGTACTTTACTTGCATCTCGATACTTTCATCGATGCATTAAGCATTGAACATGCTCTAAAAGAAAAACTATTTCTCGGCGACCACAGAATTTTGGCCCAAATAACGTCAACCGCGATTCGTATCGAGAACTTTATAGAGCGGGAGAAAAATAACTGGACCCAACCCCATCCTATCAATGAGATAGAGGGTGCAGCTATCGCCCCAGCCGGTAGTGCGCCCCCCCCCTCCCCCAGATCAGAAACACCAACTGCACAGACACCACCACCATCAGATACGCAGAAGACCAGTCAGAATCAAGCACCTGGAGGTAGGGGCCATGCCCGCAGAGTAGGGTACAGTGGAGCCCCAGGGTGCAGAATCTTGTGCAACAACAACAACAATGGCAACATGAGAGAGTGGATAGATGAGATTAATAGACAGATCTCCGCACTCACCAATTTGGTAACCACACTCAGCACCAACCTCGCCACCACACAGTTTAGAACAGCAAACACTACCAGCACCGCACCACCACTGAACACTTGTTTTGGATGCGGTCAGCCAGGACATTGGAGGGAGCGGTGTCCTAACACAATGCCTGTTCTAGACCGCAGCACACCGCAACCAGAGAAACAGTCAAACTCCTAAGGGTAGCGAATTATAAGGAGCCCCAAGAGGGACAGGCTCCTCAAAGGGGGCTCCTAACAGGCGGCAGTGGGCCCGCGAGGGTCCAGGGGCATGTACGATCTGTAATATAGGGCAGAGGAGATACTAAAGGCCTCCGTGTCTAATGAAGGGTGAATTAACATCCTACTGTGGTACCATCTAGTAGGCGTATTGTTCGGCTGCTGAGATTTTTGGTTCATCCGATTTCAGTAATTGGACATGCGTGGTAGGAGGCGACACACCTCACCCAGGGAAAGGTCTCTGTATTAACTGAGCCGGATAATCAGAGACGCCCTGCAGGCAAGGCCGGAGAACATGGTTAAAGTTTGTATGCTGTTGGCAGATAGATACGGATCAGTTCGTCGGTTGCCCCTGAGCGTGAGCTTAGATGGTGATCGTTATCGACTGGGTCATCGGCCGGTCGTCTTGACCATGCCAGTTCATCAACCCGTTACTGGTTATGAGTGGTCAAGATGGCTCAATGTACAGTCAGGCCATGGCAAGACTTAGTATTGCGAGTCATGTCTCCTGTGATCAGAGGTCATGAAAGGTGATTCTTTGGGAAGCAGGAAGGTATGTGTGTGAGACGGTGTAACCTGTCACTTGCCAGACGAGTGGAGCAGTCTGGCGCACAGGTACCCGTGGGGTGGATGATCTATCTAAGTACGATGAGAGAGACTGCTGTAGCAGAGGAGGTGGCATCCCGCACCGCATCGACCCACATTTTATCCCCCGTGGTGGGCAGGGAAGCAGCCTGCTCAGCAGACTCTCGGATCCGCACAGGGCCTCTCAGTTAAAATGATGTCAAAGAATGGTCTACGCGAATGCCTTAGTTGCGATACATCTAGCAGACATCACCTCCGTGGTACGGTCTATGTGGGGCTACGGCCCCTTGCCAAGATGACCCTATTGGCACCCGGTACTGTGTTCGCTCGGCTCGGGAGTTGTCAGTGTGCATCTTGACTCTGTTCCAGATTCTGTTCCCCTGATTTGGACAGGTCTTTATCTCAGGCATATACGAAAAGGTACCTAGCCTAGGCTGCATCCTGTGTGGGGAACTGGGCGTCTGTCCGGCATGGCGGGGACAGCGACCCACATCGGGAAGACCAAAAGGTACAAGTGCACTTCGGTGCCCATATCCTTCTCCAAGCTCAACTGCGGCTTTCACACAACAACATTCAGTGACTAACCATCATCCACAGAAATCAGCTTTCACACCAACACCAAAATGCACAGCTTCCAATATGTTCGTGCTTACGTTGCCTCCCACATCCGCAGCAAGGACATCCCCTTCTTTTTCCACACACGACAAACCTTCTTTCATCTGTAAAACGACAGTAGTAGGTTGTAGTACCTCTGCTGAAACCACGTTTTTGAAAGCACCACGTCCCGCCACCAAGACACCAGATTCTTGGTGCCCCTGGTGGTATGCAGAGCACCACCCCAATCAGCACTGACATAGACGCAAGAATGCACGTCCATGGAAACCACGCTGTTTCTTCTGTGCTTCAACAAAACATCCTATGAAGCATTGCCAGAAATGGCTTGCACAGATAGAACTTATCCATCATCCTGTACGTGTCGCCGTCTATACCAATACTGCTCACACAGAAACGACAACAATACCGCCACCATTGCTACCCCCAGCTCCATCTTTACCACAGCCTACACCCCAGCAGAGATGCCGGACTGGCCTATTCCTCACTCAGCCACCTGCAATACGGAAACAGTCGGAATATATACAGAGTGATGCTGCTCCAAGGCCGTTATCGCGGACAGCATCATTGGAAACTCTTCCGCAGTTTCATCGAAAAGTAATTTACAAATGTGCCTGTCTGTTTAGTGGCGTTTCTACAAGTGCCACCGTCGACACCGGAGCTTCTATTACAGTTTTTAACCAGCGCATGCATGAGAGCATCCCACCTCATAAAAAGCCCCCCCCCCTTTAAGCCTACACATATTTACCTACAGACGGCTACGGGAGCAGATGTACCCATGGCCGGTGTGGTTAATTTAGTCGTTCAGATAGAGGAAATGCAATTCATTCAGAGAGTTGTCATCGCCTCCATTCATAACGATGCCCTACTTGGCTCTGATTTTCTCAGTGCCAGCGAAGCCATCATACACTGCAGACAACAGGAACTCGACATACACGGCTGACGAATACCTCTCGGACCAGCATCGTCATTATACGATACATGTGCAGTAATGCTATCAAGTACTGCCACGGTTGAGCCGGGACAGGAACAGATCCTATGGGGCACCGCACCACAGTTAGGAAGCAACACACACATCGCCATGCTGGAACCCGACCCTGATTATATGATCACCTCACAATGTGCAAGTCCCCGCATAATAGTGGAGACCACTGATAAAGGGAAGATACCCTTTAGAGTGTTCAATGGTACCGCAGATCCCATCACCCTGGAACCAGGAGTACGCTGCGGCCATTTAGTGGACATAATTTCACTGGAAAGACCTGCACTTTCTGACACACCACCACCGCTGACTGATGATTTACCTGAACATCTACACGATTTATATCTGCATGCCACTGTTGGATTATTGCAATCACAAAAACGAGAGATTCTGAAATTATTACATAAATATTGCGATAGTTTTTCCTCCGGAGATATGGATCTCGGAGAGACTCATCTCGTACGACACTCCATCAATACAGGAAATAATCGGCCCGTACGACAACCGGTATGATGTCTTCCCATTCATAAAGAAGTGGAAGCACACCAACAAGTAAATGACATGTTGCGAACGGGTCTTATCGAACCCTCAGCTTCTCCATGGGCTAGCCCTATAGTGCTAGCAGGCAAAAAGGACAGAACCTTGCGGTTTTGTATAGACTACCGCTGCCTTAATGATCTTAGCGTTAAAGATGCTTATCCATTACCACAGATAGATCAGGCCTTGGATTCCTTGTCTGGAGCCAAGTGGTTTTGTACCCTTGATTTAGCTAGCGGTTACTGGCAAGTAGCCATGGATGAAGCTGATATGGAAAAGACAGCATTCGTTTGTAGGGACAGTCTTTTCCAATTCCGCAAGATGCCCTATGGGTTGTGTAACACTCCCGGAACTTTTGAATGTTTGGGCTACTGAGATTTTTGATTCATCCTGTCTCAGCAAGTGGACATACATGGTACGTGGATGACAGTCCACACCCAGGGCACAACTCTCTGCAATTACGTTGGGTTGTTAGAGGTGCTCTGCAGGCAAGGCCGGGGAAAATGGTCAAAGTTCGTATTCTGTTGGCAAATAGGGACGGATCAGACCATCGGTTGCCCCTGAGCGTGAGCTCAGATGGTGATCGCTATCGACTGGGTCACTGGCCGGTCGTCTTGATCATGTCAGTTCATCTGTGTGATCAAGATGGCTCAATGTACAGTCAGGCCATGGCAAGCGTTCATATTGCGAGTCATGCCTCCCGTGATCAGAGATCATGAAAAGTGATTCTTTGGGAAGCGGGAGAGTATATGCGTGAGAGGGGCATCACATAAAAGATCGTAGACTATGTTCCTCAATCATGTTTCTTGGGCATGGTTCTCGATCTCATGTTGGACTAGTGTCCTGTGGACTTTGTTCTCGATCATGTTTCGATGAGCCGGAGTCTCAGTAGGACTAGGTTCTACAACTTTGATTATAACTTCTTATAGCCATAGTCCTTAATCTCATACACATATATGGGAATGGCACCTAAGCCTAGGCTGCATCCTGGTGGACTACTAGGCGGTCTATGACCGCAATTGGAAATACCTGGAAGGCCAAAGGGTGTATAGTATTAGGAATTGGTCCCTAACACTATTTAGCATCCGCACGGCCAATTTGAAACTCAAACCGAAGAAATGTCATCTCTTCAGACAGCGCATCGAGTTCCTGGGACACGTCATATCCGGTGATGGAGTGGCTACACAGCCATCAAAAACTAAGGCAATAGCAGAGTGGCCATGGCCCTCTTCAGTTACGGAGATGCAGAGTTTCCTCGGCTTATCCCGGTACTATCGCCATTATATCCGACATTTCAGCAAGATTGCATCACCCCTCTACCAGATCACCGAGAAAGATCGACCCTTTTGAGTGGATGAGTGAGTGTGAAGGCTCCTTAAAGGCGCTGAAGAAACTATTGACGACCGCCCCGATTCTTGCTCACCCTAATCCAAGCCTCGATTTCATCATAGACACTGATGCATCAGCTTTCGCTATCGGCGCAGTTCTATCACAGGTCACCGAAAATGGAACAGAGCAGGTGTTGGGTTATGGTTCGTGTACGCTGAATAAAACAGAGAAAAGATACGCAACCACCAAGCGAGAATTATTGGCAGCAGTCCATTTTGTCAAATATTATAAACACTTTTTACACTCCGTACAGACCATGCCTCACTACAGGACAGGTAGCGAGATGGCAGGAATCCCTGCAGGCCTATAACTTTAACGTTGTTCACAATCCCGGTAAATTGCATGGAAATGCCAATGCCTTTAGCAGAATTGGTGCGGAGGCTGAACACGAAGAGGCTGACACCATGACACAGTCAACACAGCCATCTCCGGAGTTCCCCGAATTGAGGTGCACAGAGCGGAATCCGGAGAAAATCGCACACCACCAAACAACAGACATGCAGACACGAAATATATACGCGTGGATTCAGGAGGGGGTACGTCCTCCTAAGGAATCGGTGACACCTTTATCCCCCATGGCTAAATATTCTTACCAACGGTTCGAAGAATGGCAATTAATAAATAACGTTCTGTACATTAATGACCATTTAGTTGTTCCGGAAGGTTATTGACAACTTATATTGAAAAAACTACACGATAACACCGGACATTTGGCTGTGGAAAGGACTCCTGCCCGTATCAAACTGAGATTCCACTGGATCGGGATTCACGATAGTGTCACGGCATGGGTTGCCAAATGTATCCGTGCCAAAGACCAACACCATATCGCACCATTGCAAATTAAAATTGTTGGTGCACCGTGGGAGCAAGTGGCGATCGACGTGCTCGGATCCTTGAATACGACGGATGACAGAAATAAATACATCCTCATATTACAAGAATATTTTACGAAGTGGGTAGAAGCATCTGCTTTGCCGGACCAAGAGGCATCCACCGTAGTGGAGGTCTTGGCCAGCAATGTGTTCTGCCGCTTTGGTATGCCTTATGAATTGCACTCCAATCAAGGAAGTAATTTTGAGTGCCGGCTCATATCAGAGCTCTGCAAATTATTCCATATCGTCAAAATAAGAACAACTCCATACCACCCCCAGAGCGACGGGATGGTAGAGATTCAACAGAACTCTCACAGAGATGCTTACCAAGGAAACATGCCTTGATTGTAGAGATTGGGATCTACAGCTCCTGTATGTGCTCATGGCTTACCGCACTTCGGAACATTCCAGCACGGGCTACATCCCTGCTCGGCTAATGTTAGGCCGTGAATTAGCCATACCCCTAGACCAGGCCATGCCATGGATACCAGGGGAGAAAAATTCACCATTTCTCTATGTCGAACTCTTGCAGCAAAGGATAGAACAAGCCCATGAGTTAGTGAGAGAAACACTATCCACTGCACACCAGCGGCAGACGACATGGCACGACCAGAGAGTGCATGGAGATCCATATGAAGCAGGAAGAATGGTTTTGGTACACGATTTATGACGGTCTGCAAATGTGCCAAGTAAACTGAGTTACCAGTGGAAAGGCCCCTATGTGGTAGTAGGTAAGACGTCAGATGTGACCTACCGCATCCTTGCTTCAGATGGCCTGACCTCAGTCATCCACTTCGATCGACTTAAACAGTTATCCGCAGTCTCCATCTCCACCTGAACTTACCATAGACGAAGAACCGGGACCATTACAACCTGTGACAATCAGCGTAACTCCGACCCGTGTTATTCAGCATCTGCCTCCTTGCCTTTCTGACCCAGCAATCAGGAAGGGAACCACGCCGGAACGACCATACGCGGGGGAAAGACGGATCGCCCATACCCAGGATATCCATCCCATACCGAACAGTACTGCAAGTCGTCTGCTAAAGTACGCTAAGTTCCGAAAGATGTCGTCTCCTGCCGTATCCATTCCCGTACCACGTTTTCAGCCAATGGTACAACTCACCGCCAGCACCATGAGAACTACAGCGGCCACCACCCCAGCTAAAACCGCCATCATCACGTCAGCTCCCGTCACCACCGCATCAGCAACATTGGCAACTACTAGTACTGCCGCTGCTACACGGACGAATATCCTGGAACCAGCGGTAACTGTGAGAGACCTCATGGATGCCCATATTTCCGCCACCATAATTTCGGATGTTTCGGACTTGCCAATAATAATAATGATGAGAGCATTTCAGCAATGCCAGTGCATTCTCCACAACCTACCACCATTAGTCGCGGGACCCAAACTCGATGGGGAAATTTCGCTGCTGAGGTGTAATCATGTGTAATTCAGCAGAAACGTTAATAGGCGATTTGTGGAAATTAGTACTTTATTTTTTACATACTTTTCTTCTTATTATATATGTTAGCTCAATTGAATCCCGTCCCTAGGATGACTACGGTTATCCTACACAACCGCACACTTTAAGTGTCCGGTTGTGTCTCATACAAAATTAGCACTGCAGAGTCTAATGTTGTAAGGACGTCATGTGTGACGTAAAGAATACAACCTCCTGCAGTGCAATAATGTCACAATCCCGTCATGCAGTCTCAGCCGCGCTGAGGCTGCCTGATAAACCAGTTTTAAGTTATTATTATATATCTGATTTTTCTTATTAATTTTCTTCCTGTCTTAGACGTCAGGACGGATATGGGGTCAGCGAGAGCTGGCCGTTGCAGACCCCCAAGGATGGGCCGCAAATAGATATTTTAGATATATATAATAATAATACTTGGTGATATGTGTTGCGTGCCCCTTTATTTACCCGGGGTACACAAGTGATTCGGTGTGATTAATAAAAACATACCTCATAAGGGTATGTTACATAGGTAATATTTATATACCTTGTCTTTTAGCTATTATGTTTTATATATTTATAAACTTAAATTATGGTACCCTTGAGCTTGAGTGTTCTTTGCAGAGATTATGATTATCCGCACTAATGGGAACACCCATGCAAGCTATTGTTTAGGATCATATACTAAATAAAGTTATAGCACGCACCGTAATATTAATAATAAAAAGAACACAAAAAAGAAATGCCTGGAAACAAAATTCCAGGTCGAAAGTTGAAAACTAAAAGTATGCCTCCCCTCCTCTTGGCACCCCTATGTGCTCTGTCTCTTGAATACGTGTCTATGCGTCACTACTCCTCTCCGGCCACACGCCTATGCTGGAAGTCTATGATTCCCGCCTAGCGTACGTCCGTGCGTCGATCCGCCATGCGCGATCGTTTGCCACGGATGTCAAACTGGGAGGGGGTGGTATAGTTCGGATACGTGCATAATTTTATTTGGTTCCAAGATTAACCTGAACAATGGTGTAGTTCAGATCGACTGGTCGGGTACCGGCCATACCAGCTAAGCTGGGTATGCGCCGCCCGTCTAGGATTCGTTTTCTGAACACGCCCCTCTGGGTAGGGATATAAACGTATATAGGCCTATGGGAGAGAGAGCGTGTCGAAAGATGACTAAGTTTGTTTAAACGCATTAAGCACAAGTGCGCGCTGGGATGCTGTTTCTATGGAGCGCGTAGTTGTGACCTAGATAGGATGGCGCTTATGGTATAACGAGCTGGTACTCTGTAATTCTTATTGATTGTCTGTTCCAGTTAAATCTTTAATCAAGACGAACATTCGACGGGCTTTTCAAATATGTAAACCATTTCAAAATCGGTTGAGAAATGGCTGAGTTATCCAGGAAAACTCTTCTTGATTAGTTTCAAAATATTGCCCTGACGTCATAACCACGTGGACATAAAGCATCTAGAATGTTCTAGAACGTTCGACGACGCTATTATATGCTGTGTGCTGATTGGCTGTTGCTCGAACGATGATTGGATGAAGTCTGCGCCTGTGATGTCATGGAGAGTATAAAAGGAGAAGCGATCCAGTGATCGAGAGCATCCTCGGGCAGGGGCCGAACAGGTTGGACCTGTACTAGCTGCGATCGACAGATGTTACGCATATGACTTCAGTTTCCGTCGCATTTCCATAGCTACCAGTAGCCAACCCAACGCACTAAAACAGTTTTTGTAACTCCCCATCTGTGGGAGTAATTTGGAACTTTTGATAATCGTTCACGAATACCACATCTACATTCGGAACACAAACTTGCGGTGAGGCCTTTGCGGCCTGAATATGTGAGTCTGGATGTAGAGGCAGGATGTTCTTTGATGGATGACTCACCGGATCTGCCGGCCATGCCTAAAAGTGGTATTTCAAATGACGCCGCACCAATTGTGTAGGTTCTTTCAACTTTCGACCGCAGCAAGTAAACTCTGCGCGGTGCGTCTTCTGAGCTGGTTAACGTACCCAGCACCGTGAAGCTTTGTTTTGTATCTTCATTTGCCTCTAACAACCCCCGCTAGTGATAGGGTTGTTTACACCTTCCATTCGTGCCATCGGTGTATGGGAACTTTCTTCACCACGTAGTACTATCGTATCTTTTACTGACTGCTCGTTAGACATTCTATTAGGCCTACAGCACTAAGTGATGCACTCCCACCATGAACGTTCTTACGGGACTCTTGTTTAAAGAAAACAGCTTATGGGAACCACCCTGCGGGAACCAGCCAGCAGGAACTTTCCAGCTTCTGTAGAGCACATCATCTCACGTCGACTACGGATTGATGTGTCAATTTCAGTGACACGGTAGCCTAACTTGGGAATGACTACCAAGTATTCAAGTAACTATACTTCACCGTTTAATTATTTCTCTATATATGTTTTGTTAATTATCTCGTATCTGTACTAACGGTTCCGATGACTAAAAGGAACCATGACGGTCTTAGGACCAATAGTTATAATTTCTGTATTTGTTCAATAGTTATTTTCATTTTCCTCAATGTGTTGCTAACCGCACTATGGTAGGTTCGTTAACCTGTATTACTATATATATCTTAATCATTGCCACCGTATTGTTTGTTCTGGTTAGATTACGTATGTATATGGCCAGTGGCCATCCGTTAAACTGTTTTGCTTAAGCTATAGAAAATATAGGAATGCAGTGCACATAGGAAACACTATACCGCAACATTTATATATGCAGCATTTTCTCTCAATAAGGTCACTGTCCGTGCTATAACTCTGTTTAGCCTGGCATGCTACCGACTAAACCTTTTCTATTCAGCTCGATAGGATAGGTTTAAAATGATTAGAGACAATTTCTTTATTACATACTATGTAATATGCTCTTCTCTTCTGGCAGTGCGATAATCTAGCCCCACACTCCGGTAAGACTCATAACTCCAAGATTTTGTCTCTCTTCATATTCCTCTTAGCCTTGTGGCTTCTTAATTGTTTGGATGCCCCTATCCACACCATGGGCTGATCCGACTCTGGGAAACTATTGGGGTTTCCGAGCGGTGATGGCTAGGGTGCGGTATCACATACACATTCCCGTGTATCTTCGGATACTTAGTAGAAAGTACTTTAAGCCAATGTAGGAAAGCACTGCGAAAACACATGTATTAATTATTATTTTATGGCAACCCTCCCGCACCGCAGTGCAAAACTGGCAACTTGTATATAAACGCAATGACAGGTTAAACAGTTAGTTCCATAGGACCTCTGTGGACCTACGAGTCTGTGTTGTACCTCACGGAGCCGCATGTTTAAAAGTTCATCTACCTGCCTCTATGTCTTGTATTTTCGTATGCTCTTATTGTAGTTTTATCTAGCATATTTTTCCATTTCCAGTGAGGCAAAAGGGATTATTTACACCATACTCTATGTAAAAGTGTACAATTGTTTTACTTTATAATCTTGAAAAAATAAGTTGTGTCTGGTTTTATGTTAGTTACTTACTTAACACTTACATGACTTAGTTTGTGTCTCTAGCTATTTGGTTATGGGCAATATTTTAGCGTTGTTATTGCTTATTAATGTGGGTCACGATTGAAGTGTAGGCTGTGCTAAGTTTTGGTGGAGAAGAGCATGATCCAGACCGTTAGCTGTGGTGTTCCGCCTACAATACTGGGCCACTGATCTAAATGTTGGCTGTGGTGTGCCGCCTACACTTGGAACAGATTGCTCTCCCCACTATGTAGCTATTTGTCAGATGACTGGTTTACTGTGTTTTGTGTGGCTGATTTAGGCGTTTTCATTTTGTAAAGTTTGATTTAGTTTGGCTGTGGTTAATAGACTTTCCTATTCCAAGTTGTGCCTTATGCCAATTTGTGTATATATGATTTCGTAATCTGTGATGATAGCATTGGACAAATATTGGTTGAGTACTTTTAGTAGACTTATAAATTGTGTTTTGTGTTTGCGAGATGGTTGTGTTGGGGGGAAGGGTGCATGGTCCAAAACCAATAGCTGCGTGTGTGCCACCTACAGTAATGGGTCACTGCTCTGAACATTAGCTGTGGTCTGCCTCCTACACTCAGAGCAGATTGCACCCTTCCCTGTTATTGCTTGCGCAATTGTATCTAGAGCGTGTAGTGTGGGATGTATGCATGTGCTGCATAGCTTTATGATAGCTACAATTTATTTGTTGGCTATTGGTTGGTACTCGTCTCGATATTCGAAACTGTACATTATGTCTTTGAAGAGTTTATCTATTTCGATTTTGAAGGTCTCTATGCTCTTGGCATTTACAATACTGGCTGGTTGGGAGTTCCATGTGGTGATTACTCTGTTTGTATATATATTTACATAGAGTGTGGCACATGAGTACGACGGCACGCTGATGGTGCCTATGAACAACAACTATTATTGATTTCGTCACAGTTCTCATGCGACAGGAGGTCCTCACAGGTCTCTTGCCACAGCAGGCATCTACGCAACAAGTAGAAGAACAGCAAAACAAAAAATGGCGGAAGTAAACGCTTCTGCTGTTGTGCGATGGATGATACACATTGCGTGCATTTTAATTATTTCCAGCCAGTCTTCAATATCTTCAGGTATAAACATTATGATGATGGCTCGGAATTATTGCATTCTGAAACGATAAATTGTAACTAGACACCAGTTTTCGTTGTCTAGAAATTCCCAAATTCGGATAGTCCCATTCACCACCTTCTTCTTTTGGAAATTTCCTCGTTCGAGGCACCGACTGTAAGCCTGTCGTAAGGAGAACGTAGTACAATATTATTTGTCCAAATCTCGAATACACCACCGATCCGATTGGAGCCTCGTCGTGGTCTCAGGCGGTTTCGGCAGCCATGTAATTTCGGCAGCCGCAAATATTAATACGTTTTCGGCAGCCTGCCGAAACGCAAATATGGGGCATAAAAACATACATTATTACATTTTCGGCAGCATGTTCAACATCGTAAATATTGTTGTAAAATATTGTAATGTTATGAATGTTATTAAAATTGTTTTACCGGCGACCTGTACAGTGTTGCCCACAACATCTGGTTTTTGGGGGTCCCAAGGACCCCATACTCAGATTTGGGGGTCCCATGGAGTCAACATCTGAAATATGGGGGTCCCATGTTTTTTTCATAAAATAAACACAACACATTGATCTAATTATAAAGCACTTTATTAAACATGTTGAAAGCACTAGTTATGACATTGTGTAAATACTGTTAATGTGTATATATTGTGGTGCTGGCGGTATCCCGCGGTTCGTGTTTCGCGGCTGCCGGGCTGGCTGATTCCCGCCGTTTCTACAGATGCCCGGCAGTCGTACCTTGGAACTTGAACCGTGCACATCTGCCGCTGGTTCCACTGGCCGATTCGAGACCTCTGTTGGGTGAGTAACCTTTTATACGTAGCTAAGTTACTACAAATGGTGTCAGGAGTACTTTGGGCCCCTAAATTAAAAATTGTTATTAGTTATTTCTAAATTCTACTCACGATTTTGCTGTTAAAAAAGATAGAATTCTCGGAAATATAAAGACTACTCTAGTCCTGCCCGAACGTCAATTTTACAGACTCTGGCCGCCATTTTGATTATTGATAGTTATTTTTGTAGGATTTAACAATCACAGATGATATGTGAGTTATAGTTAAATATATATTATTTATTTATACTATAGCATGCACATGTCGGGTATATAGATTAATATACCTTACATACATACGTCATATACGTCAGAAATTCAAGATTCAATGTTATTTATTTAAACTGTAATGAATTGAGGTATATTTTCGTGCTAAGTCATCTATCATCTATGTCAGTATTCCGTGGAATGACAACCCTATAGCTTCTGGATTGTTATTGTTAGTTGTCTTCAGTGTCATAGGTACGCGATTCTGAGCTGTAATTTTACCGTCGGTTTTTGGGTATTTCTTTGTATTTTAATTACAGTTCAATTTCGTTGTTTATTTCAGAATTATTTGAAATAGAGAAGTGATATAAATCACTGTTGTTATTATTATCATTTTTATTAACTTTTTGAACATTAGAGGGTAATCTCCCTTCTAATCAACAAATATGTTTCAATTGTAATATTAGGTTTACTAATTACGCTGACCACTATTTGTTTTGGGTTTTTTTCTTGTTATTATTAATTCAGAAAGTTCATAATCACATTGCTAGTTACTCCGTTGAAACAATACTCAGCTTATGCCGTCTTTTCAAGTTAAATCTGAGGAGTTTTTGGCTCGCACCCAGTTTTCATTGGATCAATCCTTTACCCACAAAGCAATTTTGTTGGGTACAAGTAAAGGTTTCATTTTGAAAAGAGCTGATCAAACTGGGTTTGTTGAGTATTGGTGTAAAAGCGGTGGTACTACACAAGACTTGGTCAATATTCTGCAGTCGAGAATAGCCAGCGCCGTTCAGAAATTTCACCGTATCGTTTTCTATATCTGGGCCGGAACGTGCGACCTTACCGAGAAACGAGGCGACGGTTTTGTCTATTTAAGGACAGCCGATGATGAACTCGCGGTAGACCGCATTTGCCAACACTATCAACGTGCGATAGACATAGTAAGGCATTACGGCCACACGGTGAAATTTATCGATATCCCGGCGTATTCTCTGGTCCTGTATAATGAGCAACTTCACCATTTGAATCCCTGTTCCTTCAAAGACCAAGAGCTGCAACTGCATGACCAACTCTCTTCTCAATGATAGAATTGAGAAAATTAATGCAGATATTGGTGTACACACCATCAAATGCAGTGTAGAGTTAATACTCCGTAAAAAATCTAGTGCACGTAAACGCGTCCGTTATCATTATACTTTCGAGTTTCTGAAGGATGGTTTGCATGCAGGTACGCTACTGAATCTGGTTTGGCTTCGGAAGATTCATTTAGACGTTCTCCGGAGTTGCACCACCATCACTACTCAGTGAGTTATATTTTTCAGTAAGCATACGCTTACGACTTATTCCAGTAGGTGATATTACTTTTTTAGCGGATATTAATTTCGCTTCCTTGGTATAAATCAACAGGTGACCCATAATGACGAAACCTTTCTGTATTAACACTGCAACCGTGGAGGAACTTAGTGCACTCCATAATATTGGTAAAGTTCGGGCTGCTGGCATAGTAAGTTTTCGTGAGTCCAGAGGAGGTTCCATATCCCTGGCCGACATTAAGGCAGATACTGATCTGCCTGCCACAGCTACAATCCTTGCACGATTGCTCCATGCTGGGGAAGTCGTATTCGACATCAATAATGAAGGCGCTGTTGGTGGGGTCGACTCACCCCCAAGGGAAGAATCCCTGGAAGAGAAAGTAGCTAGACTGAACATGGAACTGCTAGCTCAAGGTATCAAATACAAGGAAGGCACTCCTTAACTCAACTAGTCAACAAAGGGTTGATCATACCCTAGTTGATAACCTGGCTCCTAGGGGGGTATATACCCCTAGAGAACCTAAGAGGGAGTCGCGATCAGTTTCTCACCATGACACTAGGACGTCATCACCAGTTCGTAGAGCTTACTGGGATGGCTCTTCGTACAATGACTCTAGAATGTCATCCCCCAGTCGTAGAAGATACTCTGATGGCCCTCCTCCACCTAAAATGTCAACTGTTGATGGAAAATGTGAGTGGAAACCATTTTTCATACAGTTTGAGCATACTGCTTCAAGGTACCGTTGGTCTGATATGTATAAATTAGACATGCTCATCTCAGCTTTAAGGAACAAGGCCTTAAAGTTTTACTGCATCTGTTCTGTGCAAGTCCAGAATGATTACTTTAGTTTATGTGACAAATTAAAGTTGAGATTCGGGAAGAAAGATCTGCCCCACATCATCAGAAAAAAGCTGCAAGATATTCGACAAGAGGGTAACTCTTTAGAAGAATTTGCAGACATCATTCAGGAGCTCACTTTAGATGGTTACCCTGATGCCTCAGAGAGTTTGGGCGAGACAATTGCCATTGATGCATTCCTACGGGGTGTTGAGCATAAACGAGCCGCTCTGATAGCTATGGATAAAGATCTGAGCACCCTGGAGGCTGCTGCACAAATGGTCAATGCAGCTATCCATAATCAAAGATTGATCATGGGTTCCAGAAGACCTGAGGTTCGAAAGGTCCGTTTTCCGGACGATGCTTCTGGTTTGATGGAGGCAGATAATCCTGAGCAGTTGAGAGGCATAACGGCTCCAAGCAGGATAGATAAATTGGAGAAAGATGTCGAAGGACTTAGGAAGGATATGGCGGAGATGAAGGTAGATGTTGCTAAGATTTTGAATCTTATATCTGGTCAATTCGGTTGAGGTCGGTCTCCTCCAAGAGGGAAGGTCGTTCCATCGCGTTCCCCTTCTCCTCCTCTCAGATCGGGAAAG
Organism: Chaetoderma sp. LZ-2023a; assembly: GCA_034401795.1. Classification (NCBI taxonomy): domain Eukaryota; kingdom Metazoa; phylum Mollusca; class Caudofoveata; order Chaetodermatida; family Chaetodermatidae; genus Chaetoderma; species Chaetoderma sp. LZ-2023a. The sequence goes on from CM067374.1 coordinate 104,419,069, forward strand.
TGCTTTAATTGCAATTTAGAGGGGCATTTTTCCCGTGAGTGTCCAGAGCCGAGGCGTACACGGTCGCCATCACCTTCTGCTTCACCGAGATCTTCGCCTGTGCGATCATATGATGTTCGCATGTATGAGTTTAATCGTGACCCTATGACACTAGTCATTCCCATTAAAGTAAATGGTGTTTCCGTTGATGCAGTGGTGGACACTGCGGCACAAGTGACAGTAATTGGCAATTTCTTTGCAAATAAATTACCTTACCCTTTAAAGAGGTTGGAGTCTATTACATTGAAAGGTGCAGGTAGAGACAATGTTATCCCTGCGGAAAGTGTTGAGCCAGTCACAATTGCATTATGCTCTATGATGTTCAACTGGCCAGTACTTCTTGCCAATATTAATGATCCGATTATATTAGGCCTGGATTTCTTGAAGGCACATAAGGCCACCATTGATCTGACTAGACTGTGTCTGACAATTAATGGAGAACCGGTTCAAGCATCAATGTTGAGAGCTCATGGGAAGGAAGCCCAAGTAGCTCGGGTAACATTGAAGCAGAAAGTGGTCGTTGGTCCTTTTGAGGCCGTGAAGACCACAGGTGTTCTGGATCGGGAGGTACAGAATGATGTTGTGCTCCAGCCCTCATCTAAACTGGAGGGTCTGGTAACACCTCATACAGTGGCCACTGCCAAAGATTCGCAGATTCCTATTTTGTTAAGGAACCTGTCGGCCCAATATATTACTCTGGAACAAGACCACAACCTTGGTATTGTCACAGAAATTGAGGAGGTTTTAGACCCTAGAACAGAATTCCAACTTGCTGGTAATCCCATAAACCAGGACGGTTTACAGACTTCTACAGCCACTGAGGTGGACATCCCTGTGTTCTTACAGGAGCTGTATGAGAGGTCGACATCGGGTTTATCAGAGACGCAGTCTTCGCAAGTTAAATCCATGTTAATCGAGTATCAGGTTGCATTTGCAAAAGATGATCTTGATTTGGGTTTGTTCAAGGGGATAAGACATAAGGTTGACACAGGTAATGCACAACCTGTTCGTTCTAAACTTAGACGAACTCCTCTTGGTTTTGAGAATGAGGAAGAGAAACACCTTGCGGAAATGTTAGAGAAAGGTATCATAGTTCCGTCAAAATCTGAGTGGTCGTCAGCCCCGGTATTAGTTCGGAAGAAAGACGGTACCGTGAGGTACTGCGTCGATTTTCGAGCTCTGAACAGTATAACTCGCAAAGACCTTTACCCCCTACCAAACATTGAGACATGTCTGGATGCACTTGGTGGTGCTAAGTTCATCAGCACACTTGATATGGCAGCTGGGTATTGGCAGGTCGAGGTTGACCCAGAGGACCGCCACAAGCTCGCATTTATCACAAGATATGGGCTTTTTGAATTTGTCCGGATGCCATTTGGTACGTGCAACAGCCCGGCTACCTTTCAGAGGGTTGTTCAGCTGGTGTTGCAAGGTCTTAACTGGTGCGAGTGTCTTGCGTATTTAGATGACGTGGTAGTGACAGGGACTGACTTTGACAGTCATTTGACCAACTTGAAAGCTGTCCTTTCCAGATTCCTGTTGCACAACCTTAAATTAAAACCTAAGAAGTGTAATTTGTTCCGTAAGGAACTCTGTTTCTTAAGTAAGTTGGTGAGTGATAAGGGAATCGCTGTTAAGCCAAACAATATGGAAAGCGTCGCTAATTGGCCTGTTCCTAAGACCAGGAAAGAGCTGGAATCTTTCCTAGGGTTCATGAATTACCACCGAGAGCACATACAGGGTTTTGCTGGTATTTCTGCTCCTCTCTCTGCACTTACCAGTTCCAAAGTAGAGTATGACTGGACTCTAGAGCATCAGGTAGCTTTCGAAACACTTCAGGGTGCTATGGCCAACCCTGCAGTGTTAGGTTATCCGACACCGGATGGTACGTTCATACTGGATACGGATGCTTCAGAGGCGGCTACTGGTGCAGAGTTATCCCAAATTCAGAATGGGAAAGAGGTGCTTATTGGTTTTGCGAGCCGAACGTTGACACCGGCTCAGCATAAATATTGTGTTACACGCAAAGAGTTGCTGGCCGTGGTAGCATTTACTAGGCAGTACCGTATGTACTTGCTAGGACGGTCATTTATTGTGCGGACTGACCATCACAGTCTCACGTGGCTGCTCAGTTTCAAGCACATCGAAGGACAACTAGCTAGATTAGCTAGAAGAACAGTCCCAATATAATATGACGATGCAGTACAGGCCTGGTAAACAGCACTAATGCTGATGGTCTATCACGAGTTCCATGTGATTTTTCACCTTGCCACTGTTATAAAGCTGGCCAATCTCTTAGTTCGTTACCATGTGGTGGGTGCAAATATTGTACCAAGCTTCAGCAGCAATAGTCTCAATTTGAACAAGATGTTGATGATGTAATTTCTTTGGCTTTTCAAACCATAAGGGCCCTTCAACTGAGTAATAATGACCTATCAGACAGCAACACAGACAGCGACGATCCAGATGGACTGCTGAATGGTGTCCCCCAAACAGACCAGGTTATCGGAAGGTCAAACTGGTTAGACGCATTCTCTTCAGAAGATCTAAGGGAGCGTCAGTTGGAGGATCCTGATCTGAAGACAGTTGTATCATGGATTGAGCAGTCACACACACCTTCTGACGCGGAGCTATATTTAGCTAGTCCAGCTGTCAAGTTTTGGTGGGCTCGTTGTGATCAATTGATTTTTGTCGATAGCATTTTGCACTGTCTCTGGGTAGAAGCAAATACCACACGGAATCTGCTGGTAGTCCCAAAGTCTCTCCAGAAGCTGGTTTTGGAAAATTGTCATGATTCCAAGCTTGCCAGTCACATGGGTGAGCAGAAGACATTAGAGAGAGAGTGAAGGCTAAGTATATCTGGCACGGATACTCTCGTGATGTGGTGGCGTATGTGAAATCCTGTCGGATTTGTAGCTGTAGCAAAAAAGCTTCCGTCCGACCTAGAGCTGCTCTGGGCGAGTTCCATGCTGGTTTTCCCTTGGAACGGGTACATATGGACATTTTGGGCCCCTTTGTCACATCTGCACTGGGAAATAGATATGTGTTGATGATCATAGATCAGTTCACTAAATGGGTTGAGTGCTATGCGCTCCCTGAACAAGGGGCAGAACTGGTAGCCAAAACGTATGTGGAGCGTTTTGTCACCACATTTGGCTGTTCATATTTCTTACACACCGACCAGGGTCGTAACTTTGAGAGCAACCTATTTAAGGAACTGTGCCATCTACTGGAGATTTCAAAAACACGCACCACAGCTTATAGACCATGTTCGAATGGACAGATTGAACGTATAAACCGTACTGTCTTGCAGTGTATACTGTGTTACCTGCAAGAGCATGACAGACAGAAAGATACTCCCAACATGATGATGCTTGGTCGAGAAGTACTACAGCCTATTGACATAATGTGCAAATGCCCTGTGTCTGCGACTACAGAGAATTCCCCTTCAGATGCCAGTGACTTCGTCCAACAGTTACAGCAAACGTTGCATGAAACTCATGAGATTGCACGGGATAACCTTAAAATGGCTCAGAAGCGCCAGAAAAAAGAGTATGATCTACGTTTGCATGAGCATGCCTATCATGTTGGTGATGTAGTTTATCTTGCTAATTCTGCAACTAAAATAGGCCAGTCCAGTAAACTACAACCTCCTTGGACTGGTCCATTTATTATTTATAAAAAGTTGTCAGAAGCACTGTTTGGTATCAAAAACCAATGCCGGGAACTAGTTGTTCACCATGATAGATTAAAGCTGTGCAGAGATCGTGATTTACCTCTCTGGATATTGCGAATGAGACGTGCTATAAGCTCTGAAGATCATGGCGATGATGATGACTTATTATCCCCCGATAATGGCCTTAGGTTATCTGATGATAACCGTGCTTCCATTTTTTAAGAGGATTCGGATGAAACCATTCCATATGGTATTGATCCATCCTCATCAATTCTGCATAATGCTCTAGATGCTGTTTTGACAGATGACCTGGATATCGACTCTGTTTTACCCGTCCCACAAACACAGCATCACTCCCCTAGGCGCATGAGGTGTCAGGTCCGAGGAGAAACGCATAACACTTCCCCATGGCGCATGAGGTGTCAGGTCCGAGGGGAACCGCATCACACTTTTTCCCCTAGGCGCATGAGTTGTCAGGTCCGAGGGGAAATACATCACACATCCCCTAGAGATGACCAACTCCAAACTCACACCATTCAGAGTCGAACAGGAAGGCAGTGCCGTCTTCCTAACAGGTTCCTAGATTATGAAATGTATTAGAATGATCTTTAAGCATTCGTGAATTAGACTATGTAAGTCTTCATGGACCCTACTTGTCCACCTGAATAAACGTTCCTCTGTTTCGTCTTATTACGGATTCATTTGGTCATGGTATTGTTGCGGACTGCAGTTAGCTTTTCGGTAGTACAGTACTACAATAGTAATGTGATAATGTACAATGGTAACAGTAATTCAACATTAAAAGAATTACTGTAATCCAGATGATATGAAATTATGACTTCAAATTTTAATATGCTGCATGACACTGAAGACATTCAACTGGTCCGGAAAACATTTATAATCATTGGCTTATGTTCCGTTTCCATCTTAGCTTTAGTTTCAGCAACAGCAAAATCATGATGTTCTATTCTTTGTAAGTTTTTGGGAAACTAAATTAGTTGGACACATAAGCACATAGTGGCTTTTTCCAGCAATAATACTCCTTGAGATACCAAAAACCAACAGGGGTCCATCGCAGTATGACTCACAGAATGCGTTATTATAATTACGCGTTTTTCAAATGACGCGTGAATAATTGCGCGTAGTAATGCGTGGTTATATTTACGCATTTCTTGATCACACATTACAAATATGCGTTGTCAAATGATGTGTAAATTGTTACACATTAATCATACGCATTGTATTGTTAATTGTATTTATTGTCCGTCATGACGTGTGGTCATAATAATGCTCTCTGTTTATGTGTATATGGATTAAATCCATGTACATGCTTTTATAAGTATATGCATCATATGTTATGATGCAAACTCATTTATGTATAGCGAAATCCTGTATAGGTTAGCTATTTAATGCCAGTTCTACATTTGTCAGCTCAGATATTTTATAGGGTAGCTCAAATATATTATATGTAGTTTTATTAGGTCAGCACAGATATTTTATAGGATAGCCCAGGTATATTAATTCTACATAGGTCAGTTCAGATATTTTATATTAGGCCAACATATTATATATTGCCATACCTAGGTATTTCATTTATTAAACGTGTAGCACTTACATGTTAAAATGATGCAATGATGCATTATTACTCTATAATGCATAACTAGGCATATTTATAATGTGCATTACTCTATAATGCAGAAGTCTTGCATATGACAGCATATTTATAATATGCATTTAGCAAAGACTGCATAAATCGTGCAGATGCATTTCTTGCGCTTACCATTTCATAATGCGCGAAGTAATTGGCGCGTTAGTCATAGCGCAAATTCATATGTTTCTTTCTACTGCTGTATTATCCGTTCCGTTTAGCTTCATTCAGATATCTTTTATTGTGATAGGGATAGTGGTTTTCCGGATTTCCTAAATTTGTGGATTCAGATCCGTTTCAATTATATAAGAGGTATATACTAAATGTTAAGGTTAAAAATATTCACTAAATTAAAAAATTTGTAATATTCATAAGTTTTCCTCGAATCTCACATAAGTTAATTTCAGATAACACTCCAACTAAATTCATGTGAGATTATTTTTATTACTTCTTTATCAATTCGGCAATTCCATCAATTCTGTCAGTTTTTTGCTGTGGTGGAAAACCACTGTCCTTAATTTTAGTTAGGATGCTATGCTATTTTAGAATCTGTGAAGATGGCCCTCGTCCGGCAGTGGGTGATCTATCCATCTGTTTTATTATTAACAGCTTCCTTCTATATGGATCGACACCTATTTTTTTTAATTGTTAAAGTCTGATTCTACCTTTAGCAGTTGAGCGTCAATGCCTGTGTGTTTTTTATTGAGACCAGTAGATCAGCCTAACCATTTTAACTCGGAAGTTCAGGAAAGTACTCTTGACATGTCTGATAAGAGTAACGCAATATTTTGAAAATTAGTTAGAAATTGAGCTGTTTAATGCATCACCAAGTTGCAGGTAAATTATTAATACTAACTTAGTTTGCCTATTATATGTAATTGACCAGTGGAAAGAGTATTATTGATAGGGTTAACTCCGTAGATTTTTAGATAAGATTTTTAATTAAAAGATAAGATTTTTAATTAAATAACCAGTTTTTATAAACGGGGGAGAGTGTGGTGCTGGCGGTATCCCGCAATTCCGCGGTTCGTGTTTCGCGGCTGCCGGGCTGGCTGATTCCCGCCGTTTCTACGGACGCCCGGCAGTCGTACCTTGGCACTTGAACTGTGCACATCTGCCGCTGGTTGCACTGGCCGATTCGAGACCTCTTTTATACGTAGCTAAGTTACTACAATATATAGAGAATATTAACTATGCATAGTTTATTAACCTTTAGCACTTAACACTTTTGGCCACCATTGTAGATCACCAAAATACCTATTTTTGAAAGTTTAACACTGGAATGACTGGCTCTTCTAAACAGTGCCAGTCATTCCAGTGTTAAATTTTCAAAAATATGTATTCTGTGATCTAGAATGGTGGCTAAAATTGATCTATTGAAATGACCCTTGTATATTTAACTAATAACATTTGAACTGCATGCCAATAAACAATAACTTAAAGCACTGTACTTGTTTGTTGTCTGATAAACCAACCAACCTACATTGACAACCTTGTATGATTAACATTTCCAAAGACCACTACATTAGTAATTAGCAAAGACCACTGCATTATTTTTTTTCTAAAAAACCCTAACTTGACTTTGGACGAATTGAAAAGTTACGAGGATCTGGGCCGAGTTTGCTCAAGGACGACTTGACCTACTTGGATATAATGTGCGCGTATTTTTTATAATGTAACTGGAATGACTAAATATAGTGGAATATATAGGCTAAGATCAGACAAAACAATAATATATAAAAAATAATCTGTATAAATCAGATTAAATCGTAATTAGTGAAAATATATCAGCCAGTAACCGGATATGTCTAATTCATAGGGAGTAACTATGTAACGCGATTGCTGATTGGTTGAAGCATAGATAACGCATTAGCATGTATCCAATAAGGACTCTTGTATCGGGGAGCTTTGAGCTATACGCTGTTTGGAAAAAATCAATAATTTAACGTATGCCTACCTGTAGATCGACGATATCATTGAACATCGCTGCTAGGATGAGCTTTTTAGTTGAGAAATTATGAACACCTAACGATCGATTATTGTTAAACATTATAAACACTAATCCATCAGTCAATCAATCAGCCTCTAATCCTAAATAAAAGACAGCCTATAGCGTGTATTGATACCGTTATTCAAACAGCAATACAAAGACACTGCCGCTAATCTGATCCGTCAAATGACCATTCAAATGTAAATGATATCTTCCATATATTCCTTCACCCATTTAGATATTTTGATATGTAAATAGAAAAAAATATTTTGCCTTTAAGTCGTTGCTGCTTTAGGCAAGAAGGCATACGCAAATTAATTTCAAAATGTTCAGCAGATTAGTGATAACAACTTTGTGATCTGACCAATGTTCAGATCTGTGAAATGGTTAAGACGCCCAGACACGTTTGTATACGTTTGATCAGTTGTATTGGATTTCTCAAGAGAGTTCCTCTAGAGGGAGATTCCGCTGTTATCCAATCAAATACTGACACACAACAGACAGAAACATGGCGGGTATTTTTACAATTTGTAGGCCAAACAAGGCGACTAACATCGGGCTTGTAAACTCATTATTTATAAAAATTAGATCAAATGGAATACTAAGGATGATTTGAGGATTATGTTTGCAATTAAATGTGGTGGTTGAATCTGATTTATGGGCATTAACAACTTTGAGTTGTGCAAGAAAACATACAACAAATCATAGTCTTAAACTACGCAGTAAGTTCGTTTTTATTGAACATACAATACATTAGGTATATTTTTAAAGTAAAACATGCACAAATAAATATACACACATGATAATATAATCTATAATTAAGCACACGCAAAGGTACCAGTTTCCATTACACCTTTTCACTGCGTCGCTCGTGCGTCCTCGGGGACGCAGAGGGTTAATTTTTATGCGTCCATCTGCCATTTTTATGCATATATACGCGCAAAAGGACACATAAGGGCAACTCTGGACCTGCATAAGTCTGTCTATCTAATAATATTTCCTTTTTTTAGGTTAATACCGTGATTAAGGAACCATAGATCTGAAATTCATAGACGTCATTTTAATTGATGTTGCTTCTGCAACATTTGCATACACCTGGTCTACATCTGTGAATTGAAAAAATAAGGTGAATAAATTGCGCGTGCCCAACAAACATCTAACAAAAATTATTACCAGAAAATTCTTAAAATAAAAATGCATATTCGGACCCGCACATTCATTTTATATTGTTCAAGGGAAGTAACTGCGTGAGGTTATTGTTAGCTAATTACCGATACGATTTACCTCCCTTGTTAATTAGAAATCGGAACGTGACTTTCATAACCCACTGTGTTCTTTTCCTGTTTTTATTTGTGTGATTTATGGCAATGGTAATGATGAGCTTAGTAATATGATGAAATATGTTGCTGAGGTATGCGTCTCAGTAGGTTCTTGTATATTTTTGCTATCATTTATAATAAATCTCTCAAAACATTATTGGCGTTTATAGCCTGTGTAGGCGTGCACATGCTACGGCTTCAAATTATACCGTACCGTTTTTGGCGCTACCTTAGGCAGCAACAGCTTCCCGTCAATTTAGTTTCAAGATACTCAACAGACATTGACACATGTAACGAATATATTATTTTGTAACAGCTCAAAAGCAATATTTCACTCACTTTTACGGTTATATTATAGTTAAGTTTGTTAATATTTTGAAACCAATTTGACTGGAAGCTAGCGCTACATTATATACATATTTAAAACCTGCACGAAAGGGCACCTGTTGAATATCTGTAAATATTTTTTTTCCGCAGACGTTGCTGCAAACATAATCAACATGTTCCAGTCAAATTAATTTTTGTATTCAGTCCAGCCCGAGGGGTTAATGAGTATGCATTTGTCAGGATCTGGTGAATATTTGTGTAGTTATTTTTTAACAGAAGCTGTTGCTGCTGCAAATGTCTGCAATAGGTTCCAGTCAAATTATTTTCAAAATATATGTCCAGAACCTTTATTTAGATAAGTGGTCATTTAATGAATACGTGATTGTCTACGTGCGTACACGTTCGTCGCCATGTAATATGGTGAAATATGTTGCACTTGTAATATCGTGAAATATGTTATATTTGAATATTTTGAAAATAAATTCCTTGTTAATAAGTAGCGTGCGTGTAAACTTATATTAAAGGCCATATTCACTCCAGAATATGCACCAGAGTGTTGAATACCGGTTCCAGTCAAATTATTTCCTAAAAATCTAGCCGGATTTCCATTTGTCAAATTGATTTTCTTTTCTTTAGATAGCTGTTCACTTATTGACTAAGTCGATTTGTTGGGATGGGTTGAATATTTATGTAAATATTTTGACCGGACGCTGTTGCTGCCAATACCAGCAACACGTTCCAGTCAAATTATTTTCAAAAATATCCACAATTCCTTTAAATTTATATGTGACCGCGTACGGAGTGACCACTACAAGGTGCGTGAAAATAAATTTTGTTACAATTAATTAAAATGTTGAGTACTTTGAAATGAATTTGTTTGTTAAAAGTTATTTGGTTACAATTAAGATATGTACGTCATACTGAAAGTATAGTTGCTGTGCAAGCGAAATGTGTTGTTCATTCGCGCAAGAAATCGCATCTTAACATTTTTGGCGTTAAGATAACAGCAGGGATTATAAACTGAGGACATTGTTATCACCCACCGAGTCTAGCTAACATGGGCTTTAATTGCAGGAAACCATTACAATGGTCGGAATACACACAGACACGGATTACAAATACAATAGAGAGAGCTCTAACCATCCAGCTTTCAGGAACAACGTCAACAAATCAAAATTCACGTGCAATTGCTAGTCGTACTTGTGATTCAGATCGTTAGTCAGTCTGTATTAATCTTTCGACCATTACAGACATAGCATTATAAGAGTTTCTTGCAGATTTTCTAAATTATTTATATTTTCTAATGAACATTTCCAAATTTGCTTCAAACATTAGGTATTTGGTAGATCTTAACGAAAATTGGAGGAAATCTACTCCAAGTCTCAACCCGAAAAATTTTCATGATACATGAATTACATGACACAGATTTTCCAAACTGGCGCTGCTTTTCAAATATGTTAAGCCGTAAATATTCTAGAATTTTCTTTTAAAATCTTTTGCATTGCAATTGAACTTAAATTTGTAACAATTAGAGGCCAACCACTTTGTTAAAGAATGATCGATATAGGCATGCGGCTTTATTTCAAAATAATATGAAATTATATTTCACAGCATCACAACAGTATGCCTAATCTTCGTCACGGAGCTTGACTTTCGTCGAAGCAACTGGCTCTTAGTTCGTTTTGCTCTTAGAGTCGGCATGGCTGAAAAAACAAACATAATAAAATTCGTCAACCAGCAATTAGTGGTAATTAGATATGGATTTCAGTTTAGCTGAGTCGATATAACAGAAATATATACTATTACTATATAATACACACGTATAGTATTAGTATATAATACTGTTATATCGACTCTGTTAAAGCGACATGGATATAGGGTAACATATAGGTAACTCAGGGATAATAATAAAACACACTAATATAGGCTGCCGAAAACGGGCTGCCGAAAATGTACTCCAAGCTGCCGAAAATGGTTGGCTGCTGAAATGTCTATACACCCTCGTCGTGAGCAGTATGATATAAAAACAGTAATATCGAAAATACGAAAATGCAGTTCAAATACGGTGTAATTACACTTGAAATATGGTGGCTGAAAAACCCCGGCAATGTCAGCTCTTTTCTCACACCATACAATGTATTGACAATATTAATTATTACTAGTAGGATGGGGCACAGGGGAGATCACTCTACCGGGCCAAAAATAAATGTGTACATTTTTTGGTCAGAAAATTTCTGCGAAATAGGGGGTCTCTTTCACCGTGTTTCACAACTTAATGTTTGATTGGTTGACAAAAAAAATTATTCAATCAAAAAGAAGGATTAATAACTCTTCTGTGCGTTGAAGGCATACATTAAATTGCTTGATATCCTACAAACAGTAAGCATGTAAAAAATTAGTTGTCAAAAACCTATAAAAAATCAGCGCACGGTCATAAAAAGTTGATTAAATTATCGAGGAATATTCTTAGAAAACAATGATATGTATTTGTGACTTGTATTTCATGGTAAAATATGTTTTATAAGTAGATTTTGAAGGGTACCCAACTCGGATTTTTGTCATTTGCCAAAATCAAAATGGCGGACAGGTAAAGAGAATTTTAACGTAGCAACTTCTATCACAGATTTAATTTGTTTTTATTCATATATATTTAAAAGATACATAGATAAGCCTTTTAACATGAGTTTTTATTCATTCCATGTTTTTTTACTACATATTTATATCTTAATTTGTATTTATTCAAAGGTTTAACATAACCTGATTTTCAAAAGGGCAACTAAACTTTGGCTGTTAATAGTACACAGGGAAACCATGATAAATACTCGGACTAATAGTATTATACTGTGTTTTTGATACCTACTGACTAACTCTTCGTTTTAAGGCATTTATTTATTTAATTATTAGAAAAAGTAACCAGGATGCTTAATGCCATTGCTCAATAATTGTGGCCATTCTTCAGAATTTACTTGACAAAGCAATAGTGTTTCTAATTTTCTTTGTCATTTAGCTCAACGGGCAACCTGAAAATGCATGAAATGGCATCATACATTTATTTGCGGGCACCTACATCTTTTCATTTATTTCTAACCCTGTCATCATTCATGATCGTATCATTGCATATGACCTAAGCCTATTGCTTTTGTCCCAGTAATTTCAATTTTGTTTTACTGCCTTTACATGCCTGAAGAGGTTGTGTTCAAGCAAAACAAATAAAACACACTATGCTACAAAGTACAAGTGCAGATAGTGAAATACAGGATTACACTTTACAAGCATCCTGAAGTTGGCGCAGTTACCACAACCAGGGTTTGTACACCTAGTGCCCTGGTTTTGTTACACTACGATTACCCAGTCTTGAGATATATGCTTATTAAAAAAAAATTAACAGACAGAGTGACATACCGACTTTTACCAGCCTCTGGTCTCGGCTAAAATATTTTAATCCATCCAGATCAAGGGGTGAGATACTTAATTTTTTTAGCCGCGACCTGCAATTAGTATAAAGTCGGTATGTCTGTCGGTATAATTTTTTGACAAAGTCTATATGCTATATCTCAAGCATGTCAAGATTGGATAAATGGGTAATTTTCTACCAGAATTTTTCCTCTGGGTAAAATTTGATTGAGGCTCAGTAAACCTTCATGTCCTTTAGTTAGTTAGTCAATCACAAAAGGTAATTCCGGATGTATTAAAAAAAAATATTGATCTGATTTGGCCCAAATTTCAACTTAACGGAGGAACCTGCCATGCAAGAGGATTTCCAGATGTTGGCCATGTTCCGGATAAAAGAATCCATATCAAGATCGGATGAAATTCTGGATCTGTGGATATCTCAGAAACTACTGCTGAGATTTGGATCAAATTTTAACACAGGAATGGGTAAGGCCATACGCTGAATGGAGCTGGCCAAAATTTCGGAGATATGATTAGGAACTAAGAGGGCCATTAGAATTTGTTCAAGGGAAGTTGATACGTAAAGAAACATGGCTGCTGTGATTTACAATTCCGGCCAACTCCTATGGGTTCTACTTAAATAGCTGATGGTCTTTCTAGTTGAAATCCCTATGTTCCAGGTGAGCAATACAGGTCCCTTGTTTTCTAATATGATTTACTAGCAAATTAATTGAAGATTAGCATAAAATTTGTATTAAATGTAACTTGTAATATGATGTTTTTATCCCGAGAAATTAATCTTTTCAAACACAGGAATATAAAAATCCTAATTTGAAAAGCACTTATATTGAATATTTTTTTACACTAATTTGACTGGGAACTGTTGCTGGCAGCAATCGCATCCTCTCACCTTTCCTGTATATGATAGTTTTAAAGTTGTGAAACTGGAATTTCAAGGCTTCGAGTGGCCCCTTTTAACAGTATAACTGACCAAAAATGGTTTCTGCAATGGCCCTGAGAATCCTCTATCTGCCCATTTGCAGAACAAGAAAATAATTTTTGAAAATTTACCACTGGAATTACTGGCTCGGTTATTGAACCAGTCATTTGAGTGGTAAATTTTCAAAAATAGTCTTCTCTTGGCCTGCAAATGGACATTCCCAAATACCACTACAGAGGCTGGTTTTGGACCCTTTGACGGCTACAAGTTTTCATGATGTGGTTTTCTTCTATTTTAAGTTTTTGAGCCAGTCATTCTAATAGTAAATTTTCTAAAATAGTCTTTTCTTGGTCTGCAAATAGACATTGCTCAATAGTGAATATGACTTTAGAAGCCATTTTGGGTCGTGCTTTTTCCAAGTCTTTGTCATGGTGGAGTGGGGAGTTATGCCTTTAAGCTAATTAACAACCTGGCTGAGCCATGGATTAAAAATTAAAATTGAGCTAAAATGATTTTAAAAATAAGAAAAATTTATGACAACTTTAGCACTTTGTCAATTCAAATTCTTGTTACTGTAGACATTTGATCACAAAAAATTTTCTAGACTATAAACTGTCACACACACCCACCACTACATGACGACTTGTATACATTGTTATAAAGCCAGAGCCCATTTTCGCCTATAAAAGTATTTTTTTTACATAGATTACAAAGTCATTTTTATGCCATAACCAAAAACAATCCTAATCATTTTTAGCTCACCTGGCCCTACAAAATGAAAAATTGAATAAAAATGAAACAAAAAGTCACAGCGTGAAAAAGTTTGTGGATTTGTACTTTAATGATGCCATAGTGTAAGTCTGCCAAATTTGGTAATTATTTTTCAATATATAAAAAACGGTTGCCCCAGCGTATTATTAGTTCATTCAGGATCACGGCTCAACTATACCACAGGCCTTTGAATTTTCGTCCATCCATATCACTACCACATATCCCCCTACTACATGATGTATATATACCTGCTATATATAATATACACAAGGTGTGAAACCAATTTTGACACCCCGGTTGGATAGGCAACGCTTAAATTCATATTATTAATTGCATCGCTTAATTTTCGATGCCTACGTGTAGAGGAATGATTGTTCTCACCGGAAACATATAACACTTTAGGTTTATTACAGTCTATCATATAAAATTACGAACGAATATACACTCGGACGAAATCTGTGGGGACCATTGAGAGCCGCTAGATGAATGGCCCGCAGTAAATGCTACACAGCAATCTTGTTTTTATTCAAATCAAATTCAAAGTCACAATAAATAAATTCTTTACACATTTTTTTCATATAGACTCGGCAATTACACTCTAAATAAATATTGGAGATTAAGTTATTTCGAAGCAATATCATTTTTAAAGCGTCAAATAATACTATTAACGGGTTTAGGGAAATTACGAACTAGCCTATATGGATCAAAGGCAAATGGTTAGCAAACTATGCAGTGCCATATATAAAAATGGTCAAGCGTGTCTACCATGCCATACCATACCAAATAGTACACAACAAGACTGATCAGCTTAATTAATTGAGTCATCTGAACATCTGCAACAGTCTGAACGTGTGTGGCCTTTCTGAATATCAATGAATGGTTTAGTGGGGTGAACGGCTGTGCTGTGCTGTGCTTGGAATTTCAATCCAAAGAACTGGGTTTGATCCCAACGATCCCGGATGCAAGCATGCGATCAAGGTGTGTAATATTTGGCTGTTCCATGCGTCATTCACCTGACACGTCTTTTGGCAGTGGGGTCGTAAAACCGTCGGTCCCGTCTTGTGTGGTATCTGTGCCATAAATCGCAGATAGGATCTCACTGAGCAGTATAGCTGTCTTGGCGGCTGTCTTATAAAGAAGGAAGAAACCTATACAGGTACATGATAACACAATAGAGTGATCCATTTCTAGCTATGACTCTCCCATTTCTAGCTATGCGCCGCCCATTGCAAGCTAAGTTCCACCCATTCTTTTTCCAGTATTGAGGTCGAGAGAACTGTGAATTTGCAGAATCCCAGGAATAGCAACGTAACTATAGCCTACAGATACCTTATTCAATATTGTGAAACTAATTTGATTGGGTGATGTTGCTGCCTATGACAGCAACAGTGATTACTGTCTACTGCAGCAACAGCGACCAGTCGAATTACTTTGAAAATATTCAACAGCTAGAATGTTTATTAAATATTAAAGGCATACACGCGACTAGACAATGGAAATTCATTGCTGAGCGGCATAACATCAAGCCAATTGCACCGTTTACAATGAGCCCAGAATACTGCAGCCCATCTAATTACCCGTTGTAAAGTACGTGATCACATTACACCCGTTCTAAAAGTGCATCCCTGGCTACCGGTAAAGGAGCGCATTGACTATAAAGTCGCGCTTCTGGTGTATAAATGCTTAAATGGCCTGGCACCACCTTATCTATCATCGCTAATTTCCAGAAAAATACCCGTATGGTCACTCAGATCAAGCGAACAGTTACTCTGTGTCATACCACCATCTAATCTTTCTATTGGGAAACGTGCTTTTTCTAATGCTGGACCAAAAATCTGGAACTCTCTTCCCTCAAAAATTCAGAACTGTCATACCATGGAATCATTCAAAACTCAACTGAAAACATACTTCTACAAAAATGCATATTGTATTGACTAAATTCCAATCATATAAATCTTAAGCGCTTTTGAGCAGTTAATCCTGGAATTAGCGCTATATATAAATGCCTACATACATACATACATACATACATACATACATACATACATACATACATACATACTTGGTGCGGTGGTCCAGTGGAAAGATGCCTGGTTGCTGATGCTATGCGGAGTTGCAGGATGACGGTTCGATCCCCCGACCGGGAGATGGTGATCAACAAATTAAACTAACGGGTGCAGCACTGTCGGCTAAGTTAGCACATGGAAATTGAAGCCGCACGTTGCCAGTGCGTCAATAAAATAAAAATACATATACTGCCAGAGCCGTGCTGGAGTCAGAGTACAATAGGCGTAAAAGCCTAGGATTGATTGTGACAGATGCATCCACAGATAGTCCCATATGAATCGTCAGTGTGTCAGTATATCAGACATGTGAAAGCTGGTCGGCCAATCCTTGACTTTTTTGTCTTGGTGCGGTGGTCCAGTGGAAAGATGCCTGGTTGCTGATGCTATGCGGAGTTGCAGGATGACGGTTCGATCCCCCGACCGGGAGATGGTGATCAACAAATTAAACTAACGGGTGCAGCACTGTCGGCTAAGTTAGCACATGGAAATTGAAGCCGCACGTTGCCAGTGCGTCAATAAAATAAAAATACATATACTGCCAGAGCCGTGCTGGAGTCAGAGTACAATAGGCGTAAAAGCCTAGGATTGATTGTGACAGATGCATCCACAGATAGTCCCATATGAATCGTCAGTGTGTCAGTATATCAGACATGTGAAAGCTGGTCGGCCAATCCTTGACTTTTTTGTCTTGGTGCGGTGGTCCAGTGGAAAGATGCCTGGTTGCTGATGCTATGCGGAGTTGCAGGATGACGGTTCGATCCCCCGACCGGGAGATGGTGATCAACAAATTAAACTAACGGGTGCAGCACTGTCGGCTAAGTTAGCACATGGAAATTGAAGCCGCACGTTGCCAGTGCGTCAATAAAATAAAAATACATATACTGCCAGAGCCGTGCTGGAGTCAGAGTACAATAGGCGTAAAAGCCTAGGATTGATTGTGACAGATGCATCCACAGATAGTCCCATATGAATCGTCAGTGTGTCAGTATATCAGACATGTGAAAGCTGGTCGGCCAATCCTTGACTTTTTTGTCTTGGTGCGGTGGTCCAGTGGAAAGATGCCTGGTTGCTGATGCTATGCGGAGTTGCAGGATGACGGTTCGATCCCCCGACCGGGAGATGGTGATCAACAAATTAAACTAACGGGTGCAGCACTGTCGGCTAAGTTAGCACATGGAAATTGAAGCCGCACGTTGCCAGTGCGTCAATAAAATAAAAATACATATACTGCCAGAGCCGTGCTGGAGTCAGAGTACAATAGGCGTAAAAGCCTAGGATTGATTGTGACAGATGCATCCACAGATAGTCCCATATGAATCGTCAGTGTGTCAGTATATCAGACATGTGAAAGCTGGTCGGCCAATCCTTGACTTTTTTGTCTTGGTGCGGTGGTCCAGTGGAAAGATGCCTGGTTGCTGATGCTATGCGGAGTTGCAGGATGACGGTTCGATCCCCCGACCGGGAGATTGTGATCAACAAATTAAACTAACGGGTGCAGCACTGTCGGCTAAGTTAGCACATGGAAATTGAAGCCGCACGTTGCCAGTGCGTCAATAAAATAAAAATACATACATACATACATACATTGGATACATGTGTTTATCTCTGTGTTTTTAACTTTGGGTATTAGTAGATCAAGCCTTGAACGTGTGCATGCTTTCTGATAGCTGTTTAGAAGAAGATCCGGAGGATAGTCTCTCCTTTGATAGTAACCAATGAGTTCATGGGCATGTTTGTGGAAGTCTAGCTCCTTCCTGCAGATTCTGCGTAATCTAAGGAATTGTCCATACGGGCTGGAGTTTTTAGTGGATTGCGGGTGTGCTGATTGGTAATGTAGGTGGCCGTGTGTGTCTGGGTTTACAGTATAAATCGAGGCATAGTGAGCGATCAGTATCAATGTATACGTATGTGTCCAGAAAACTGACCTTAGTTGTGGACTGTTCTGCTGTGAATTTGATGGAATGATGAGCTGTATTCATATAGTGGATGAATTCATCTAGTTTTTGTTGGCCAGATGTCCATATCATGAATATGTCGTCGATGTATCGGAGATATAGGGCCGGTCTATGGGGAGAATGAAGCAGAAGCTTTTTCTCCAGTTGGGCCATGAAGATGATAGCATAAGTTGGTGCTACTTCTGTGCCCATAGCTGTCCCACCTGTTTGTAGGTATTGTTTGTCATTAAATTCAAAATTATTACATCTTAATACAATGGATAGCAGTTCCAAGAGTGACCTTGGTGTAGGGTCGCCAGGCATACCAAATTCTCGGATATGTTGTGCGCCGGCTCTTAGTCCCTCATTGTGTGGGATGTTTGTGTATAGTGATGTAACATCCATGGTGACTAGAATAGCGTGTTGAGGTAATTTACCGAAAGTTTCTAGTTTATTGATGAAGTCAGTTGTATCCCTGACGTATGATGGAATGTCTTGGAGATGAACTTTGAGATGCTCATCTATAAAGCTACTGATATATTCAGTAGGACAGCCATTACCGCTAATAATTGGTCTGCCCGGTGTGGGTGTAGTGTTTTTGTGTATTTTTGGTAAGAGATAGAATCGCGCTGTGTGTGGGTTATCTACTCTTAGGCCATTAGCAGTGTGATGAGTTATCTCCCCTCTCAGAACCAGTCCATTGATGGCTGTCTCTACCCTTTCAGCGTGTTTGGTGGTCAGGTTTTCTGTCACCAGTTCGTAGTAGCGTGTGTCTTTGAGTTGTTTTAGGGCTTCAGCATTATAGTCATAAGAGTTTAGTATGACTGTAGCCTGTCCTTTGTCGGCTTTTTTAATCACAATGGATTTATCATTTGCTAATGTTTGTGTTAGTTTTCTATCAGCCTGGGAGATGTTGCATCTGAAATTTCGCGTGTGTTTTACTTTATTCAGATCATGTTTGACTTTTTTGATAAAGGTGTCTAAAACATTGTCATTGCCAGGTGGTGGTGTCCATTGGCTACGAGGTTTGAATTTTCTAATTAGGTTTTCTGTGAATGTGGAGACAGGTGGCAGTGTTTCCGTCATTGATACATTGCTTTCATCCTTGCCCCATTGGAAGGGAGGGTGTTGGAAATGTAGTTTGAGGCATAGCCTGAACAATTTATTACGGTCAGAGTATAATCTGCCCATGTTTGGTTCGATTACTGTGGGACTGTATCCCAACCCCAATGATAGTACATGTACAATGTCCTGACAGTTCTTTCTCGGACAGGTTTTTAACAAAGCAGGTCTCAGAGCGCTAAAAACACACAGATAAACACACTTATCCCATGCATAATGGACTTTCACACTCAAAGCCATAAAGCTAGCAAAATCATCAAAAAGAACTGGGAACTACTAGATAGTAGTCCCAAATGTATAAGCACATTCCCAAACCCACCGATGTTTGGCTACAGAAAGAATCCAACTTTCAAAGACACACTTGTCACTGCCAAATTTGAGTTTCCTGCCAAATCAGGCCTCCAAGGAAAAACTGTCCAAAATCCAATCTATCCATGCACAAGAAAAAATTGTTTCTTCTGCAAGAATATGGACAGTAAACGTGAATTCACCAGCACACACACGGGTCTAAAATACAGATGTAAGGTCAAACCATATTGCGATACACGCAATGTTATTTACCTACTCACATGCAGACAATGTCACAAACAGTATGCGGGGGAAACAAAACGTGAGTTCCACGTACGAGTGACAGAGCATCTAAGGGATATTAAAAAACACAAAGATACCCACGTTGCAAAACATTTTAATTTACCCAATCATACTGGACAAAATCTGTCCTATAAAATTATACAAGTTCTCCATCACGATCCTGAGGATATTGATAAAACTCATATCAGGAAAGAACAAGAGAAGTACTGGATACACCAACTGCACACGTTGGACCCTATAGGGATTAATCATGCAGATTGGTGATTCCAAAATCTGAGTTGTTCTTTAAACTAATTAGAATCACCAAACTCCATGCCATGGAAACCCTTCTATGACATCGTAGTAGATGTCTATCTTAAAACGTCAAACTGACCACTATGTACGTTCGCTCCTTTCCACGTTAAAAACATAGAATCAGTTAGCCAACAGTCTCATACTCACCTGTATGGAAAATTATCGGTGTGAAAGGTGCAATGCACAATTTTCTCAATGCACTGGGCTAAGGAGGCACATAAGAGTTATACACGAACAGACTGGCTTCTGGAGCTGCAGCTATTGCAGAATCAGCTTCACCCGCTTAGAGGAAGCCAGAGGGCACTGTGAAAAAATCCATCTTCTCGAAACAACAGATCAAGGAACTTGTTCAACAGGCCGGCAACACTAGTGTAATCAAGATCAAAGATTACTTTAGCTTCAGGATACCTGTCCCTCCACCAAGACAGACAACACCAGCAACCAAAGCCACTGCCGCAGAATCTCTGTCTGGAGACAGACAGGCAACACAGGAAGACAACACACCCACTACGGAACAACCTAACGAGGTACACACACCAGATCAAGCAACAACACCCACAGAATCAACTGGGATCAAACACATTGCCGACAACATATCTGAGCCATCATCTCACACACAGCCAGAAGATAGTGGACCTCTTCCACAAATCACAGTGGAAGAGGCTGACAATATCCACACTCAGTTCGTGATTCATATACCTGAGGGTAGGATACCATGCACCAGCAACACGACAGACGATGAACTCTATTCATTCCTCTTTGTTGAAACTGGTTTAATGGAAACGGTGACATACCTCACACCTGGATTAGAACAACGTATAGTCACAGATCGGGGAACCGACCCATAGAGAGGTAAGACAAAATGCACTCAACACTTAGTCTTTTGACCCTTCATATAGGATAAACTAATCCGACTTCTATTTTTTCTGATGAGTATAACTACACAAAGTACGAAATGCCATAAATCTGAATCTTTCCACTTAAGGTTATCCAACAAAATGGAAACCTATGTCTATCAAATGCTAATTATACCCCATAAATTCCCGCCACATAGGGATGTTACAGAACCACTTAAATATTCAGCCAAAGAGTCAATCTTGGATACTGGGTAAAATGTATATATAAAACTTTATTTTTCCGGTTACATCACAAGTTTTTTACGGTTACACCTAACCTAGAAAACAACTCAAATTTTCCGGTTACACAACAAATGACTTTAATGGTTACACAATCCCAGAAGTAAAAAAATTCCGGTTACCAACAAACTGACAATTGGTAAATTCTGGTTACAAGATGTTAAATCCAGTTACAAAATTAACATTTCCAGTTACAAGCATGAATTTCCGGTTACATGTAACCAGATTTTTACTCATCCCGGTTACACCAAGGAGCAACTGTAACCAGCTCGAGAGTATAAAAGCAGGCGCAAAACACTGCACTGACATTCGGATTTCGATCCAACTGATCAAGCATAAGAAAATCTTTAGAAGATTTCATGACCAGTCGAAACCTATAATATAAATTTATGTTATATGTCAAGGGTCCACCGCATCATAGGCCTTGCCTTTGGTGGATGCCTGTATTGAATTGTTAAATTATTTACCTATATGGAAATAAAGCATCTTGAATCTTGAGTAACTAGCTGGCTTTCTCAATGACAAAGGTGTTACCTTGCTATTGTTAGCTTGTTTACCATAGAGCTGTGTGTTTTGATTAGGACTTACATGTAGTGAACAGAAAAAACAATGGATACAGGTACATGCGTGAATGGATTATAACTGTATTCTTTTATTGCTGAATGCTGAGTTAAAATCTTATAGTCTGCTCAATTTTTTCATGATTTTTCAATTTTTTTTCAATTACATTTTAGAAAATCATGATTTTCGATTAAATCCTGAAATCGCGCACGCCTAGTATGAAATCCAAGATGGCTGCCAGTCACCAGTAGCCATCTTGAAAATTGCTTTCCTGATAATAACCCGATTACCGTTTATCGGATCGTTTTGAAACTTCATAGGCAAGTTGGACTATGAGCCAGTAAGAAACGTATCGAAATTGAGGATGATCTGAACTCCAAGATGGCCACCAGCTACTGGTGACGATCTTGAAAATGGGTTTTCGGATGATAACTCTGAAACCGTTCATCCAATCAGTTTGAAACTTTATAGGTTCACTGGACACTGATTTGTCATTATGGTGGGGTATTATGCGCCATTTGCGGAGCTCTTGTTAATTGAATCAGACATGCAATAGATGCAATAATATCACACCTTTAGATGTATGATTCAATTAAAAATGTGTACCCCACTGTGTAAGTGAACATCCTATTTCCTTTGATTCAAGAGATGTGTGCGACTATGGTTGACATAATGTCGGCCATTGTGGGGTGCATATGAGCCACACAACACAAGTGGTTCACCTACATATGTTGATCTAGCTTATACACTTGGTACATATACATGACAGGCGACACGCATGCACACACTCACATGCGCATGCATGCATACACTGAGATTTATCATCTTCCTGACATGTGGTGTTTTCTCTTGAAGTTCATCAATATTTTTTTCACAATTCTATTTTACAGCAAATGTTTGCTTTCTACTTTAGTAAACAACTATTTGTCTGTTCTAAGATAACGTTTCTATCATAAGAAATACATATTCATACATGTAAATATATTATTTAGTGGAATTTCAGATTGCATGCTTTTCCGCTTCTATTTGGATATTCAGTTCTCAGTATTCCAAATTTTACCACAATTTTTATTTCGCCTCCATTGTCCATTGGTTGGTATCGTAATTGATTCTCAAAGCCAGATTCAGGTGACGGGGGCACATGGCATAAAAATGAACCATGCTCCACTGATGGTGGTGTATAGGAGGGGGAAAATTCTGGCTCTGTGTGTGGCTTAGTGTTAGGGACTCCACATGCACACACACACGGAAAATTTATAAAATTACCTGCTCCGAAAAGCATTCTCCTGCATTTGATGAACAGATGTATTGTTAACTCTGCCACTCAGATATTTTTGCTCTTAATTACTTAAATTATCAGCACTGCGTAAGCGCTATTGGTCATCATGCTTACTATCCATATTGTGTCTGTTTGTCTGTCCCTCTATATGCGAACATGTAACATGGACTGGTCAGTGATAACCCACCAGTGGCCAGTTCATGTTAATGATGGATTAATATAATCAGACCTTGCACCTCTAATAATTACCACAGCTCTGCCGAGAATTCAATTGTTTTTTTCTTTGTAGCAGCTCAAGCCCACAGACACACATGGCTACCTGCACATCTACCCACCCGGAAAGACCAAGGATGCCAGCCCATATGGCCAATTTCTCAGACTACGCAGAATTTGTTGTAACACCACCAGCTTCGAAAGACATGCGCAGAGGACCATCTTACATTATGAATCCAGAGGCTACCCGCTCGATAAACTCATCGAGAACTACAACAAAGAACTTAGACAAAATAGAGAAAATCTTCTACAACCAGTAGACAAAAAGTCCAAAAAGAACATCGCATACCGTTCAAACGGACTTCCATCCATCCAGAAAGCATAAAAGCCAAAAAACCCATTAAAAAACACTGGGGATTTACTCGATGCCAGCCAAAAATGCAGAGACACTTTCCCTGAATCTCGACAAATTGTGGTCGAGAGTGTGTGCGTGTATTTTGCGGGCAGGCTGGTGTGTGCGCGTGCGTGTGTGCGATCATGCTTGCTGGTCATGGAATTTGAAAATTTAAATTCCAGATATGGAAAGTCATGAAAAATTAGCATGTTTTGTCAAAAGTCATGGAAAATGATAATCATGAAATAGAAAAGAAATATGTTGGCATAAATTACTGCCATCACCTCTTAAAAAAATTATGGCAACAGCCTATCAAAGCAAGACTGGCTTGGTTGTTGTTGCAAGGCGCAATATTCAAACATTTGCAGAATAACTTGGATCATAATTTATGTACACGTAGCTATGTCATAAACACAAATCTACTGGATATTACATATAATTCCTGGAAGTCATAGAATTTGTTTATTTTGGTAATGAAAAGTTATGGAAAAGTCATGGAATGTCAAACATACAAAGGTATGCGAACCCTGGTGTGTGCATGCATGCGTTTACACATGTACATGTAGTATACGTTCATAAATAAATCTCTGTATGGATTCATTAGATTATGGGCTTAATATGGAGGGAAGCTTTTCTAGCTTGTTCAACTGTATTAAGTGTATAATTTAAATTTACTTTCCAGGTGTAGAAGATGAAACAATATATGTTCAGGATGAGGATACATGCGGAGCACCAGGTTTTGGGAACTTACGCTACCCTAAAGAAATCGAACTTTTTGCAGACAATAAGGTTTCTATTATTTCGCATACATCACGAAGTCAATATTATTTTGCTGATAGAACCTGTGTCCTGAGTCTTATTGGCCAACCTAATTTTCAATTTGAAGTGACCGTCATTTATTTGGAGTTGGACAAGAAAGCACGTTTCGCATCCGGTTCCACGTTTCCTGAGCGATGCTATGATTACCTTAAGATTTATGATGGTGAGTTATTACCCTCGCCCCATAACATGCATAAGGGGAAGAGGGTATTGTGATCGTGTCTGTCTGTGTTGAACTGTATCTCTAAAACTAATGATCCGATTTAGCTCAAATTTCAGCACAACGAACAATGTACTACAATAGAGGAATCCAGTCTATCGGGCAATCATGTGACCTTGTCACATGTAGGCTGATGTCACAATCAATTATGTCATGAATGGCATGTCTAAGTCCATCATAAATGCTTAATAGTCCGTCAAGTTGTACGAATTGTATGTCTTTACTATAATTTCTGTCATGTCTGTTGATACTTTGAAAATGTTTTGACTGAGCATGTCCTGGCTACTGTGTGGCAGCAACAGCGCCCAGTCAAATTAGTTTCCAAATATTCAACAACTTGCCTATAGTTTCCTGGAAATTGAGATTTGTTGCGTGCTGTGATCGATCGATCCCAACATGGGCAAATCGTGGGCGAAGATTAGCTAGAGATGGAGAGGGGGTTGGGGGGCCTAGCTAAAACTGGATTCATCCATTGTATGGTCAGGCTACCTGAACAGGGTTCTATTTCTAACAGTTGATCCTTTTTACATTCTCCCCCACTCATTGTCTTGATGAAATCATCAAAACATGTTTATTTCCATAGTTACATCATTTTTACACTACATTTGAAGATTTTATCAAAGTGCAGCAGAAATAAGTAATTATTTTACCTACATTGTTATTTGTCATGCGAAAAACATCTGTTCTCACTAGGACATTTTTCAGGTTCAATAAAACTGTTCATAACTGATAAAGAAATGGGTCAAACTGGTACATATGTCAGCTGCTGTTAAAATAATTCTTTGTCCAATCCAAACATGGCCATAGTATCTATGCATCGCAAAAATGAAAATAATGTTTATGTTTTATGGTATGCAAAACATTCGTTATTGTCATTTTAAGCACTGGACACATGCTAGATTTATTAGTTAGCTCTGAAGGGCCAAGTGAGCTTATGCCAAGGCGGTCGTCCATTCTTCAAATCACATCTCCCCATTTATACTTTTAAAAATTTCAACCAAATTTGGCTGGAAGGATCCTATGGTGGTAGGCTCCAGAACCTGTATTCATAATTTTGATTGGTAAATCTTTCTGGTAGCCATCTTGGATTTTCCGGAAATCATTTAAAATGCTACTCCTCCAAAATAAATGGCCTGACTTAAACGAAACTGGGGTGGAAAAATTCTATACTGGTAGGCTTCAACACTTCTAACGAGAATTTTGATTGGTCAAAAGCTATATATCTGGCAGCCATCTTTGAATTTCCAAAAATTTCTAGAAATAAGTTAAAAGCCTACTCATTAACCACTTGGCCGATTTCAAGTGAACTTTGTTGGGAAGACCCTAGAGTGGTATGCTTCAGAACGTGTATACAGAATTTGAATTGGTCTATTTTTTCGACGGCCATCTTGGAATTTTCCGAAAAATGGCGGGAAATCGTTTAATACATTATTCCTCATTAACTGCTTGGGCAATTTCAACCGGACTTGGCTGGAAGGATACTATGGTGGTAGGTTTCAGAACAAGTATACAGATTTTGACTGGTCAATTTTTCCAGTGGCCATCTTGGATTTTCTGAAGATTTCTGGAAATCAGTTAAACCCCTACTCCTCATTAACCACTTAGCTGATTTCAAGCAAACGCGGCTGGAATGACCCTAGAGTGGTATGCTTCAGAAAATGTATACAGAATTAATATTGATTGGTCAATTTTTTCAGCAGCCGTCTTGAATTTTCTGAAAAATGGCGCGAAATCATTTAAAATGCTACTCCTCATTAACTGTTTGGGCAATTTCAACCAGACTTGGCTGGAAGGATACTGACTAGGCTTGTAGGTTTCAGATCCTTTATACAGAATTCTGATTGGTCAATTTTTCGGCAGCCATCTTGAATTTCCCAAAGATTTTGGGAAATCAGTTGAAAGACCTCTTCATTAACCACTTGGCCGATTTCAAGCAAACTCAGCTGGAAGAACGCTAAAGTGGTATGCTTCAGAATATGTATACATAATTTTGATTGGTCAATTTTTCCGGTGGCCGTTTTGGATTTTCCGAAAATTTTGGCATCATTAACCGCTTGTTCCAGTGATTGTCTTGTTCTCGAAACTGACACCTCAGGAATTTCTTACGGAGCAGGCTGAAACTCATTACATTTAATTTCATCGATACCTATTACCTAACGGTGATGAAAGGAAAGAACCAGGGAACTAACAAATGCTCTTGAATGATAGATATAGATAATAATCAACCTTTAACCACCAGTAAAAAAACAGAAATAAATCGGAATAATTTGAAAAAAGCAAATAAATACCATTTATGTCACTCTGGTGGGAAACAATTAGTGACGCAGTTGTTGCTGTGCGCTTTGGTGTATGCCGGGAGAATGCATAAAACCTGCTACAGCCTCTCATATAATCTCAGTTATATTTATGCTAAACTGATTAGCCACAGCTTCCTGCAGGTAAAATACTGCCTAATCTTAAAACAATTTGACTGAAAGCCATTGTTTCCAGATACAGGATCTATATTCAGTTACACAAATTTCAAAATATTCACTAGGCATCATGTTGCGACCTTGGAAACCAGCAGTGTATTTTGAAATCATTTTGACCGAAACTTGTTGCTTCCACCAGAAATTGACTTTCAAATATAATGTTTTCAAAAGTATCAATAGTAAACTAACAGTAGCGAGTTAATCGCGCTACATCGGTGCCTTTAGAGAATAGTATTCATACCGCTTACTAACCTATATTCTGGCTTGCTTTTGTTATATTCCGGTATGCGGTATACCTGCACACACAGTTGGCACATGGTGGATTGCGAAGCAACAGATATGTCACTAATTGGTTCCAAGATAAGGGCTCCTAGATTTAGTAAATGCTTTTTCTCAAATAATCCTGATTGATTTCCATTTTTACCGGTGGTAGTTTATTTAATATTGTATGAAATTACAAATAAACATCATTTATTATTTCCCTTTTCCTTTCCTTTAAAGTTTGTTCAAGAGAATTTGTTCCTTGCTAAAACATGGTTGTCATGGACCAATCAAAATCTAAGGTTCAATCTGATTGTGTGGTCAGAGTCCATCATTAATCCCCACTAAATATCATTTCTACTGAAATCCGATTTTGAATTCTTTGCCTTGTTGCTGCTGAATTTAAAGTATTATGTCTGTTCAAATGCTTTAGATCAAATGCTAATGGTCCAGTGAGCCCTGGGGACTCTTGTTTACAAAGCAAGGATGTAGGATGTTGATTTTAAAAATGGTGTTACTGCTGTCTATGTATACATTTTGTATCTGTTTTTGTGAAAAATGGAATTTGACCAGATCTAGATTTACTGCAATAAATTAAGTTACACTCCCTTTTTAGCGTCGTTTGTATCATACTTTAACTGACAAACTCTCCTACCTGAGTCAGTCATTCCATGGTTAATCATAAAAGATATTCCTCTCTTGTTGTGAAAATGGACATTTTCCATGAGAAAATAGAAATTTTTTTTGGACAAAATTTGAGTGTTAAAGTGTTACCAGGCTTTTACCCATCCCCCAAGAGCAATGGACCGTACCAAGTTTATCCATCCATCATATGATGTCATAATCAACAATGTTACCTGTAAGATGATGTCATGAATGACTATATAGTCCGTCTTGAATGCTTAATAGTCCGACATGTACGAGTTGTGTGTCTTTGCCATTTAATAACATTCTGTTGTATATTTTGAAATTAATTTAACCGGACGCTGTTGCTTCCATAGGCAGAAACAGCATCCAGTCAAATTAGTTTCAAAATATTTAGCGGCTTACATGTACATGCTGTATAGTTTTCTGGAAATTGGTATTCAGGGAGTTCAGAGATCGATCGATCACAACACGGACAAGATGTGTGTGGAGCTTAGATAGAAATGGGCGGGGTATATGGAACGGTCCATTGGCAGATAAAAATATCATTCTCCTGAAATTACATTATTAGCTCAACTGGCCAGTCCCTAGGCTGACATGGCCGGTAGGGGTGTGGGTCAAAATCTCATAATATTGATTGTAACACAACTCGTCCGACATTGAATGGAATTCGACCAAGTTTGGTGTGTGAGTTACTCATACACCCAAGATGTGGATTGGGGCATCAGGTGAAGGTGGGAGACAGAATGTCAAAGTTGGCAGAATTCAACCAAATCTTGTATGTTAGTTACCATATGATTGTGGATTGCGAGACAATGTTTACATGAGATTGTGTAGTCGATAGCGCGCTATTCGCAAATCCCCATGCTTTCGCCAACTTTTCCGTTATCCTCTGCCCCACCCAGGGAGGTGAACCTAATGTAATTATCGGCTCACAATCCACAATCATATGGGTAACTAACATATAGAATTTGGTTGAATTCTGCCATCTTTGACTTTTTGTCCCACCTAATCATTTGGGTAACTCGCATAACAGATTTGATCATTTCCGAAGAGATATTCAGATGGACGGAGACGATTGCAATAGCCTCTCCATTCATGCCATTTTTCAAAGCATTTAGGGATAAGTAGGCTCTTCCCACAGGGTGTGAGGGTGGGCAGGCAGAGCGTAAAAGTTCACAAAAGCATAGGGCTTTGCGATGGTATGCCATCGACTGTGCATCCTAGTGGCTCATTCCAAGATACAGATACATGTATGCTCACCAAAGGTTATAGAAATTAAACAAATATGGGTGATAGACAGAATTTCTGTATGTACATAAAATTGGTGTGCAGTAATAATACACCGGGACCATTTTATTCCAACTAAAATCTTGCACTATTTCTAAATTTATATATTGCTTTTCTATAGCCTCTTTATTTGTACAGTTATTATTCATTCTAATTTGTGTTACAGGACCCCGGGTGGACAACGCCAGGCTGATCACAAACCAGACAGGCCTATGTGGTGGATATGGAACTTTGCAAACACAGTGGAAATTCACAACCTGCCAATCATACATAACGTTTGAGTTTAATACGGACCCTGAACAGGACGACATGCGAGGTTTTGAGCTAGAACTGATCCAATTCCCGAAGATTAACCATGGCAATGTATACGAAGGGATTGGTGTCCTTCCAGACTGTAAGTTATCAAATATCGAGATTGACATATATTATAGATTCTTTTAACCACTTGTCTTTTAAAAATTGTCATATTTGAATTGAACACCAAAATTGGGTTCATATCTCGAGCATTAATAGCTGAGGTACTAGACATCTAAGCGTAGATTTCTATTTTAAATCAATAGTCTGATAGGCTGAGAATTCAAGGCAGTATAATGGATTTGTATTGTATGTCACAATATGTACAGCATGCTAATGCATTGTATATCAGTTTAAGTAAAGCACTCATGACGTTAAAGTTTCTTAATATTTTGAAACTATTTTACTGGAAGTTGTTGTTGTAGCCTCTACTGAAAATGGTTTCTAAAAATTCCACCAACATTGTTTGTGCAATAAATAGTAGGTGTTGTATCTGCTGTGTAGAATTGAAAAGTTTATACATATGCTATGATGTGCCTATATTGCCTATTTGATCTCATATGTCAACCTGTATTAGATATGGGCTTCTATATTAGCCCCTCTGATTAATATATCTAAGATATTTAGTTTAAAATTTACCCCTTCTGATGAGTATTGGAGTATTTCCCAGTATTTCCTGGTATTTCCCAGTATTTACTGCTTTTTGGAGTATTTCCCGTGGCGGTATGTTGTATGTCACTGCAATGTGCATTTGCCCAATTGTAAAGAGCAAGAACAGCTACCTACATTTTGACCTCTGGTTACCTAATTACTCACCGAGTTTCATATAACCTACAATTTCAGAGTACTCTCAATGAAACATGTTGAGTGGTGATGTGTTATGCACCATTATTTAGATGCAATGTTATGTTCATTTCATTTTTCACTTCCCCTTTATAATTGCATTAATTTTCAGCTATTTTCAACACGGAGATTCATTCAGTTGTTATAGTAACAGCATTTCATGAAATAAATCAACAATGACTATAGATCTGTCGGAACGTTCTATTATTAACTTCTTCAGCTAATAATACCCAAAATATTCCTTTTTAAGTGCATTTTTAAGTTAACAACCAGAATCGGTGACTTTTGACCCTTGCTGACATAATTATTCAACTACTTTGCCATAAAACATACATGAAATAGAAGAGGAAGTAAAAAAGATTATTTTGAGTGACGCTTTATGACACTTCCTAATTTTTGTGTCACCATCCACTAATAATTACAGATTTTGATGACCTGATGCAGTTTTGTTTTACGCATGTATGCCTTGACAATAATGATCATGACATTTTCTTTTCTGTGAACATGTCCAGATCATTTACTTAGAAGCTAATAAGTAAAGAATTATGATGACTGTGTACCCTTTGCAGGGTGGGTCGGGGGGGGCAGGGCGCGGCTAGGGCAGCAAGAGGTTGTCTCCTGGTCCTCAGCCTAATGGCTGTTTATGTAATAAGATTGGATGAATCACAATAGTGGTACATGTATCGCGATAATAAGTTGTTTTACAGCGATAAGACGATTAATTTTATCCCCTCTTGTGTCAAATTTACCATATACGGGTCAAGTGTACAAGAACGGCCTCTACAGTGACATGGCGGAATGACCATTTGCAGACCAAGCATGCCAAGAGAAGAGACTATTTTTGAAAATTTACCACTGGAATAACCATCTTGTAACGTACATGTATGCAGTCATTCCTGTCGTAAATTCCAAGAAATATTCTCTTAATCTTTATACCGCTTGAGTGTTAACGGTAAAGCCAGATAAAAACTGCTGCCGTGTCAGTCGTCTTCAGGAATATTAATAAATTGCCGGCTCTTTTTACTTTCTAGTGGAATTGTATTGCACTTGTATGTACGGTACACTGTTTTTTAAATAATGAATAAATTAAGCAAATCAATAACCACGGAAGGCTTAGTAGCGAGTGAATCGCTGTACATCGGCGCCTATAGGGAATACTGTTCATACCGCTTACGAAACTTTATTCATGTTTGCTTTTGTTATATTCGAGTACACGTTATACCTGCGCACACAGATGATACACGACAGATTTGATTCCAAGTTAAACGCGCCTAGATTTAGGAAATGCTTTTTCTCAAATAATCCTGATTCATTTCAATGTTTTACCGGATGTTGTTTATTTAATATTTTATAAAATTACCAATAAACATCATTTGTTATTTCCGTTTTCCCTTCCTTGAAATTGTAAATACACCAACAATATACAATTTGTACACTCGTGACAGATTTTTCGATTTTTG
Organism: Chaetoderma sp. LZ-2023a; assembly: GCA_034401795.1. Taxonomy (NCBI): domain Eukaryota; kingdom Metazoa; phylum Mollusca; class Caudofoveata; order Chaetodermatida; family Chaetodermatidae; genus Chaetoderma; species Chaetoderma sp. LZ-2023a. Next base: position 104,451,065 of record CM067374.1, read on the forward strand.
TGATGGAGATAAGTATGTGATATTGATTATGATGTCTGTTAACATGTGACATACATTAGTGTTGTTCCGATTAATCGATTTGATCGATGATTGATTGGTTTGCATGTTCAACAAACCGATCAATCATGATTTCAGAAATCGATTTTGGTTGTTTATAAATTGACTTTATTTATATATTTTAACTGGTTAAGCTTGAAAACAAATACTTTTTGGAAAAGAATTTAAATCTAATTGTTACAACTATATAGTATTACTCCTTAGTCTAAGACATTAATTCTTTCAGCACTGAAATAGTATGTTACGTTCAAAGCAACCATACCAATAACATGTTGAATATTTTGAAATTTATTTGACTGGAAGCTGTTGCTGCCTAAGGCAGCAACAGCTTCCAGTCAAATTAGTTTCAAAGTATTCAACAGATTATTTTTTAAATTATTAAGCATGTGTCATACCTGCGACTCGGTAATAAAGTGGTAATTATCCTTGAACATGCTATAATTACTGCATTCAAAATGTGTAAAAAATGAGAAGCTGTTATGATCAATCATTAATTGATCATCAGTTGGTATATAAAACCAATCATCGATCAGAAAAATAGTACCAATTCCCAACACCAACATACATGTACATGTATTAGAATATGACATCAGTGACAGATCAGGCTCCTCCATTGTCGATACTTTGTTTCAGTGGCATGGTCTTGTTACCTTAAGGAGTTCCAGGACACATGGGATAAACATGACCGGGTGAGCGCATCAGAGGGCAAAGTCATCGACCCCACCGGTCTGCCCAACTACAACTACGATTACAATGGTATCTCCTGTCACACATGCTTGAAGTGTTCGTCGGATCAGTTTACTGAATCCCACACTCAGAGTGGATGTTATATGTGTGGAAAACAGGTGGAGGAGGGTACGTATATGCTAGACAAAACTTTCTTAGGCCATCACCTTATTGAGTATCGATGAACAACTACTAAAAACAATAAATCTTTGCTAAGTGAATGTCCATTTGTAGGGCAAGTGAAGACTAGTTTTGAAAGTGTACCACTGGAATGACTGACTGGATTATCCAGCCAGCCATTCCATTGGCAAATTTTCAAAAATGTTCTTCTCTTGGTCTGCAAATAGGCATTTCTCAAAACCACTGCAGATGCTTTCTTAACCATTAACCCTTTAATGGCTAGATTTGGTCATGAAAATAAAATTATTTGCTTATTGAATGGTTTTTCTAGAAACAAAAAACGCTAGCTTGGTTTACTCACATATGTAAATTTGTGTACTTCCTTTGTTTGTTATCGAGCAATTTCATTGGCGGAGGTTGACTGACCTCAGCTCATTAATATTTACCTGTATAAAGCTTCGTTAACTTAGCGCAGCCATCAATAGCCTGCAAGCACGGTACTCGATACGGCAACGGAGTGGGCAGGTGGGTTGACGAGGTCGACGTGCAATAGGACGATGTTTCAGGATTGGGCTTCATCAAAATCCATCCATATTCACCAAGGCTACATCTACCTAAATATTCCATTCCGTTTAACAAATATGATATTTGTCCTGTACATGTAGGTTCATATTGAAACCAATGTTCTGTCAATATGACAACAAATTTTTAACAGTCCCTAAACTTCGGACAATTTTGCCTCCGCGCAAAAATGTTGTAGCAGAACTGGTTTACCACGGCACTACTATAGCATTTTTTTCAAATTTCATGAATTATAATCTTTGTTCTACTTTTGGCGAATTGTAGAACTTTACTTTAATATGACATCATGATTGATACATTATATCTATGATAAAATCACATTTAAGTACATGTAGCTAGGCCTGCAACTTTATTCCATGGCAAATATTTGCTGTGGCAAATGAAGTTTACCACAGCCATTACCATGGCTTTGCTGATTTCTATGGTGAATTTTGAGGGTTATTTTAATGCAGGCCTCCTGCTGCCTCTGTAATGATTAAAGGGGAAGACAAATGGAAATGGGAAAGCATGCAGAATTATGCATTTGTATAATTTAACCCTTTCGTGACGAAACTGGCCAAAACCGGCCACTGTAGTGGTTTTGAGTAATGTCCATTTACAAGCCAAGAGAAGACTATTTTTGAAACTTTGCCACTGAAATGACTGGCTCGGTAACCGAGCCAGTCATTACAGTGTGTAGATATGGGACTGTCTTGTGGGGAGGTCATGACCCCGCTGGACATCTTATGTGTACGAGGAGTAAGCCCGAGCACAATTCTTGTTTGAATACCAGGTGAGCTAAGAGACTATGTCACTGTGTATATTTAGATGCACTGATCATCGGCTAGAGCATCTTATTATTTGGATATATATTATCAGCACTGGATGACGGGCATCAGATACGTCAGCTAGTGCAGGTACAGTTTCGCCGAAACTGAATCGAGCATAAAAGATAATGGTTGGCACCAGGTGGGAATCAATCAAGGGATTAGATAGGACAAACGGACTTGGTTAGTTACGTAGCGGTCTGTGTTCTCACGGAGCGTGGGACCAGATAAGCCGAGAATAACCCGGCTATGAGGAATGGTAACTCGTGTGCCGATTAACTCTTCTACAAGTTGTCGACTAATAGGCAATGAACATGACATGGACATGGTAGCGTCCTGTAGGCAGTAGGTACACAATCGAAAGTTATGATCAAAAACATATCAATTGTAGAGGCGTGCTAGGACACAATCGAAAGTTATTATCAAAAACATATAAATCGAGAGGCGTGCTAATCCACCAGCAAGCCTTGGTATCAAACCAGAATTCGTCATTTTGGGCAGGTCATTCGTCAGGAATGACATGGGAAGCCAGCTGGAATTCTAAAATAAAGTTAGGGGAACGACAGATCCCATCACTCAAGAACCAGCCAAACCGCACGTGCTAGGTAGAAAGCACCCTCCCGGGGAGGGATGGTCGGGGTCTTGATTGGTCAAAATGATGTCATAATCCAATGAGAATCAGAGCAACCTCTGGCGGTGCGAAACCAAGATGGAGGGAGAATAGAAACTGAGATAGTACATAAGGGGGACTTTAACTTTAATCGAGAGTTCGGTCCGCCTTGCACCTTGTGAAACTCTTGCTGAATGGTTTTAAGTATGCAAGAGCTGGTCAAAGTGGGAAGCTTAGGAAACATTGAATTGTAATATTTAATGCCTGTGAATAGATAGAGGTAACAGTAAAAGTTACCAACTTTGTAGGTTTATTGTATAGTTAAAGTTAGCAAGTAAAACGATCACCTTGTGATATATACAAGGCAAAAGTTTGTTACATATTTGTTGTTATTCTGGAGAACACGGAAGACCACCGTGTCGAACCAATCGTTCTGAAGCTCGCAGTTAGATCAGGCCTAGGCACTAATATAAATATCGTCAGGTCTCTGTACCTACGAGGCGAGCTAGTGTCACGCTCCATCTTCATCGGTGGAACCGGTTGTCGCAGCAACCATCCGTACAAGGTTTCATCGAAGGGGGTAGAGCACACGTCATCAATTCAGGAGACGATCCGAAATCTTCAAGTGGTAAATTTTCAAAAATAGACTTCTTGGCCTGCAAATGGACATTCAATAAGTAAATATTTTAATTTTTCGAAAAAATGTAGTCATTAGATGGTTAAATAAATATAAAATATATTGTTTGCATATTTTTGAAGTCCTTGATCGTAAATTTTGCCACGGAAAGTAATTTTTAGGTGACCTGGCCTGAGAGGTCCGTCCATCAACCTTTCATTTAACCGACTTCTTTTGACAGGAACCACTGAGCCGATTTGAATTATATTTGGCAGGAAGCATCCTTAGGGAATAGGGATTCAAGTTTGTTCAAGCGAAGTCAATTGTCCGATTTTGCTGGTGGCCTTCTTGGATCTCGGCTGATTTTTTAGCAATATCTAAAAATCTTCTCTGAAGCCACTTGAGGGATCGATTTAAAACTCATGAAATATGATTTAGGGCAAGAGCTGGACCTTCTCCAGTACAACTGAATGGATCGGGCTGAAATTTGGGAGATATAATTAGAGACTAAGGGCCATTAAAGTTTATTCAAGGGAAGTTGATAGGTAAAAAAGATTGACCGCCATGGGCCAATCAAAATATAACATGTTTAGCAGCCATATTGAATTTTTTTATTTGGTGGATTTTGAAGTCGAAATTGGTTTTATATAGATTTTTCAGTATTGTGATTTCAAATTTGCCATTATCGAACATGTCGGATAAACGGTTGGGCGACCATTTTGGATCATTTTCCTGCCAAAAGCTCCCATACTACAGCGATAGGAAGCTTTAAATGTCTTATCGAGAACTCCAAAGAAGGACCATTTTCAAGTGTATTTTGGCAGAAAGCATCCTTACATTGCCTTAGGGCATAGAGATGGCGGCCATCTTGGGTTTTGGCTGATTTTTTTTTAATGTCTAAAAATTCATGAAATATCATTTATGGCAAGAGCTGTACCAACTTTATTCAAAGGAGCATGATTGGCCGAATAGTTTGGTGGCCATCTTGGATAGCCTATTTTTGTGAAAATGACTTCTCCAGAACCACTGAACAGATCAGGCCGAAATTTGAGAGATATGATTAGAGACTAAGGGCCATTAAAGTTTGTTCAAGAGGACTTAATACCTAGTAAATCATGAAAGCCGTGGGCCAATCAAAATGTAGCGTGTTTGGTGGCCATTTTGGATGTGATGGATTTTGAAACCAAATTTTGTCTTCTCAAGAGCCCCTGGGCCACTTTCAAGTATATTTGGCAGAAAGCATCATTAGGGCATAGAGATTAAAGTTTGTTCAAATGAAGCCGATTGGCCAATTTGGCTGGCGGCCAGCTTGTATTATGGCTGATTTTTAGAAACATCTTTAAAAGTCTTCTCCGAAACCTCTTGGCAAATCGATTCAAAACTAATGACACATGATCTAGGGCAAAAGCAGAACAAAGTTTGTTCAACACGTTCAAGGGAACTTGATTGGCCAAATACTTTGTTGGCCATTTTGAATGACCTAGTTTTCAACTACTCCAGAACCACTGAACGGATCGGGCCACAATTTGGGTGATACAATAGGAACTAAAGTTTGTTCAAGAGAAGCTAATACCTACAAAAGCATGAACAATCAAAATGTAACGTGTTTGGTGGCCATATTGGATATTTTTTATTTGATGAATTTTGAAGCCAAATTTGGTTTTATGTAGGTTTCTGAGTATTTTGATTTCAAATTTGCCATTTTCGAAACTGTCAGAAAAATGGTTTGTGGATCATCTTGGATCATCTCATCTTCGAAACGCTCCCATGTAATAAAGCAATAGGAAATTTAAAATGTGTTCTCGAGAACCACTGGGTTGATTTAAAGTATATTTGGCAAAGCATCCTTAGGCCATAGAGATCATACAGGTTCGTTCAATTTGCCCGGCGGCCAGATGTCTTGGATTTTCATATTTGGCTAATTTTTTTTAATGCTTCTAAAAATCTTTTCCGAACTTTCTTGAGGGATCGATTCAAAATTCATGAACGGTCATCTAGGGCAACAGCTGAAACAAGTTTGTTCAAGGGAATTTGATTCACCTAATGCTTTAGAGGTCATCTTGGATGACCTAGTTTTTCCTGAAAATGATGTCCAGAACCACTGAATGGATCAGGCTGAAATTTGGGCGATATGATTAGGGACTAAGGGCCATTAAAGTTTGTTCAAGGGAAGTTGATATGTAAAGAAACAGGGTCGCTATGTTCTTGTTATAATGCTGATCAACTCCTTAGGGTTCTACGTATAGCTGATGGCCTTTTTAATTGAAATGCCTATGTTCCTGATGAATGATACAGGCTTCTTGGGTGCACTAGTGTTTGTACATATATACTTGATGGAGGGTGGTGTTATGTGATGGCGCATCTGGAAGGATGAGCTAGTGGTTTGACGGGTGGGCAGCAGAGTGGTTTCCGAATGATAACTCATTGCCATTTATCAGAACGCTTTGAAACTTCATAGGCTGGTTGGACTGGTGAAGAAGCCTATCGAAATTGATGATGATCCGAAATCCAAGATGGTCGCCAGCCACTGGCAGCTAGTCTGCCTGCTGGCCTGCCTGCCTGTCTACAATTATTTTTTTATTTCTAGGTCGGGCCGATTCAGACCGAATTTGTCACTCAGAGATTTCTTATATGATGTTATTGCGAACATTCAAAGGTATGTAGAATTCAACACCATTGCTATTTAAATATTTTATCATTACATTATAAAGGAGATTTTACCATTAATTATTCATGGAAGGCCACTGATTGACACATGAAGATGATTGTCCCCATGTGTTTTGAAAAAATGGAGGGAATATTGCAGGCGCATCTGTCCGTATGTCAGTTCTTCCATCCATCCTTCTGTCCCTCCAGCTATTTTCTCCGAAACTCTTGGGTGGAATTCAACCAAATTTCTTATGTGAGTTACCCATGTGATTGGGGACTGTAAGACAACATGTACATTAGGCTGTGCCCACAGGGTGGGGTGGTGCAGTGTGGGAAGGGAGGCAGAATGACATAGTTGGTGGAATTCAACCAAATTTGCTATGTGTGTTTGTTACTCGTATGATTGCAGATTGTGAGGCGATGTTTACATGCGGCTCTGCCATAGTGGTGGGGTGGGATTGCCATCGCCTGTGCATTCTAGTTACATTTTTCAATAGAGGAATTCATTTCAAGCTATACCCCATCCATTTTTATCTAAGCTCCACCCACTTTCCATGCACCTTTGAATCGATTTTAACACTGGACCATAAATTCCAAGAATCAGTTTCAAGGTAATTATACACATAAGCAGTTGAATATGTTTAAGCTAATGTGTGTCATGACAGAACTACTTTTGTAAATGATCTGTTTGAATAATTTATATAATACATTACTTGCATATTTTGATTTAGAAATTTACTTTATATTTTATCATGGGCTTGTCTCTTTTTAAGTCAGGGATAAAAATGTTTAGTGTACAAACCTGTGTGTGACTGATATAAACATTAATCCACAAGTTGATATACCTACTGAATGCGTGATGTCTTAAAACATTGTGAAAGCAGATGACTAGAAATTTTGAAAATGCTGCTGATAGATAGATGTATAAAGTATATCGCGTATTTAAGTTCTAATTTGGGCATCAAAAGTTATGTGGTGACCATAGAGGTACTATAGCCATAGACTGATCATGCGCATACATTCACTATGGGGCTAGTCCCGACCACTGGTGACATCAGTTCAGTAAATGGACCTTTCCGGTTTTAGCTATGCCCCGCCCATCTCTAGCTAAGCTCCACCCACACCTCGCTCGTGTTGGGATCGATCGATCTCTGAACACCCTGACTATCAATTTCCAAAAAACTACACAGGTAAGCTGTTGAATAATTTGAAACTAATTTGACTAGGCAGCAACAGCGCCCAGTCAAATTAGTTTCAAAATATTCAACAGCATATTTATTAAATAGCAAAGAATTACAAAGACATACAATTCATACAACCTGTCGGACTCTGAGATTTGATGACGGTCTATATGTGACCCTTTGTGACGTAATGATTGTGACGTCATCATACACGCGCTGATCTGATTATGATGTCATATGAGGTCAGATGATGGATGGATACTCTGGAAAGCTGAATTGCCAGTGCGCCTGATCAGGTTGCATCCAAGCAAGCATTTCATCTCCAAAATCTGTCGACAACTATCCGCCGAGAGTGACGTTACCCAATGCTCTTCTTATTCTTCTGAATACTGCCCAGTCCAACCACCACAGTCTATAAGACTTTGCCAGCATACATTATGCGGTGTCTCTAATTTCTCACAGAAAGACAGACCGAAAATGTTTCTAACGTTACTGTGCATTCTCTACACTAGCATAATGGCTACTTATTGGCAAGCGGAATCATAAGGAGACACTCATCACATGAATTTATATATTTTATCATAAATAAAATTCGGTTGGATGTATTACTCTAACATATATCATTTGACTAGGAAATGGAATTTGGAACAAAAAATTAGATTTTGTTAGTAATGTGATATTCTCATATTTATAACGAGATCAGGGAGAAAATACTGAACTGTGAAATACCGCTTTTGAGAGGTCATGAGCGATCTACGCTTTTCAGATCTCTGCTGGTGACAGTGGTTGTGTACAGTCATAAAGTACAGCTGAGAAATAACTTAGAATATTTACAAAACAAAATAAAACGTACTGTTGGATTTTTTGAACATAATTGGATTGGAAGACATAGCTGCCTTAGGCAACAGAACATTTCTTACTAACTACAATGTAACATATTTCTGCTTTTGTTTTGGATACATGTTAGATTATTTATGAGCTGTACTGTAATGATTACTGCTGCTTAAACATTCACATTCCTAGTCCTAAATCTGCTGCTTTGTTATTTATTTTCAGAGCCTATCTGGGAAGCTGGCGGGTACATAGGATGTGATTATGCAACAAATGAAGATGGTGTCACCACTAAATATTGTTTCTGTCGGAAAGAGTTATGTAATACAGGGCTAAACATCAGATTATCATTGTCATTCATAGTGTTCAGTGTTACAGCATCATTTATCTTTCTGCTTGTGTAATAGCTTCATAAATTTTGTACTGGTACTAGTGTTGTTCCGATTAATTGATTTGATCGATGATTGATTGGTTTACTTGTTCAACCAACCGATCGATCATGATTTCAGAAATCGATTTTGGTTGTTTATAAATTGACTTTATTAATATATTTTAACTGGCCAAGCTAGAAAACAAATACTTTTTGGAAAAGAATATAAATTTAATTGTTACAACTATATAGTATTACTCCATGGTCTAAGACATTAATTCTTTCAGCACTGAAATAGTATGTTAATTTCAAAACAACCATGCCAATAACATATTGAATATTTTGAAACTTACTTGACTGGCAGCTGTTGGTGCCTAAGGCAGCAACAGCTTCCAGTGAAATCAGTTTCAAAACATTGAACAGATTATTTCTTAAATTCTTAAGAATCTGTCATACCTGCGACTTGTTTTGAAAGAAGTAATTATCCTTGAACATGCTATAATTACTGCATTCAAAATGCGTAAAAAAATGAGTACCGTTTGTGATCAATCATTAATTGATCATCATTTAATATATAAAACCAGTCATCGATCAGAAAAATAGTACCAATTCCCAACGCTAACTGGTACCATGTACCAAGGTAGAAAAATAGTTAGAAAGAGAAATACAGTTTTGAAAAATTCACTTATGTAGTTAAATTGGCCACATCCTATAGTACGGTGACTGTAAAACTTGTTAGCTACATGTAGCTGTTGGCACTTATGGCATTGCAACATATACAAGGCTCATTTAACCCTTAAATGTGCATATTCAACAGCAGGATGGGTCAAAATAAAATTGTTAAAATTATATACTTTTAGAGGCTTAAATTGTGTACCTAGATGTAATGAAATGAAAAAAATCTTAGCCTATGATGATTTCATTACGTTTAAATTAATATAATTTTTTAAGCTGTCAAATCGAATTAGAGGCACGAACGAGTCCCTAATTCAAATTGACAGCTAAACCTGCGAAATTTATTTATATGGAATGAAATCACCATATGTTAAGTTTTATTTCGTTTCATTACATTGAGGTACACAATTTAAGTCTCCAAAAGTAAATAATTTCAGCAATTTTATTTTCACGCATTTGGTGTGAATATGTACCTTTAATGGTTTCAAGATTTCACACAAATTTTAATTTTTCCTTTGTAAATGTCTATTTGCAGGATAAGATAAGACAATTTTTGAAGATTTACAACTCCAATGGTCAATTAAAAAATATAGTCTTATATTTGCCAGCAAATGGCAATTCCTCAATACCACTGCAGAGGCCGTTTTTGGCCGGCTTGACCATTAAAGGGCTAATAGTAAAGTTACAATCCAGCCATCACACATTCTAGTAGCTGGTCATAGCTGGTTCAAGTGTCATGCGTGGACAATAGAGGAATCCATGCCCAGTCCGTTTCTACCTTAGCTCCGCCCACTTTCTATGCATATTGGCATCGATTTGAAACATTGAAAACTGAATTCCCAGAATCTAAATTTCAAGGTAGCTCTACAGGTAAGTTATTGTCTTATTGAATATTTGGAAACTAATTTGACTTCGGGTCTAGCAATAGTTCCAAGGCAAATTAGCTTCAAAGTATTCAACAAAATGTTAAGTAACTTGTAAATTCATCAAAGATATAAAGACTAGTGATGGATGTTTCGATTTCGTGACAGAGCGTCGTCAATTTCATTGCGACGTCGGCTAACATGTGAATAAGCATTGTTGTACGAATTGTATATCTTTACTATTTCGTCATGCAGCAACAGTACTCAGTAAAATTAGTTTCAGAATATTTAACAGCTTACCTGAGTGTATAGTTTTCTAGAAATTAAGATTCAGGGAATGCAGGTATCGATCGATCCAAATACAGCCGAAGCATGGGTAGAGCTTAATTCGGGATGGGAGTGGCATAGCTAAAACTTAATTCATCCATTGAATGCTCAATTCAGTTAGATATTTAGCGCGATATGTGTATGACCATCACCAGCTCAATGTATATAGGAAAGGTGTTGTGCATTATGCATTCCATATCTTGTAAATAATACAAATCATTATATATACCCATCGTGATATAATTCACCTTTCCAGAGTATGCACCCATCATATGACGTCATAATGAACTGCGTGGTGTGTACAATGACATCATAATGAATGACGTCGATAAGTACGTCACGAACGCATATTTGATGACGGTCTATGGGCTGTTGTACAAATTGTTTGCTTTTACTATTTAATAAATATTCTGTTGAATATTTTGAAACTAATTTGACTGGGTGCTGTTGCTGCCTATGGCAGCAACAGCACCCAGTCTAATTAGTTGCAAAATATTCAACTGCTTCCCTGTATAGTTTTCAGGAAATTGATAGCTAGGGCATTCGGGGATCGATCAATCCAAACACGGCGAGGTGTGGGTGGAGCTTAGCTAGTGATGGGCGGGGCATAGCTAAAAATGGAAAGGTCCATTATGCTCCCTATCTAAAAGGAGTGGTAGGGATGGATAAAAGGTTTATATCTTATATGCATGCGCCAAGCTCATTGTCCATCCATCTGTCTTTCCAAAGAGATTGTCAAAATGTGTAATTAACATAAAATGGTTGTGATTTCTGACATGGTATTTTAGTATGACATAGATAGATTTTATGTTATAATAATTCACTCTGAGAAATGAGCCTTCATTAAATATAGACCATGTTCCCACTTTATGATGTGCCTACATGCATTATTATAACATAATATTATCACCAGACACGGATCTCCTTTGACTCTGTGTATGTGCACTTTCATGATGACCCCCCATTACTCTCTGATCATCAAGACGACCAAAAATAGCCGTTGCAGGGGTATTTCAGTACATGTATTCCCATTTCTAGGTCAAGAGTTGGGTTAGAAAATTTATAACTGAAATGCCTGATTCAATAACAAAGCCAGTTATTTCAGTGATCAATTTTCAGAAATAGTCTGGCCTGCAAATGAACATTCAAAAAGAAATTATTTAGATTTATGGCTAAAAATTGCTGTGCAAAATTGCTTCTAGAGAAATTTCTAAGAAATAATTTGCAAACCAAAAAAAGAAAGAATCTTGGTGAAAACTTAGGACTGGAAGGACAGGCTTGCTAACTGACCTTGTAATTCCACAGGTAAGGTTCCAAAACTATTCTCTTGACTTGTACTATGGGGATTTGTCTATGAGACAGTTTATATTATCTTAACCAATTTATACCAATAAAATGATTTAATTGTGGTACATTTACACTAGTTGTTACCAATATGAATGGTGTAGGCAAGATAATTCTGTCGGACCTTTTAGTAATCAAATTTGGTCAAGAAAACTTCTATTTTCTCATGGAAAATGTTCATTTGCAGGCCAGCAGAAGACTGAAGATTTACGACTTGACTAATAACCACCTCCATTATCAATCCAGCCATTCCAGTGTTAATTTTTCAAAATTCGTCTGGGCCTGCACATGGACATTTCCCGAGACAACAGGCTGGCTGATTTTTGTCAGCTTTAACCATTAAACGGTTACACGACTACCTTAGCAACAAAAATATTTTGTTCCTTAGACATGTTAGAAACAGATAATAAGACACTTAACCATTTCGTGACTATTTTTTTTTTCTTGTGAATGTTCCCTGGGGACTAAGGTTTTCCCCCATAGTTTTTGTAAATTTAAATTTAACATATTTCAACAGAATAAATAGTTACAAAACTTATAATTCCACTCAGGACTACATCGGCCGTAGATGGCCCAAGCATTATTAATAGAATTTCTGATAACGCTATATGTTATCATCGCTGTGAGATGTATGAGGTCACCGAAATTCTGCATAATTGGACCCGGGGTGGGGGGTGGGTTGGAGGCATGCTTCCTTGACATAGCACATGCATATATGGATGACGTGATGCGTGGCAGAAATTAGTCTCCTTATTGTGTCTAACAGCTAAAGGGAGACAACTCTTTGCTAGCAATGACATTTTAGAGTGTACGCCGTCCTCAGCCGTTGTAGCCCTGAGTGAACAGGCTGTTCTCGGCTGTTGTAAGCATGAAAGGGTGAATTAACCCGTACCACTCTGATGTCAATATTCTATCTTTTACGGTGTCAATATCAAAGAAACTGGTGTACATTTTTCAACAATTTTGGTGGAAGATGTTGCTGTCTACGACCACCATCTCCCACCAAATTTGTTGAAAAATCAACACCAGTTCATCTTTTAATTTAATTTGAAAATTTATAATTTTGACACCAGAATGCTAAGGGTTAATACAAGTTACTTGACATAAGAAATATGTAACTGTTTAAAAGCCCTTAAATTTTTCTCCCAAAACATGTGACATTATTCACAAACAATCATGGAAGATACAATCCGAAATAAACACTACATTCCAGGATTTTATCAAATTATAAATTACACTTTTATTGTATTTTATGCTCATATTGCATTTTACAAATATACATGAATGTTTTTAATGTATTAGATTTTAGATAATTTATAGTATTTCTACCAAGCACCATTTTGTAAATTGTAAATAAGTTTGTGGTGTGTATAAAATCATGCTAACACAGGCTTTTGTTGTCTAGTACAGCAACAGCTTGCACCAATGACGGTATAACTGAGAAGTAACATAACATGTGTCCAAAACAAAATTAAACATACGGTTGAATATTTTTAACATACTTGGGTTTGGAGACATTGCTGCCTAGGCCAACAATGTCTTCCAATCCAATAATGTTCAAAATATTCAACAGAACATTTCTTACATCGTGTTCAAAATTGTTTTGTTTTGGAAATATTTTAACTTTATGATGAGCTGTTCTGTACTGTACTACTGCTATTTACTACTACTACTACTACTACTACTACTACTACTACTACTACTACTACTACTACTACTACTACTACTACTACGACGTCGACAACTACCACCACCACCACCACCACCACCACCACTGTCACCACCACCACCACCCACCACAACCACCACCACCACCACCACCACCACTACTCATCGTTATATTAGACAGTAAATTCAGTAATTTGAATCTAATATCATTTTTAATGTGCAAGTTAATTTTCATAATTTTTTATACATATCTCACCTTCTCCCTTCAACATACATGTACATCTTAAACTATGGTTTTAAAGATACATCTGAGATGAAGAGAATAATGCGTTGGCATTATAGGGTAAATAGCTTGGATGTTCATACATCCATATTGTGCAAGAGATTTAATATAATGCACTTTACAAAATCTTTGCTACATATAGTGAAGCTCTAATGCATTTGAAATAATAACAGTAAATTATAAAAATATAGTTCACTAGGTCTACAGTGCAGCTAAAAAATAACTTAATATGCTTCCTGAACAAAAAAAAATAAAAATGTACTGTTTAATATTTCGACCACAATTCACCTTTCCAGAGTTTCCATCTATCATATGACGTTATAATCAGCTTAGCGGCGTGTAGGATGACGTCATAATCATTACATCATAAATGATTCTATATGGTCCATCTTTAATTCTTAATAGTCCGACACGTTGTACAAATTGTATGTCTCTACTATTTAATAAATATGCTGTTGAATATTTTGAAACTAATTAAAGTAGTTCCAAAATATTCAAAAGCTTACCTGTATAGTTTTCTGGAAATCGATAGTCAGGAAGTTCAGAGATCGATCGATCCCAACACAGACTAGGTGTAGGTGGAGCGTAGTTGAGATGGGCGGGGCATAGCTAAAACTGGGCAGCCGAGGGGGGTGGGGGTGGGTTGCAGGCATGCTTCCTTGATCTCCTTATTGTGTGTCTAACAGCTAAAGGGAGACAAATCTTTGCTAGCAATGACATTTTAGAGTGTATGCCGTCCTCAGCCGTTGTAGCCCTGAGTGAACAGGCTGTCCTCGGCTGGTGTAAGCATGAAAGGGTGAATTAACCCTTACCACTCTGATGTCAATATTCTATCCTTTACGGTGTCAATATCAAAGAAACTGGTGTACATTTTTCAACAATTTTGGTGGAAAATGTTGCTGTCTACGACAGCACCATCTCCCACCAAATTTGTTGAAAAATCAACACCAGTTCATCTTTTAATTTAATTTGAAAATTTATAATTTTGACACCAGAATGCTAAGGGTTAATACAAGTTACTTGACATAAGAAATATGTAACTGTTTAAAAGCCCTTAAATTTTTCTGCCAAAACATGTGACATTATTCACAAACAATCATGGAAGATACAATCCGAAATAAACACTACATTCCAGGATTTTATCAAATTATAAATTATACTTTTATTGTATTTTATGCTCATATTGCATTTTACAAATATACATGAATGTTTTTAATGTATTAGATTTTAGATAATTTATAGTATTTCTACCAAGCACCATTTTGTAAATTGTAACTAAGTTTGTGTTGTGTATAAAATCATGCTAACACAGGCTTTTGTTGTCTAGTACAGCAACAGCTTGCACCAATGACGGTAAAACTGAGAAATAATAACATGTGTCCAAAACAAAATTAAACATACGGTTGAATATTTTTAACATACTTGGGTTTGGAGACATTGCTGCCTAGGGCAACAATGTGTTCCAATCCAATAATGTTCAAAATATTCAACAGAACATTTCTTACATCGTGTTCAAAAT
This sequence comes from Chaetoderma sp. LZ-2023a, assembly GCA_034401795.1. Taxonomy (NCBI): domain Eukaryota; kingdom Metazoa; phylum Mollusca; class Caudofoveata; order Chaetodermatida; family Chaetodermatidae; genus Chaetoderma; species Chaetoderma sp. LZ-2023a. Next base: position 104,466,292 of record CM067374.1, read on the forward strand.
TGTTTTGTTTTGGAAATATTTTAACTTTATGATGAGCTGTACTGTACTGTACTACTGCTATTTACTACTACTACTACTACTACTACTACTACTACTACTACTACTACTACTACTACTACTACTACTACTACTACTACTACGACGACGTCAACGACTACCACCACCACCACCACCACCACCACGACCACCACCACTGCCATCACCACCACCACCACCACCACCACCACTGCCACCACCACCACCACCACTGCCACCACCACCACCACCACCACCACCCACCACCACCACTACTCATCGTTATATTAGACAGTAAATTCAGTAATTTGAATCTAATATCATTTTTAATGTGCAAGTTAATTTTCATAATTTTTTATACATATTTCACCATCTCTCTTCAACATACATGTAGATCTTAAACTCAGCTTTTAAAGATACATCTGAGATGAAGAGAATAATGCGTTAGCATTATAGGGTAAATAGCTTGGATGTTCATACATCCATATTGTGCAAGAGATTTAATATAATGCACTTTACAAAATCTTTGCTACATATAGTGAAGCTCTAATGCATTTGAAATAATAACAGTAAATTATAAAAATATAGTTCACTAGGTCTACAGTGCAGCTAAAAAATAACTTAATATGCTTCCTGAACAAAATAAAATAAAATGTACTGTTTAATATTTTGACCACAATTCACCTTTCCAGAGTTTCCATCTATCATATGATGTTATAATCAGCTTAGCGGCGTGTAGGATGACGTCATAATCATTACATCATAAATGATTCTATATGGTCCATCTTTAATTCCTAATAGTCCGACACGTTGTACAAATTGTATGTCTCTACTATTTAATAAATATGCTGTTGAATATTTTGAAACTAATTAAAGTAGTTCCAAAATATTCAAAAGCTTACCTGTATAGTTTTCTGGAAATTGATAGTCAGGAAGTTCAGAGATCGATCGATCCAACACAGACTAGGTGTAGGTAGAGCGTAGTTGAGATGGGTGGGGCATAGCTAAAACTGGAAAGGTCCATTGGATTGAAAGACATTGCTGCCTAAGGCAATAGTGTCTTCCAATCAAATTAAGTCCAAAAGAATCAACAGAAAATTTCTTACATCGTCTTCAAAATTCTACTAACTGATATGTTTTCGTTCTTGTTTTGTAAACATGTTAACTTATTTATGAGCTTTTCTGTATTTTTTTACTCCATTACTTATTAGCAAAATTTAACAAATTTGTTTCTAGAAATGTGCTCATTATAAAGGCACATGTGTGCGCACACACCTATGCGCGCTCATGCACATACATGCAGGCACACGAACATGCACGCACACACTATAAATACTCTCAAGTTATCTGATTATTCTCTGACTTTATGTGACTAAAGAGAAGATTGTTGTCATTCCCTTTAATTTTATTATTTTATTGTGTAGAAATTTATCATCTACGCATATTTGTCCAATGTTAAATATTGTATTGATCAGTGGTAATGAATGAATATTTAGATTTTTGACATTGTACAGTCAGGCCTGTGCTGTTATGGTAACCTGTAGAAAACGTTCTCCATGAGGTTGCCTTAATTTATTTTAGGGGACCTGAAACGGGTTACTTTAATCTGTTGATTTTAGTATGGACATTAATGAGCTTTCTCACGTTTAGGTTAACATATTTCTCCTTAAAACATATAAGGCAACCTATTGTGTTACCATTGGAAATATTACAGCACAGGCCTGTAGTACATAGCAACAAATAACTTCTATTGCTACTTCTTTGGACATTCCAGGGTTTTATCCAAATTTAAATATATCATGTATGTATATGCTAAGCATCTGCATGCCCTGGCTTGGATCTGATATATGATAACAACAGTCAAATTAGTTTCAAAATATTCAACAGAATGTGTAATAAATTATAAATTTACCTAAGATATATAATTCAGACACTTATCGTCAGACCTTTGTCACTTATGTGCCAGACATATGTCATTTTATTGTGACATAACCCCAGTGACATATTTTGATAATGACATCAGAGTTCAGAGTGATAGATAGGATTACTCCAGATGACACCCCCCCCCCCCACCTACCTCATCTGAGTAAAAATGTAACTTTCATTTCCATCCTCCTAATTTGCATGAAATTTATGTTATTAGTGTTACTTGCTGTTAATGAATATCTATTTGACATAGGTGTAAGAAATGTTTACAAAACATATTTGTTATATAATCCGCTACCAACACAGGATAAACAGGACATCAGTTATGCTATCGGGAAAAAACAGTTACCCCTGTCTTCAAGTAACTAGCAAAATTCTGTCTGCTCTAAAATGTATAATTTAACATTAGAAATATTCTATTCTACACCAAATGCTATCTATTGCACAGGAGTGACAACATTTCCTTTACAGGAGAGGTGAAAGGTCAAACTTATAACTGGAACACCGCAGGTATATGCCTATTTCAAAAACTGGTTTCTATTGCTTTCAAGGAATACATAAATAAATAGATTTTTGCTTACAGAATTTACAGCGATTTTTGACAAAAAAGATTTATATGACAAATATATGGTATATTTATTTTACTGACTACATTAACTTGTTTGTTATTGTTAGATCATGTTTACAAAGTAATAAGAGCTTTTCACTTCAAGAGCATACTTACCTCCCTAACACTCTTTAATATATCCAAATATCGACTTTCACTCAATAAACACTCAGATTAAAAAAGTTAGGTAGCCCTACTGGGCAGGTAGCCAGATGACAGTCCGGTGGATGCCAGCCCCAACCTCGCGCATGCGCAGACTAGAACTTCCTCTTTTCCACTTTATTGGCAAAGAGATACACATGCTAGTTAAATTTCTTGCTAAGTTTTCTGATTGTTGTGTCTAAACAAACTCAATTCCACATGATAACGATGTCGTCTCGCGCTAAATCGCCGGAGGAATGACCGGGATCAGGTGAATTCTAATATATTTGTCTAATTTAGCATTTTAATCACGTGTGTAATCTGTTTCCGGGATTCTCGATTAGGCGTGATAGTCGCCATTAAAACTGATTTATTTACATCTGGCGCTATGAAATTCTAATCTCTTTGTGTTTGTGTCCACAGGTATCTATCTATGATTGAAAAGGACAGCACATCTTCAGAGGGTTTGTTTTTCTCTCCACCAAGGTTCCATTTCCCACTAACATGTTAGGAACAAAACTATGCCGAGTGATTTGGAGGTCTCGTAAGAAGATCTTCTCACTGCCCTCTTGGTCCATTTCCCTTGCCCTTATGATGGATAGATTTAAGAGGTCATAGAGAATGGTGGAGAATCCAGTTCATGTGATCGGGTAGTATGTCTATGCTAAAGAAGCAGGTATTCTAGTGTTATTAGGCACTTCAAACTATTTAGAAATATTTCTGAAATCTGCTGCCAAATTTTATGACTGTTTATCTGATGTTTACATAGCCTGTATCACTATCCTTTCCAGTTTTATACTCTGGACTTTGAATACAATTCATCCTTACACCTGGATATTGTTTCCAGTCGGGTTGCCTTCTAATTTTTGAAGATATGATGTCATAATCAGCCTTGCTCTTTTTATTATCAAAATGTTTTGTCCAAAGCTGGTTTATCTAAATACAATTTTGTAATGGTCTTTATGACCATTGGTCCTCTCCTGTTTATTTTGGTTTGAGTTTTACTAATTCATTAACTAAAATACTCATTGTGTTTGTCTTGTGGCCTTTCAGAAACCTGGTTGTCCCAACTGTGGTCGCTTCATTAAGCCTAGATTCGCCCCTCATCCATGCTTTACTCGCAGTTCTTGTGGGCCACTGTTAAACTGTGATGTATGTAAACAGTGGGGGGGATCTAATGTCTGACTTTGTCGCTTCAGGCCAAGGAGAAGGCATCGGAGGATAAGAAGCGCTCAAAGAAGGAGCGGGAGAGTGTAAGTGTGAGTAAGAAGGGTAAGAGGAAGGCTTCATCGACCATGGATATGGAAGCCTTCCATCTAGAGATGTTGGGAGAGATGAAAAAGACTATTAAAGATTTGGTTCCAGAGATGCTTTGCGGCATGCTACCTCGACCAAATCCTTCATTGTCTCCTTCTTCTGCTCCGGAACAAATAATCCCCACCTCTGAATAGGTTTTCTTTAGGGATTTATCAGTTTTCACCCATTATTCAGAGGTGGTCCTTTTGAAGGAACAGAAGCTCACTATGAGAACACTGGCAGCAGGCTTGCCGCGCCGGTCGTTCGTGGGCAGGGCTCGCTGGACCCTGGTTCCCGCTTATCGGGTCCTCTGGCATGTCCGCGCCCTACAGGTACCATATCCTCTTACGGTACCTTTCCTGGCAGGTCCTGGTTCGCATTTCTTGCTGACCCGGAGTCTAATCTTTCAGGCCAGGAAGAAGAGGATTATTTGCTGGGCTCGCCTTCTGGCGCGGTGGATATGGAAACTGACGAACGTGCACCCCTCGCGGGGAACACGGGCAACTTTCCATGGGTCTACTCACGCAGGAGTAGCATTCACGGCGCAGAAGTTAACCTGGGTTGGGGGCCGATGGCCAGCATTACTGCATACCTCGATGTGTTATCCGATGTTCAAATCATTCCCTGGTTGTGTTTTCACACAATTTCAGAAGTTTAAGTGCCTTAAACGCAGAGAAGCGCATAGGGAAGAGCTGGTCTTTTGACCTCGCCTCCCTCCCGCCGAATTCACTGACAAATTCTGGCAATATCAAAGAGTGTTAGGGAGGTAAGTATACTCTTGAAGTGAAATAAACGAAATCACGGATTTCTTTTTTCACAAGAGAGTTGATACTTACCTCCGTAACACGGACCCAGCCTCTCTGCCCCACAGGGGCTCGGTCTTCAGGCTTTCTTAAGTTGCATGTTTAGCCAATAAATTAGTCAGAGGAAGCGCTAGTCTGCACATGCCAGTTGGGGCTGGCATCCGCTGGACTGTCATCTGACTACCTGCCCAGTAGGACCACCTAATTTTTTTAATCTGCATGTTTATTGAGTGAAAGTCGATATTTGGGGAATATCAAAGAGTGTTAGGGAGGTAAGTATTCAACTCTCTTGTGACAAAAGAAATCCGTAATTTCGTATATAATACAAATATCCCCAGCAGTAGATAATTTTGATTAAGTTTTATGTGTACATGTTTTATTGTATACATTGGTAGCTGAACCGTATATTTAGTATTATTGCTACATATATATCTGGGTTTTCTTTGGATAATTTTCAGAATGTAGCACCATGTTAATATTTTTTGGGGTGACTTAATTCAGCAATTTCATGGTTGCTCTGGTTCAATGTTACTTTGTGTGTCACTGATATTCCCATGTCTACGTTTCAAAGCAACTATTCCAAGGAAGCTTCTGGATTGCGTGACAGTAATTTGACTCTCCCCCTGTAGTATGAAAATTTGTTACAGAAAATTTCAATTTCCTCATAGAAAATGTTCATTAGCAGACTAAGAGAAGACTTATATTAGCTCACCTGGCCGAATGGACCAAGTGAGCTTATTCCATGGCGGCTGTCCATTGTCTGTCCATCCATCCATCAAATCGCATCTCATTTATGCTTTGACCAATTTCAACCAAATCTGGCTGGAAGGATCCTATTGTGGTACAGTAGGTTTCAGAAAATGTATACAGAATTAACCACTGGGCCGATTTTAAGCAAACTTGGCTGGAAGAACCCTAGAGTGATACGCTTCAGAACTTTTATACAGAATTTGGAGTGGTCTATTTTTCAGCAGTCATCTTGAATTTTCTGAAAAAATGGCGGGAAATCATTTACAATGCTACTCTTCATTAACTGCTTGGGCAATTTCAACCAGACTTGACTGGAAGAATACTAGGCTGGTTGCTTTCAGAAGTTTTATACGGAATTGTGATTACACAATTTTTCCGACGGCCATCTTGGATTTTCAAAAATCGGTTAAAAGGCTACTATTCATTAACCACTTGCCCGATTTCAAGCAAATGCAGCTGGAAAGACCCTAGAGTGGTATGCTTCAGAGAGTATATACAGAATTTTGATTGGTAAATATTTCTGGTGGCCATCTTGGATTTTTGGAAATCAGTTAAAAGTCTACTCCACATTAACCATTTGGGCAATTTAAACCAAACTCAGTTGGAAGGACCCTAGGGTGGTACGCTTTTCCGAAAAAATGACGGGATATTGTTCACAACGCTATTCAATAAGGGCTTGTTAGTTCACGTGGCCAGAATGGACAAATGAGCTTATGCCATGGCGACCGTCCGGCATCCATCCGTCCGTCCATCCATCTGCCAACTTTCTTTAAACGACTTCCAAGAACCACTGGGCCGATTTCAGTTATGTTTGGCAGGAAGCATCCTTAGGGCATAGGGATCCAAGTTTGTTCAAATGAAGCCGATCGACCAATTTGGCCGGCGGCCATCTTGGATTTCGGCTGATTTTAGGAAACGTCTTTAAAAATCTCCGAAACCACTGGGGGATTGATGCAAAACTCATGAAATATGATCTAGGGCAAGTGCTGAACCAAGTTTGTTCAAGGGAACTTGATTGGTCAAATGGTTCGGCGGCCATGTTGGTTTACCTAGTTGTTATTACACCACAAACATCCATTACCGTTCAATCACTACTTGCTAAATCAAACTATCTTTTTTTATGCTTGCTTTCATGCCCCGATATGCCTATACCAACTCATTGTACCCTCAACCAGGCTTCTGGTAGAGTACACTCTCACCATACAGCCTGCATTAGACTGGCACCAGTCTATACTCACTCCTCTAAGACCTAGATCGAAGTGCATGCGCGCGCATGCGCAGAGAAGACTAAGAGTAACATAGAATCACTTTCAAATTTTTCTGCTAACAGAAAGGTTTGTTTTGCGCCGGTCAAAGTTTTTTTGTGCTTGCCATCTGTGTCAGATATTTATTTAAGAGGATTACTTCTTAATATCATGGCTGCAATGAAGTCCCTATTCTCTAAGTTACGTGGTAGAGTAACTTTATGGTTTTCTATGTATTATTTGTACTTTTGTTTCTTTGTTACCAGTTTTCGTGGTAGTCAACTATGGCTTACCATTTATATACTCATGAACACGCTAATTGGGATTGATATAAATATCAATCCTAAGTAGCCTTAACATGAAGAATTCAAAGTTTATTTCTAAAAGGGAACCTTTTACTTATACAGATCTATGATTTGAATTACGTTTCCCCGCCTTTTCTAGCATGTGCTTTCTCTGCCTTTGTTAGACGTTTGTTAGAGTTGGCTAGAGATTGCAGAAGCTGTGTGCTTCATCTTTTCCTATTTTTTCATTTATAGCGTTCTCTGAAATCAGCTGAAAAGGTGAAATGTTCATCATCTAAGTGTGATCACCATCACCCCTCTGGATTCGCTGTGTGCCTTAAGTGTACTTCGTGTACACCTAACGTTATGTGCGGTATTTGCAAGAGGTGGTCGTCTGCTTTACAAAAGATTTAACTCAAAGATTTCGTTTCAAAAACGCAGGTGGCCTCTGATCGCCCCTCCTATTGCTGCAAATGGCAAACACTAGCCTTCCTAAATTAGAAAAAGAAAGAACTCCTGCAGCAGTGGAAGGGGTGGGGGTGCCCCCCATCTTCCAGTCAGAATAGCGATGCGGTTATGGCTCTTTTCGCCCGTTTTGAGTCGTTTGCCACTGTCTAAACTCACTTTTTTGACGAACGCATTTCTTCGGCAATTCGAGCAGCAAAAGCGGACAGTGACTCACATGGAAACATTCGGAATTCCTAAAGGCCCTGTCTGTAAGTGGGGGAAAACCCGTGTCCATCACCACGAGACAGGTGGCGAGTCCTCCTAAGGCCAAGAAAAAGGATAGCAGGAAGAGAAAGGTAGGCTCATGCAGATCACCAAATTCTCAAATCCACGTAAATCTTGGGGCCAGGCAAGACCCTCAAGTGGTGGTGCCGGACGTGTCTGGTTCACAGATTGCCAATGTCAAAGTCTCAGTCGTTCCAGTCATGCGCAACGTTCCTAGGTTGCCTGTTTTATTTTCTGCTGGTTGCGAGGATAGTCTGATTGTTTCTTCCGGTCCGTGTTCTTCCGGTTCCGCCATTTCCGGGTATTCTGTTGCCCTGGGTCTGCAGGATCCGGGTCAACTGCCAACTTCCGTTTCCAGTTCCTGCTCTTCCGTTTCCTCTCCGACTTCCGGTGTGGCTGCGCTTCCGGGTTTTCATGATCTTGGTCAGCTTCCGCTTGGTGCTTCCGGTTTAAGTAGTTCCGTCTCCGTTCTGGCTTCCGGTTTGACTTCTGGATTTGCTGTTCATTTGGGTCTTTATGATCCTAGTCGGCTTCCAGTGTCAGCTTCCACTTCCTGCTCTTCTGCTTACCGCTCGACTTCCGGTTTTTATTGATCACCTGGGTCGGTATGATCCTGGTCAATTTCCGGTTCCAGCTTCCAGTCTTCGCACTTCCGTTTCCCATGCGACTTCCAGTCCGACTGATCTACAGGGTCTGCAGGAGCCTGGTCAGTTTCCGACTTCCGCTTCCGGTTCACGTATTTCCGGTCTTTCCTTGACTTCCGCCTCACATATTTCCGGTTCCAAGATTTTTTTCCTCTTCCGTTTTTCGTTCATCCTGAGATAGGGTCGCTTACGGTTTCAGGGACATCAATTTTCGTGTTTGTTTTCTTAGGACCTAGTCATCATCTGGCCTAAGAGTTAGTCTTATTTCTGCAATTGATTTAAAGAATCGGAATATTCAATGGCTGAAAATCTTCATACAGACATGGACAATCTTTTGAATTTATACAGACATTCAGCATTTATTCTTTAGCAGTAACAGTATTTCAACGTAATTAAAGACTTCCGACTGGTTCCCATATGGTTTTTTTTGGTTTAGCTTACTTTTATTCTTCCGCCAAGCATGTATTTTCAGTTAGTCTTAGCGTTCCCATGCTTCGTTATTTAATACTTTCTTCTTTCAGATTTAGTTTATTTATTGATTTATTTATTTCTCTTTCTGTCTAAGTTTCTACGCATCATCTCTAGATACGTAAATTTTTTTTTCTTTCTTTAGATGGCCAGGTGTCTTTAGGCCGTTCACAGTCTTTTCTGTCGCTCCTTTCTCCTCTTATGTTGGCAGGTTGACATTTATTTTAACCTATGGGAGTTAATTTGTTGCCATTTTTCTCCCGTAATTTTTTATTCTAAATCTCGGCTTGTTCTTTCCTCCTACTTACGGTAGCTGTCGATCGTCGTCTTATCTGTCAGTTTGATAGATTCCTTTCCCTATTTTCATTTCCCCTTTAAAATTCCTTTCATGATATCTTTCTATCTTTTTGTAGAGGTTTCTGGGGGTTTTCTCCTCGGTCAGAGTTTATTGTGCTGATCCTTGAGGTTGTCTTTATGCATGTTTATTTCATAGCTTTATTTTTTCTATAGGCTTTTCTGTATTATCCAGTTCCTTCTTGTCATTCTCAGTAGATGGTTTCTATCTTGTGGGGGCTGTTGTGTGAGATCAGGTTTACTGTCGTGTGTGTTTAATATCTTCTTAATAGCCTTAAGTCTCTTATATAACTTCTTGTCTGATTAACAGGTTCCTCGACTTATTTTTATATTTTCCTTCCTCTTTTTAGTTGTTCTCATAGCGGTTCTTTACTGCTAGAGGAGCGAACTCGCCTATCACTGATCATGGAGAGCAATTTTTTTAATTCGCCACATTTTTCTAGTATTTAAGCCCTGGTTTAGGATGAAACATTTCATGTTATGTAAATTTCATTTTATTCTTTCTTCTGTTGATAGAGTGGGAGGTCTTGCTCTATCGCTATTATATTTTTATTGATCTCATTCTAACATCTATTTATCGGTCTCTCTTGTTATGTTGAAAGATTTCAGAATTTCATTTCCATTTTCCTTTTTGTTAAAGGAAGAGTTCATATCTAGAGTCATGTAGCTGTCTGTAGACAAATTTTTTTATAAGGAAGTTTAGATCCAGGATTTAATCCCGCTGCATAGTATTTGGTGGCCATATTGGATTTTGTTATTTGATGGATTTTGAGGCCGAAATTGGTTTTATATGTGTTTTTGAGTATTCTGATCTCAAATTTGCAATTTTCGAAATGACTGGATAAACGGTTTGGCGGCCATCTTGGATCATACTAAAGCAATGGGAAATCTAAAATGTCTTCTTGATAACTACTGGGACAATTTCAATTATATTTGGTAGGAAGCATCCTTAGGGCATAGAGATTCAAGTTTGTTCAAACGAAACTGATCGGCCAATTGGGCCGGCGGCCATCTTGGATTTTGGCTGATTTTTTAGAAATTTCTTTAAAAATCTCTGAAACTGTTTGAGGGATGGATTCAGAACTCATGAAATCTCATCTAGGGCAAGCGCTGAACCAAACCTGTTCACTTGTGAACCTGATTGGCCGAATCATTCGGTGGCCATCTTGGATAACCTAGTTTTTGAGAAAACGACCTCCAGAACTGCTGAAGTGATCAGCCCGAAATTTTGGAGATGATATTGATGATTAAGGGCCATTAAAGTTTGTTCAAGAGAAGTAACATAAAGAAACATGGCCTCTGTTTTCTTGTTACAAGTCTGCTCAACTCATTAGTGTTCTATTTATTGTTAATGAACATTCTAGTTGAAATGCCTATAGTCCAGGTGAGCGATACAGGCCCCTTGGGCCTCTTGTTCCAGTGACTGTCTTGTTCTCGAAACTGACATCGCAGGAATTGCTGTACGGAGCAGGCTGAATCTCATTGCATTTAATGATAAAAGATAGATGTGATGGACCAATCAAAATCTAAGGTTCAATCGGATTGTGTGGTCAGCATACATCATTAATTTCCCACTAAATGTAATGCTTTAGATCAAATGCTAATGGTCCAGGTGAGCGTTAAGGCCCTTGGGCATCAGGTTGAAAATCGATCACTGGAATAACTGGCTCAGTTATTGAGCGTTTTAGCTAGATGTTCTATGTAATCCTGTGCACATAATCAGCTCTGGTTTGACATTCAGGTCATCCTTGTTTCTCAGGTAACGAGAGGTTATCTCTGCCTGATAATCACTAGAAAGGTGAAACTGGTTGTGGAGTGGATGAGTTTCAGACATGTAGTCAGGAAATAAATCCCTAATGACATGTCTGCAATACTACACTGACCTGTGTAAAATTGGTATCATGGCTGGATAAGTCTGACGTCTGTGTGATTTATGTTCATGAAAGAAAATGCGATAGCACTCTTAATTTCAGCGGTCTTCCTGCTGCCAGGATACTTACATTCCCCATGTAAAGATCCAGTATCCCAACTTCTTGATCTGGTCCTTTCATTTTCAGTGCTTCAGCTGGTCCGGTTAATGGCTCACCAGCCTCTCGATTACCTGGTTCCTCAATTAACACCATATCATTTACCTCAAAATTCTAGCCCTGTCATCTCCAAGATCACCCGTGGCCACCTAGCTACTGTATCAGATAGGTCGTTTCGGAAAAAGGCCCCATTGACTGACATTGATTTAGGAAGATATGCTATATGGCCAGCTTTCAATCATCTTTCACAAAAGCCAAACTAGTCTAGCAGATTTCAAGGTATCCAGAATGAGGCTCTCGCTGGCCTGTCACTTCACCCATGGGCTGAGAATGGAACAAATCTGGTGGTTATCTGTTGTTTTCATGACACTACAGGATGAAGCCGAGTTGTCTTACGTAACTTCCACCTTACGCTCTTTCCACCATACCTTTCTTAGGTACCAGCCGAGACGATTCTCACCGGCGTCTGTACCATGAGTTGGTAATGTAACCATCCAGGTGTGTCTGTGTATTGTCTCCCTTCTGTGACATCATGGCAATTGGATAGGTCTGATCTGTCACTCAAGTGTATAACATCATAATCAATTACATCATATGTAGACTGACGTCACTATCATAATTCACAGAATACTCTGTCATGAAGCTGGATTAGTCTATCAACTGTACGAATTGTATGTCTGATGGATTTACTATTTAATATACATTTTGTTATCAGAGTTCAAAGTAAATAAATTGACCCCCAACAAGTGCAAAATGTGGGAGGAGCTTATCTAGAAATTGGCGTGGCATAGCTAGAAATGTATCCCTCTTCAATGCCATTGAAAGTTAAACAGCGTGCGCTCACCAGTGTAGTTGGCAATCTATGTTGCCAGTAGTATTCACAGCGAAAGCTAGTGGAATAGGAACTCCAATTAACATATTGTTTATGTGGGCCCAGGCTCATCTTGTGGTCGAAACCGAGTACAATTACCTCTGGTGTAGTCATATCTATAGGAGATAGCATCCACCTCTGTGTTCAATTCAAATAACTGAATATTACAAGATCCCTGAGCAAATCACCTTCATGGGCCGTGGTAATTCAGCAACTAAAATTCTAATCGTAGAAAATCAGCTATAGACCATAGCCTGGTAGGCGCTTATCTAGAAATACCATAGCGGCATGAGAGGTGTTTCATGTTCAACCAGTAGTTTACCAGTTATTACATCAGGGATACTAACTGCGAATTTCAAAAGATGTGCTAAATCTGAACAACTGAGTCAGTCACTACACTTCTCTGAGTCACGTGACAGATCTCGACCACTTAGATTTGCGCACACCCCATCGTGAGCGGGCGGTATGTAGATCTATATTGATTGAGTCACATGACAGCTCTTGACCACAGATTTGCGTGCACCCGTCATAGCCAGGCGGTATGTAGATATATATTGATCGAGTCATGTGACAGCTCTCAGCCACTCAGATTTGCTAATATATGGTCGTGGACATACCACGTAACCATTCTCGGCCACTCAGATCTTGACTTATCATGTTCCGTACGGTTGGTATGTAGATCTAGCGGATTTGCTGATAATGTGTTCGGCCATGTTTCTTCCTGGCCGAAGAGACAATGGGAAGAGTAGCTCTATTGTTATTGAATGAAATACATCTTTAGAAGCAAAAGACTAAAGATCACAGCAAACGCTAGGATATTGAATGCATGCATATCAAGCATCGTCTTGTAACTTTGAACTATGGACGCTAACCAGCGGGATGAGAAGAATATTGAGGCTTTCCATCAGCGTTTATTAATGACCAACGTACTAAATGTAAGATGGCCGAAAATAGTAAAAAAAATGAAGTCTACGTGCTCACAGAACAAAAGCCCTGGAGTGACACAATCAAAATCTGTAGACTAGACTGTTTTGGGCATCTAATGCGTCTTCACGAAGATAATCCAGCAAACAAAATCATGAAGACATGCTTTAAGACCAGTAAGACATCCAAAAGACTGACCAAAAACAACCTGGATTCAAATAATGAACAAACAACTCAAAGACCGACTTGACATGGCAGGAAGCAGCAAAAGCAGCTCAAGACAGAGATGCTTGGAGAATGCTGATTTGGGGATAGCGTGGTGTAGCTAAGTCACAGAAGCATTACAGAAGAAGAATAAGAAGAAAAGAATGTTTGTTGCATGCATGTAATCTTTGTCTGACTCGAGAATTGCCATTGCAGTTCTCATGCCAGCGTAACTGTGTGGGCTCACAGAAAGTCTTCTTGTCCAGTCATGCCAGGCTGAAAGGTAGTAGTCCTCCACCTTGGAATCCACAGAACTGTTGATACAAAAAAACCTCGTATTCAAACTGCACGACCTACCACATAATCATTAATGGGAGCTGGTATGCATGGTCTAAATGGAATCAACCCCAAGACATCAGGGAAAATCTGGGATATATATGTCGCACCAGCTCTCCTACATGGATTGGCAGCTTTGATATTTTCCAAGAAAGATATTCTACTGATAGAAGACTACTACAGAGGGCCCATGAAACAGATACATCTTCCGGCTTCAACTGCAAATAGAGCTACCTATCTGCTTCCTGGAATTATTCCAATTGAAGGGCAGTTGCACAAAAGAAATTTGACCCTGCTCGTCAACATGCTTCGTCGACCAGATTCTATTGAGGTCCAGGTTATCAGACGTCAATTAGCAGTCAAAGATTACAGCTCACACAGCTGGGTGATAATTGCTAGACAACTCCTTTCTCAGTATCGGCTCCTGTAAGCGTTTCGGCTATGGAAAAGTCAACCACCATCCAAGTACTCCAGGAAGGTTTTACTGAAACAGAAGGTGAAAGATTATTGGAGAGACCACTTGGTGACTGAAGCTAGTTCTAAAATAACGTATTATTATCCTCCCAGATTCCGTAGCGAATATATACTTGGTGTGTGAGAAATATCACGGTTACAGCAACTAGACATATTTTAGCGCAGCTAAGCAATGTTAGAATAAACACTTCCATGAAAATCATATAATCATTTAAGTTATAAAAGTTCCTTGTCCGTAGTAAGATGATTAGTGTTAATCGGATATACCACACAGTGACAATTAGCCAGTACTGATTTGTAGGTATTGATTTATAACTGCAAGATAAGAGAGTAGCAACCCGGGTGGTCTTATGGCCTCGGATCCAAGAAATGGCATCGTTTGGTGTGGATCTTGTGAAGGAAATCACGACTGCACTTCTCTGTCTTCTGTATTAAATGATCTGTAGTGCCTGTTGAGTGTTAGCTGTACCAAAGTCGGAATCTCCCTGATTAGGTTCTCTGCTTGATAAGACATAGACTGTCTGAAGAATACGAGATAATCTTGATACATACTTCATTCAGAGTAGAGCCGGCATCTGGCGATCAGGTGCAAACGATCTTCAGCTTCTTCACCATATAGAGGACAGGTAGGGTCAATCCGATATTGATTGAACTTCGCACGGTTGCCTTGCATTGTGTAGGTGCGTGCCATCCTGTTTGTGAATTGGACAACACAGATGCTCTAACGGTCCTCAAAGCAACAGTGAAAGCTGACACAGAGGTATAACCTGTTAGGTGGATCTACCCATAGTCATTCCCAGAATACCAACTGCCCCTTTGTGCAAATCTGCTGAAGAAACAGTTGCTCAGTTCATCTTGTTCTGTCCAAGTCTCGAGGACATTCACAATGTTTATCACCATAAAATAGATGATATACTCCAAACACCAAGGCTGAAACAGTTGACAGAGGAAGATGCGATTACACTACTGGATACAACTCAGTTTGTTGAAATAATCAATCCACTCAGAATACTTCTTGAAGAAGTATCATGGGATTTCTGCTGCCAGCTACACCACGCTTGTGCATCAGAACTCAGCGGAATATAACAATATACCCGTTTACAGCTGAAAAGGCATGATACGAGATTGAAATAACGATGACATGACCAATATATAGTTTACGTCAGTCCAGACACGGCTGATGGTTCACCACACGCTATTCTGCTTACGACGTTACGCTAAGCCTGGGTAGTAGACGTAATGTCGCAAGCGCATGGAGATACAGTACTGCAGCTGGTAAGGTAGAAACTGACAATACCAGGGTGCATGTATGATATAAATCAGAATGTGGTCCCAGTGGGACACTGCCCATCTATTTATACTTTCTGACTTTTATGGGCAAACTGACTCATCGGTCAATCAGATATGAACCGAGGACCCGGCCATCAGGTGGGTTCACCTCCCATACTGTAGATTATACTTTGATACTGTATTAGAATTATCATCATCATCATCTGGTACGACAGTAAAGGCCGTTGAAGCCTATTGTCGATTTAAAAAAACAAAAAAACCCACAATATGATTTACTCGGACTTGAGTAATCAGATGTGGGTCTAGATGCATACACTTACATATATAATTTTATACGCCAGCGAAAACGTGGTCGTATTATGTGATGGTGCTCGCCGTACATCCATCCGTCCGTCCGTCCATCCATCCGATTTTTTGTCCGGACCAGATCTCGAAGAGTTGAACCTACACTAGACATGACAACCGTTTGTATTTAGGTTTGAAGAATATGTGGGAAGAGATCATGTTAGCCAATCAAGATAAACTCATAGTAGCATGCATTAAAAGAAGCCCAAACGGCAGCATACAAAATGTGGTAAACCTCAACAATCTCTCAACTGATATCAGTGACAGAATCCACTCTCATATACTGGTTATGGGAGATTTTAACTTCCCAAGTATAGACTGGTCCACACACACTTAATGGTAACGATAGTTCAAGAGCAGACTGCAAGTTTTTGGAATGCATTCAGTGCACATTGGTTGCAGCACAATACGCAGAGCCAGAGGTAGATAATCCACGCCTGATTGACTTGTGTTTACGAATGAGGAAAACATTATTTACAACATGGACACTAAGCCCGCTAGAAAAGTGATCACACTTCTCTCATTCCACTATAACAGCTACATTGAAAATAACCATGGTATCATACAGAAGCCGTACTACGAGAAAGAAGACTACGATACAATGATAGGGTTGATGAATCTTGACTGGGATCATCTTGCATCAAATGATGTACCACAGCAATGGACTACATTTGCAGATGAATTACGGGATGTGGCCAGTGAATGTGTCAGGAGTAAAACAATCACACCGGGAAAAATGCATGCAAAGGAGCAATTGCCTTGGATCAAGCTATTAGGGACAAAATCAAAGGCAAACACAGGCTATGGAAACAGTACATGAGAAACAAAATCCAGCTAGCTTACCAAGAATACTGCAAAACTAGGACCCAGGTCCGTAATATGACGAGAAAATCATTAAAGCAGCATAAAAGATCAATCGGCATCCAAATAAAGACAACCCCAAAACACTTGGAATTATGTAAAAAGCAAAACATAAACCGAAGCAGATGTAACCAATTTAGAGATTCCTGGGACTAATCAATTAACAGACTCAGATGCCGGTAAGGCTCAGTGCTACTAAACTATTTTTCATCTGTCTTCACTGTGGAGACAGATGGCGAAGTTCCATAGTTGCCAAGAAACGAGTCTACACTAGGCAATTTGGGCATCACAGTTGACATGGTGGGGAAAAAGCTCAATTCACTCAATTGGGTGAGGTCAAGTCTGGGTGTTAGTGTTAGCGTTAGTGTTGGTGTTAGTGTTGGTGTTAGTGTTAGTGTTAACACTGAGCACTAACACCAAGCCGGTGTTAACACCGGTAGTATTAACACTAACACTGGCAGTGTTAAAACTAACGCTGGTGGTGTCAGGGGTGTAGGAACGTACTCTGGGGTGGTGGTGGGGTGGCTATAATGTATGGGTGGGGCGAAAAACTATGGGGCCTATGGGGATACACGATGGTAGAGGAAAAACTTGGGGACGGGGTGGGGCCCTCGCCCCTACCCCACCTGTTCATAGGCCATGACCGAGCGTTAAATCAAACATGAATCCAGCTATGAGATTTTAGTGTAAAGGAAAAATACTATATTTTCTGTGTAAGTTTATAAAGTACATAGCCTATATGTACGCCGTTGGGGCACATTTTAATGAACTGATAATCGGTATTAAGATTAAACTTATTTGAGACACATATTTTTGTGTCACGTACATATAATGCCCCGGTCTCCCCTATGCCTAAAAAGACAAAGGCTTGGAATGCGGTGCTAAAGTGGGTATAGGTGAACTAGTCTTCAGGAATATATATTTTTTATTATAACTGTTTTCATAGACTTGTCATTAACCGAAATTAAATGTTACCAGCAAACAGAGTCTTCAACATATGTGAATCGGACTATATATACCGTCTCATATTTGCTCTATTATTTTGCAAGGGAGGTAATTCAACTAAAAATCGAATGACATTTTATTTTAAACTTAAATTGTCTATGTTTCTAATATTTAATACCCGGTACGTTACATGTTTAAAACGAGCGGAGAACACTACGTGATAAACATAACACCTCTGGCTTCTCTCTTCCTATAGTAAAATAACTCAAATAACAGTATCATTCATCAACCTTAGAGCCTGCACTATGGGCAGATGCCATCTATATATATATATAGTAAAATAACTCAAATAGGAAGAGAGAAGCCAGAGGTGTTATGTTTATCACGTAATTATTGTTTGCATCATGGACTCACATTGCATGTACTCCAAAAGAATTTTCGACGCAATACACGGAAGGGTCCTTCCTTTGTGACGAGTGCCGCCTACCACTATGACCAGCGTGATTCCATGACATCTATTTTTAAACTGGGAGCCAGTATGGGATTGCTATACGAGAGTAAGAATGATCATTCCTTACAGAGTTGTTAACAGTGATTTGCAGTTGCCATTGGAGTACCATCCAAACGCAGTTGCGTACACGCATAGCGCGCATAGCAGCCGTTTCAACACACACGCGTTTGATGTATTCAGATACAGCTTTCTTCAGAGGATGTCTATCTCTATAATTTGCTTCCAGATAAACTGACAACAGAAGAGTCACTTAGACAATCGATGTAAGATCCAATGGATTTATTTTATTTTATCCATAACTCGTGTGACGTCATAATCAACTACGTGAAGTGTAGGATGGCGACATAATCAATTACGTCATAAATGATGTAGACAAGTTCGTAACGAATGCTTAGCTGATGACGGACTAAGCCATGTTTTACGAATTGTATATCTTTATTAGTTAAGAAACATGCTGATGAATAATTTGAAACTTGTTTGAGTGGGCGCTGTTGTTGCCAGAGACAGCAGCATCAGCGCCCAGTCAAAGTTGTTCCAAAATATTCAACAGTTTACCTGTATACTTTTCTGGAAATTGATGGTCACGGAGTTCAGGGATCGATCGATCCCAACACAGGCGAAGCGTGAGTGGAGCTTATCTAGGGCGAGGGCATAGCTAGAACTATACTCCTCCATTTGCTAAATAGTGTATATAGTGAAACACGACCAATGGTGCCATGTGCCTTAATAAATGCCCATGGTGGACGTATTTGCCCATTATCCGTATACAGATCCAGATACAGAGATTCCAATAAAATATGGCGATGTCATCTATTAGTCTAACTAAGATCTAAGTAAGTATGCATGAAATAATAATAACACTCCTAAAAGGACAGTGACAAAACTATTGGCATCGTAGCGTAAGGTGTGATCCCCCATGCAATGTATTGGAAAACACACCTGAATTATGATTCGTCAATCTCTGTTTCAGGCGCAATGAGTTACACGAGCCGTGGGTGGGATATCGTCTTGCTACTGAAATTTATCCCACTGACCGGACTTATTAAGCCTAGCCAAAGTTCAGGTATGCAAACATAAAACAATCAAGAATACCCGCGGTTTCAATCACCGAATCTTATGTAAACATATATTCACGTTCATTATTGGACATTTGTAATCCTATCTATACCGGGCACCTGCTTTTTGGAGCCATATGATGGTGGGTCAGTAAGACGTTTAGTTGTAAGACCATCTGTCTTATTGAACCCACATCATTTGTCACCAAATTTATTAAACCATTGGCAGTTATTCGTAATTAAGCGGGCGTCTGCCATTCAGGGCCTTATATTGATAGCGTATAATGTGGTCGCTTTAGAGGCCTTGTTACGGTATTGGACAATGCATTCTTCCCTTGATTTGATCTCAGTAAACATAACTACAGGTGCTTTTTATTGATTTCCTAGTTAATAAAACAAATCAAATTGAAATATTTACACAGCATACAGCATTATTAGGATTGAGGTTGGCAAAATATCATTGCTCTTTATCCATATATTGCGCACATCAGCATTGATAGTCCAAACGTTATAGTTAGAAAATTCTAGTTTAGCCTTTTTATGGCAGTGCTGCATATAACGTGTAGGGTGGAGTAATTCCGTTTCGTTGCGATCATTTACATGCCCTTTAATTTAAAGTGTATAAGCCATATCACTGTGAAGATGATCAATTTCGTCTAGATAGCAACTATATCGTAAGCATAATGATAAATTCAACTCAGGAATGTAATGGAACAATTTGTGGTCATGACGGAGTAACAGCAGCACAGGAATTGGCGTTACAAATTGCGCTCGTTTTAATAGGCGGCATGTGTATTTTGTTTGGTTTGATAGGAAATCTGCTAACATTGGTCATAATAACAAGGAAGAGATTTCGTGATCTGTCAATCATGGTGTACTTTGGTTGCCTCGCGGTCAGCGATACAGCGTTCATTGTGTCGTTTGTTTTGCCAGGAACTCTTCGGGCCGTACTTTCATTTCATCATGATTATGTCATCAACATATGGGGACCTCTATCGTGTACATTGCAGCAGTTTATGATCAGCGTGTCTTCGATATTTTCTAATGGAATCATTGCTGCACTGTCCGTTGACAGGTTTATCTCTGTGTTTCGTCCACTGTACTATCGGATAACAAATTCTAAAAGGCGAGCTGGTTTAATAGCTGGACTAATTTTCATCATATACTCATTGCTATCAGTAACAAGCTTCCTAAAGGCCGAATACGATGCCGATACTAAACGTTGTCGCGTGGTTGATTCTATGAAGATCGTATATGATATTGACCCATGGCAGAATTTGATCCTCTACAGCATCGTACCATGCACAGTTGTCTTGATGAGTAGTGCAGGTATTGTGGTAACGTACCACAGACAGAGGTCACTTATAAAAGCGTCTTCATCAAGCGGTCAGCAAAGACAGGCACGGATAACTGTGCTGTTGTTGATGCTGTTTGGCGCAATGGTCATCTGTACTTCACCTGTGATGGTTCTAGATATTGTCAAAATGCGTGGATACATGCCATCGCTGATCTTAGACTACACGGCGTTGTTCCTCGTGTTCATACACCATTCTGTAAACTTTTACCTGTATTGTATGCCGGGGAGTGAGTTTCGTGGAGAGTTAGCTGTAGTAGCGCATTGCGGGTGATATTATGACTCCGTTTTCTTCTTCTTCGTTGAAGTCGCATGAATTAGAGCTCTCCAATTTCACAGTGTTTTCGCGTGTTTGTGTCTTGATGTTTAATCGTATCTTGTACAGTGTCTTTATTAACGTTTTCTATTTTATGTTTGTGACATTATTTTCGTAATTTGTTGTTGTTTAACTACGTACTTTGATAATTTAAGTTTTGAAGTTAGTCAGTTTGTAGTAATACATAGGCGCCATTAAGCTAGCCGGCCTGTCGGCCTAGCCGCTGGTCAGTGTAAGGCGAGCTTGAGCAGGCTTTTGTTTACTAACAATGGGCACCTTCGCAGACAGAGTGAAAAAATCTCGAGGAGCAGTGACAGGTACGTTAGCTGATTATGAGCCTTTTGAAGGCATAGTTAGAAAGAATGGAGTGAGAACTGACTGCCTGGAAGGGGTAGCAATCGAGGAGTACGTGAAGAGTGCAGCCGCGGTTGTCTCCCCTGGCCACATCGTCGCTGCCTCCAGAGTGAAAGGGGGGTATTAACATGTTTGTGAGAACTGATCGTGATGTGACGAAGTTATGCCTAGAAGGGATACAAGTAGCTGGTCGTTTCCATAACATGTTTTCCCTTGAAAAAGAACCGACTAGAATCGTTATCTCTAACGCTCAGCCATTTATCCCAAACCTTCTGATCACACAAGCACTGGAGTCTTATGGTAAAGTCGTAGGCACTTGTAGGGCCATACCATTAGGCTGTAAAACACCTGAACTTAAGCACGTGAAAAGTTTCAGACGACAACTACAAATCGTCCTTGAAAAGGGTGCTACGCTGCCTGAATTTCTCGATGTCGTCTGTGACAATAAATCCCATCGTCTTTTCATATCGAATGATGAAATTGTGTGTTTCTTTTGTCATCTTAAGGGGCATTTTCAGAGATCTTGCCCAAATAAACAGGTTGCCAGTTCGAACTTAGAAAATACCCAGGTTGTCGTGGATGATACTGCGGACAGTTTAAACACTGAACTTATCGTTAATAATGACAATTTTCCCGCAGCTCTGGGTCCGTCATCATTGACTGATAAATCTAACAAACATCTGTTAAATAGATCGTCAACAAACAGTTCATTAAACAGATCACCGAAAAAGTCACCTAGAAAAAGGGTAAAAAAATCCAATTGAATAATCCGTTCGAAGTTTTAAATTATGACAGTGATGAGGAAATCCGTCCAGCTACCCAGTCGCAAAACGGACGCAATAATATTAAAGTTATTAGTGCCCAAAATGTTAACCAGGATGATCAACATGAGTGTGGTGATAACGCAATACAGGTAGACGTTCACCGGGAGGCGGAGATAACACAAGATGACGTCATGACTGCTGCCGTAGTAAATGAGGCGCCATCGTCAGTCTTTACAGAGGGGCCTGTAATTTTGTCTAGTGATCGTGGTGACACCCCAATTCCAGTGTTAAAACCAGGACACGATCCTTGCGAGGATGTGAGGATATTTGCCGATGCGGGTGAGATGCTACCAGTCTCCCAAGAGACTTTATTGATGAATTCTTTTGAAGAGGACAGTTCCGAATGCGACACCATGTCCATTGTTTCGGAGATGTCGGCGAGTTAGAAGATTCAAGGGAGACAACTCTGTCCCTTGAAGATGTAAAAATGTTCGTCGAAAGCATAAAATATAGCAAGAAGGTTATAGAAAAGTGTAGGGATTTTCAGTCCAACTTTAAGATCCTAATTCATCAACTAATCAGGTTAAAAAAGCAATCTAATACTGATCAGCCCATGAAATCCCGTATTTGTAAAATAATTACAAAGTTACATCGTAGCCAGAAAAAATTAAAAGGTGTCCATTTTGTATTTGTAGTTTTTTGAAGTACTTTACTGTTTAAGCACTTTAACACTGATTACTCATGGCTAATTTTATTGTACTCAAATTTATCTTAATATTTTATATAATGGCATCTCTTTCATTTGTATCCTTAAACACGAGAGGTTGTCGCGATTCTTTCAAAAGATTTCGCATGTTTCATCAGCTGCGTTCGGAACTCAAAGCAGATGTAGTATTCTTACAAGATATTCATACGAGCAGGTCTGATGAATCTGTTTGGAATCTATTATGGCGGGGTAAAACAGTTTTCTCACATCTGTCCAAAAATAGTGCTGGGTTGGCAATTTTATTTAGACCTAATTTAGATGTGACTCTGTCTGAGACGAAAACTATTGTACAAGGAAGGATTTTGCATGTTACTGTTAAAATGAAGGATTTTAATTTTTATTTAATTAATTTGTATAATCCTACAGAATGCGCAGATAAACTGAGATGTATTGAATCTCTGAAAGCTCATATTGCGTCACTAACTCACCCGTACCCTATAATAATTGGTGGTGACTTTAATTGTACTTTGGACCCCACGATTGACAGAACATCGGCCGTCGAACCTCACCCGTCAGCCGCTGATGCTCTGCAATCAGTGGTAAGTTGCCATGATCTCATAGATACATTTCGCTACCTTCATCCCCATGTAAAAACATTTACCTGGAAACGATCAAATCGCATCTAGAATTGATCATTTTTATATCTCTAATTATTGCAAGCAGATTGTTAAATCATGCTCTGTTGTATCTTGTTTGGACTCTGACCATGATTTTGTTATGTGCACCATTCTTTGTAAAAACAGCAAACGAAAGAGTTCATATTGGTGCTTAAATACGTGTCTCTTAAAGGAACCACAGTATTTTAATTTGATAACTGATTTGTGGAAGAGCTGGCGGGAAGAGAAAGTGAATTTTGATTGTTTACATGACTGGTGGGACATGGGTAAAAAGCACATAGCTACCATATCGCAGCGTTATTCCCGTGAACGGGCTGAAATCTTACGTGAGAAAAAATTGCAATTGGAATCTGAAATAGATTTATTATCTTCCATGCCACAGAATAGTGATGATATACGCCGTCTGTTAGAACAAAAACGATATACATTAGATGATTTACTCAAACATCATGCTAGAGGCGCATGGGTAAGATCACGATTTAAACATCTCAATGAATCTGACAAACCTACTGAATATTTCTTTAATTTAGAACATAAACAAGCATGTAATCGAACGATGTCACATCTAACACTACCTGATGGTAGGGCTGTAAACAACGAAGTCGAAATAATAAAGTATGCTACTGAATTTTATAGCGCATTATATAGTAATGCACCAGTATGTAAACAATCAGAGAATGCTCTTTTAGCAAATCCCCCCCAGGTGAGCGAAGCATCAAAAAATGATTTAGACAAAGTACTGATTCTGTCGGATTTTACCAATGCTGTTAATAAAATGAAAAACAATAAGAGTCATGGAATTGATGGCTTGCCGTCAGAGTTTTATAAAACATTTTGGGAAGTTATTAAACAGGATTTTTTAGACGTTTTTAATCAGGCAATTGAAGATATGATTTTACCTACATCTTGTCGACGCGCTGTCATAACTTTGCTTCCGAAGAAGGGTGATCTTAGTTTGCTAACCAATTGGCTACTCTCTCCTATGTGTTGACTTGACAATTTTTTCAAAAGCCTTATAAAATCGTATAAGTACATGCCTAAATGAAATAATACATATAGATCAGAGCTACTGTATTCCGGGTCGTAGAATTTCTCATAATATTCGACTAATATCGGATGTTATTGACTATTCAAATTGTTTAAATTTGCCTCTTGGTGTTGTGGCTCTGGATCAACAGAAGGCGTTCGACAGAGTCAGTCACACATATTTGTTCGATACTTTAAGTGCATTTGGTTTTGGAGATCACTTCATTCGTTGTATTCGCACGCTCTATAGCAGTAATTTTAGCATTCTAAAAATAAACAATTCGCTCTCCGCTCTGTTCGCTTTCAAGCGTGGGATCAGGCAGGGCTGTTCTCTCTCGGGCGCTCTGTATGCTATTTGTATTGAACCTTTGTTGTGTAATTTGCGATCTGAAACGGGACTAAAGGGGAGAGCACTGCCTGATGCTACGGGTGAAAGAGTTGTCTGTTCTGCTTATGCAGATGACATTACAGCGTTTCTTACATGTGAGGCGGATTTTCTATCATTGAGCTATTGGTTAAGATTATATGAAGACGCTTCAAATGCAAAGGGCTCTGGGCGGGTTCTTGGCATAATCGCACTGACCAGCTATTGGAGATAGTGTGGAATAACACTGGCCTGGTCTTTCTAGGCGTTCATATTGGAAATTCGGAAAATTATTCGAATATAAATTGGGATTCACTAGAAATAAATGTGAATAAGAAACTTGGTAATTGGCTTAACTTATCTAAAGCATTGTCACTGAGAGGCCGAATTATTGTAACTAACCTATTAGCTGCTTCCCAGCTTTGGTATAAATTTGCGGCCCTGAACCCACCCAACGTTCTGGTCAATTCAATTCAGAAGCGACTGGTTAATTTTATTTGGCAGGGAAAACATTGGATAACAAAAGAACATCTGTGCTTACCTTTTGAAAATGGTGGACAAGGTCTGGTTGTTATAAGAGCTAGAATACAGACTTTCCGGATCCAGTATGTACAATGTCTATTGAACTCTAATTACTCACACCCATGTTTCAATTTCACGAAATGGTTCTTGAATCGAGTGCATAATATGAAATATGATAACCAGTTATTTTACATTGATCTCACTTCTAATATGTATGAACAGTTACCATCTTTTTATAGGTCATTGTTTAATGTATGGGGTTCTTTTAACATTTCAAGGCAATCAACACCAGTCTGTAAAGCGGATGTCCGGAATGAAGCACTCTTCCTGAATCCTTTCATCCGCAATGTAAACACTGGCTTAAGTCTGTTTTATCAAGATTTCATAGATGGAGGGATTACTACTATTGGTAATATAGTATCTGGTGAACATAAAATATCTATTGACCAATTGTCACAGAAAGTAGAATTCAACTCGAAGAGACTATTAGAGCTCAAATTAAACACTTTGTGGAATAGTATAAACCCTGTATGGATTGGTTTACTGAAGCAATCTAGTCATAATCCTCAGTCTTCATATGATATTCAACTATCTTGTACTTTTAATGACGCCGAATATTGCGTATCCACACACACAGGTTGTAAATCAGATTTCTACAGGCTGTCAGTTTTCAAATCGTATGATGCTGTTTTTAAGATCTCTGGCCGAAGTATTTGGGCTGATATTTTATCTTTAAGTGTCACACCATTGGAACACTGTCGCTGCTTTTATGAATACCCCTGTACACCTTATGAAGGTGATATATCATGGAAGATTTTGCACGGGGCACTAAATACTGGTGTGTTTCTTTACCGTGCAGGATACCGTCCTAACGATGATTGTCCGTCCTGTGCAGAGCGGGAGGACCTTACGCATATGTTTTTAACTTGTCCTCGTCTTCAACCATTGTTGTTGCTCGTTCGTAGAGCTGTCCTAAAATTGTTAGATATTAGTGCATTTAACGCTGAAAACTACATAAAATGTTTCACTTGTCCAAATTGTCCTTCTTGGGATGAACGAAAAGTAAAGCATCGCCTCGCAAATTGGGTAATGGCAAATGCAAAAATGGCCACATATATAACACGGCAGCGTCTTCTTGATGGCCAAGAACAAACAGACCCAGTTAAAGCCTTTATATCAAGGCTACGATCACGAATCCATATTGAATTTCAGCATCAGCAAAACATAGGATCTATAGAAACTTTTCTGAATTTCTGGGCTATAAATGAACTTCTATGCAGTGTACAAGATGATGAATTAAATCTCAAGGGACTCGTTTGACCGTGTGTTTTAATTCGTTGTTTGTACCTTGTTTTGGAGTATGATGACAGTTGTTAAAGCTGATGTATTTTATTGTGTCTTTCTATTAAAAACCATTAGATCTAGTCATGAAGATATTTTATTTTTTATTTATATTGTGCATTTTCCTTTAGCAAATACGTTGTATTTTAATTTTTGTTTCTTAACAGCATAATCTATAACATTTCAAATTTGGTATATTTAATGTGAACATGTGATATCTTCCTGATAAATTGTTAATAAAGTACCATGAAAAGTCTTCTTCTTCTTCTTCTTCCTCTCCTTCTTGTTGTTCTTCTTCTTCTACCCACACCGCTGCCGCTACCGCTACTACTACTACTACTACTACTACTACTACTACTACTACTACTACTACTACTACTACTACTACTACTACTACTACTACTACAACGGCTGCTGCTGCTGCTGCTGTTGCTACTACTGCTACTACTACTACTACTACTACTACTACTACTACTACTACTACTACTACTACTGCTGCTGCTGCTGCTGCTACTACTACTACTACTACTACTACTACTACTACTACTACTACTACTACTACTACTACTACTATCTGTGTTATTGTTGTTGTTGTTGTTGTTGTTGTTGTTGTAGTTGTGTTTGCGGTTGTTGTTCGTGTTGGTTGGGATCGTGTTGTTGTTGTTGATGATGTTGTTGTTATCTATGGTAGAGATGCCGCGGTGGTGGTGCTCGTGGTGGTACTGTAGGTGGTGGCTGATGTTATTTTATATTTGTTGTGATTTTATTTTGTTTGGGTTGTTGCTCTCTCTCTCCCTCCCTCCCTCTCTCTCTCTCTCTCTCTCTCTCTCTCTCTCTCTCTCTCTCTCTCTCTCTCTCTCTCTCTCTCTCTCTCTCTCTCTCTCTCTCTCTCTCTCTCAAACCCTCTCTCTCACTCACTACGATGCAGGTCATATTTGAAAAGTTCCATAACTAAATTATCAATTACAAGATTAAATCGATTCTTTCCCAGATATCGCAATCGATTATTTATTTCCCCAATCGCTAAGCCTTACAGCGTTCAATACGGAACCCGTCTTTTTCTATAGAGTATTCATCTAATGTGTTAATGTCATATCTTCAACAATAACGTAGAAGGGTAGAATTTAATAAAAATCAAGCATAGGGCACCCTCCTAAACCCACCCGGGCGTGAATCGATAAGTGCTTCCCCTAAAGCGAACCAGGTGGTGAACCGATAGGCAGCTTTCCTAATGATGTTGAGAGTTACTCGTAGAATATCCTTCTAATATCTTTGTGAGAACATCCATCAATGAAGTGGTATGGGATTATACAATAGACGATTCCAGATTATCCATAGATCACATGACGTCATAATCAACTACGTGACGCGCATGATGACGTCATACTCAAATACGTCATGAATGACGCAGAAAAGTTGTAATACGAATCGAATGTCTTTACTATTTAATAATAAACATGTTGTTGAATATTTTGAAACTAGTTTGACTGGGCGATGCTGTTGCCATAGGCAACAACAGCCCCCAGTCAAATTAGTTTCAAAAATATACAACGGCTTACCTGCATAGTTTCGGAAAATTGAGTGCAAGAGCCGCTAAATCCCCACGTGGAAAAAGCATAGATGGAGCTTAGCAAGAGATTGCCGTGGAATAGCTATAACTGTATACCTCAATTTAAGCGTGTGGCGGCTGAGTACACTTTTAATACCTACCAGAGTGATAACATTTGTCTCCGCATTTATGTCAATAGAATACCCCTCAAGTGTTATCACCGTCCATTCAACAAAAGGTGCAGCGATTAAAAATGCAAGGGTGAGCGACCTTCTAAAACACACACGAACAGTGAGTCGAAAATCTGGTTCCGTTATGATGTCAGTACTTTTATGCATAGAATACACTCGTGACGTTTCAGAGAGATAGGATGAGAACTGTAATGAGTGTCATGTTTGTTATACCGATGTAGCATGGTATGGAGAGTAGAAAATGGAACAAAATGTTAACGTCGCCGCCGCCGCGCCCCGCCTCCCGACGACGACGGCGACAATGATTACGCGTTCAAGACGAAACCGGCCAAAACCGGACATAGGAATGGCATACACGGATGAACGCAGTTTACATAATCGCTGAATGCTTCCCAGCATCTCTTATATAGCCTATTAGGAAACCTGGGTTCGTGTTCAAGATTTCGATTATAACTTGTATATGGCCGGTTCCTGGCTATCCATGCACAACAGGTATGCCAGTGTTCGTATTATTATCTTCAAAAACATATTTGGAAAATCATAACTGTACGGCGTTTGATTACTTCACAGGTATGAAACGATTCTGTAAATAAGAATGATTCTGTAAATAAGAATGATTCTGTAACAGTTTAGGTGCCTTTAACAGTGTATGTATGATTACTGTATTCTGCGGCTTGAGTGGTAGAAACATCCTACAGCTCGAATCACTCCTTTTTCGCTGTTGGCCACTGTACGTGTATTGTCTTCACCTAAAGCCTTTAGGTTCCTCTGGTCCATTCTTGATCTGTGTGTATCGCGTCCTACTCTCTTGAGGTCACCTCGCAGCACGCTTAACCCATTTACGCAATGACGTATTATTCTGGCCCCAGTAGGGCGAATTCCATGGCGCTATGTGCTGGCGTCTCATCGCGCATACTTAGTAAATTGCCAAACATGGACCATCGTTGATGGGCGACTTTTTCGGACAGCGGCGATGTATTAGATATCGTGTGTAAGTCATCGTTGATCATCGTCGTTATGACGGTGCGGAAGCGTTTGCAGTGACATGCATCACATCGAAGAGATTTGATACATTTTAAGTTTACTTGAGACGTCGGCGGGAGTCTGAGGTTGACTGGTCGAGACTGGGCCTGATGACTCGAATATTCAGATTGGGGAGAACGGCTACCATTCTCATTACAAATATTAATGATTACCTATTCAACAACTAACGCGACTACTGTTAACAATAACAAATAATGAAGTAGTAATGTCGGGATTAACATGATACCACCTCCCTCAACTGGCCGTTCGGCGATCCGTGGACCCAACGCACTCTCAATCCCTGGGGCATAGGTTGTTGAGACATGTGGTTGGTGTATGCCTCAGATGGAGGCCCCAGGGTTATTGAGACATGTGATTGGTGTATGCCTCTAGATGGAGACCCCCAAGGATTGAGAGGGTGGTGGGGGCCACAGCCCCAGGGATTGAGAGGGCGGTGGGGGCCACGGAGCGCCGAACGGTGCCCAGTTGAAGGAGGTAGTATCATTCCGACACTACTACTACTACCAGGGTCTGAACGTCCATTTAGAGACAAGCATCCAGTGGTATACACCACTGATCGCCTTGTGATCAACCACACATAACATGGTCTGAACGCCCATATAGAGACAAGCATTCACAGTGATATAGATGACTGATCGCATTGTGATCAACCACACATAATAGGGTCTGAATGCCCATGTAGAGACAGCATCCACAGTGATATACACCACTGATCGCCTTGTGATCAACCACACATAATAGGGTCTGAACGCCCATTTAGAGACAGGCATCCACAGTAATATACACTATGATTACTGTTGCACGGCTTCGCGCTATTGCAAAGCAATTCGGCCTTAGAGGCTACTCTAAGGTCAAGAAAGCCGACCTGCTCCAGATGATCGGACAGGCCCGTGCCGAGGAGTTGCAGAAGGGACTCTCCCGAGCAATGAAGACGGGAAGGTTACAATGCTTACCAAAGATGAACCTTGAAATCCCCACAAGAAAGCGCAGCGTATACGTGAGCTTCGTCAGCTGGACGAGAAAGTGACTGATAGCTTGCGGACCATCCACTGGAGTGCTTACCTCCCCTACACAAGATTACTAAGCGAGTGATGAGGGGGTTGAGGTTTGAGCCGTTAGCCCAGAGCATGAGGCGAGAAGGCGAACACATTCTCGACCAGCGACTCGCGAAAGGGAGACAGAGGATAGAGGATGCTGGTCAGTACACTGGACATCCTTCAGAGGTCTAGAAGGAGACGTCACAGGCCAGATCATGCAAAAGATTCAGCAGACTGTCCATAACGCCTTCTACCTCCGCTACACTCATAGCTATCGCATCCGTCACATCGAAGATGGTAGGGTGATGCTCTTCCACAAGAATGCTCCAAGGAGCCCGTGGCTGAACACGATAGGAGCAGCTCAGGACTGGGTGGCAGCAAGAGAGCAAGTCCACCTCGACACAGACAATATCGATAAACCCAACACCAAGTCGGCTTTCGTTCGATCAATCAATGTTGAGGTCAGGGCTGTCATCGACCACCAACCTCTGCTTAGGACCGGCCCCCTCCCAGACTGGCTACGAAAAAAGAAGAGTATGACTGCCCTCCACACCTACAGGGACAGCATGTGTCTCTGGAGATGTCTAGCAGTCCACCGAGGAGCGAGAGCTAATAGAAGTACTGCTCCTGCACGAGAGCTTGCCACACAGTTCGACAGAAAGACAGTGACAGTACCTGATGTCCGCAAGACCTCGCTGGATCAGCTGGACAAGGTAGAGTTCTTCACCAAGATCGGGATTCGTGTGTATGAACCAACTGAAGAGAGCACATGGCACTTGATCAGGCAAGCGGCTCACTACCATGACACGATGACCATCGGAGTGTGGGACCACCATGACATCTACATCAAGAACATCTCCAAGCTGGCACATACACTAGTCTGCAGTCACTGTCAGCAGAGGTTTACACAGGCATGCCATCTTCAACGCCACACTGATTACTGTACAGGTGGCAAAACAATGATCGTGTGTCCTGCCGAGAAGGTTGAGGCGCCACAGTCTGCGTATGAGAAAGCCTTCTATCCACCCCAACCATTCAGTTCAGCGACTACTCGTTGGATCGAGTATGAGTCGAGAAACAGAGGCATACACATACACCATGTAGAGTATGGGCACGGTGGCGAGCGTTGGATCGAGGGCGCTCCCGTAGATGGTTATGATCCGACTACCAACACCGTTTACCAGTTCCATGGCTGCCACTGGCATGTGTGTCCACAACACCAGCGAGGTGAGGTTGCCGAACAAAGATACCGCAAGATAGTCCTGAGAGAGGAGAAGCAGAGAGCATCTGGATGTGCGCTTGTGGTACAGTGGGACTGCTGTATAAAATGATGTCCAAGTGTCTCTAAATGAGTTCGGGCTGTTCCATACCCACACTTCATAGTTTACGACTTCGAAACACTCCTAGATGGTATCAAGACTCGTCCTATGGAGACTCTCACGATCTAGAGTACTCACATACCTATCTCTGTGTCAGTTGGCTGCTCCTTAGATGGCGCCACGAGTTGCGCCCACTCACCTCTGTAATCCTCACCCCAAAGAACTGATCAGAGAGTTCATGCTGGTGATCCAACGGCGAGCATATCTAATGCGGACAAGGGTTAGGGCACAGTACATACCGACAGACCTGGACAAGCTCCCAAAGCAACAGCAGCAACTGATCAATGAGTGGCGTGACCAAGTGCCTCTACTTGGCTTCAACTCTGGGCGGTATGTCCTGAACCTCATCAAGAAGTACCTTGTCGATGAGCTTACTGACATTACAGGTACAGTGAAAGTCAACAAGATGGCTAGTCAGACCATGTTCCTCATAACACCTGAGCAATGGTTTCTCGATGTGCTGAACTACCTCGGCCCAGGAGTCCCGTATGAGGTATGGGTCAAAGCTTACGGGTGTAGACAGCAGAAGAGCTGGTTCCTGTATGAATGGTTTGACACACATGAGAAGCTCAGCTATCCAGGTCTTCCTGACTACTCAGCATGGACATCTAAGCTCAAGGGTGGCTACCTCTTGACGCCATCAGAGTGGGAACAGTGTAACCAGACATTCAGCGAGCATGGAATGCGGACATTCGCCGAATGGCTGCAATCCTACAACAACCTGGACGCCAGTCCATTCATCAAAGCCCTAGAGCGGATACAGGAGTTCTACACAGAGCGAGAAATAGACATCCTCAAAGATGCAGTGTCTCTCCCAGGTGTGTTACTGCAGTACCTCCTACGTGGAACCGCTCAGCACATGGCAGATGTTAGCCACTATTCACCGGGCAAGGAAGCCTACGAGATGCTGAAGGGTGCTGTTGTTGGAGGTCCCAGCATCATGTTCACCAGATACCACGAGGCCGGTGTGACTCGAATCCGCCAGAGTGAGCATGTCTGCCAACGTCTACTCAGCTATGATGCAAATGCTCTGTATCTGTCAACGATGGCCAAACAGATGCCATGTGTTAAGGAGACCGTGCTCCATTGGTCCGATGCTAGTGGGGTAGCTAGCTTGAAGGGGGCTCTCCTAGCAGACAGCTGGTTTGGGTCTACTGAGGTGGATAGAGAGATCCCCAAGGCTCTATGGTCAAAGTTCGAGGAAATGCCTCTTCTCTTCTATAACCACGAGATCCCGGTAGAGGCAATCTCTTCTGAGATGCTGGCATATCTAGGGCGAACAGGGAGGAAGTGTCCCACCACCCAGAAGCTGGTCGGTGCCCTCTCTGGCAAGAAGCGGCTGCTGTACGCCCTGACACTCAAGTGGTATATAACCCATGGCCTGGAGATCACTGCTGTATACCGCACCATAGACTAATTCGGCCAAGCGCCCATTCGAGTGGTGTATTGGAGAATGTTATGGAGGCCCACCGCTCGGGAGATGTAGATAAGAGCAAAGCACTCTTGTTCGATCTCTTCAAACTCCTCGGCAACAGTGCTATGGGAAGCTCATCGAGGGCCTAGAACGTCATAGCAACACCAGCTTCAACACCAGCTTCACGAAGGATGAATGCGTGGTAGACAAGGCCCTGTATAGTGCATGCTTAGAAGATCTCGAGGAGATCGGTGAGTCATACGAGCTCCAGAGTCGCAAGCCAAGAATCACTATTCGAAGGCCCTTCCAGGTGGGGATAGCCGTTTATGAGCTCGTGGAGCTGTGAATGTTGGAGTTCTACTACAACTGCCTCGATCGCTACATAGCTCGTGACAGCTTTGAGCCATTCTTCCTGAGATGCGAGCAGAGTACCAGGCTCGTACGCGTGACTGGCTAGCTTGGGACAAATGGTCTGGACGGACTCCGGGACTGTTCAAGCTCGGGTTCGAAGGCTCCCATGGTATCGCCCTCTGCTCCAAATGCTACTACGTGGAGAGCACAGCTGCAAGTAAGTGCTCAGCTAAGGGAATGTCGAAGCAGCAGAATGAGGTCACGTGGCAGAGGTTCTACAGCACCCTACATGGCGGGATGAACAGAGCTAAAAACCGAGCCCTATGCATGGGCAACCAGGGTATGGTGACGTATGAGCAGGAAAGACTCTCCACTTACTATGATAAGCGCCATGTGCTGCCAGATGGTGTCCATACCGAGCCCATCGAGTATCATGTTAGCACCCTAGGTGGTGGTAGCTGTGTGTCTACAGGGACTAGCTGAAGCTCTTCTATGGCAAATGGTCACCTAAGCACACTCCATGCTGGCATGCCAGGTAGTACAGTGTAGGCTGCACCTCCACATCCACATACCTGTCAAGCCTGAGCACATCTATCGACCAGTTAGGATCTGTTGCACGCCGTCGACCACCTTCCAGCTCACCAGGCTCATACAGGCACCGAACAAGAGCACCAGGTGGTAGGCACTCCTCTCCCGTGTTCGCTCCTCTAGAGCTGTGACCAGCAGAGTGTCTGATAGCCTCTACTGGCTTCTTCCTGTTTAGCCTAGTTACCTCGACATTCGATCTCTCCACCACAGCAGGCAGCCCACTCACCCATACTCTAGGACGTTCACTCGGTGCGGCCATTTCCTGGGCGTATTGGTGTGGGAACAGTCTCTCTGCCAATGTCCGATTCCACTGCTCAACGATAGCCTGACCACGGTGATGCCCTACCTCGCCTCGCCTAACTGCCATACCATGTTTCTGCATGAGGGCTGCAGTTTCCCCTCTAAACTCCTTACCCTCATCCAGCTGCAACTCTTCTGGCCACTGGAGGGGATTTTCGGAAACCTCATAGACACCCTGGAATGCCTGGGCCACCTGGCCAGCTGACTTATCTGTATGCGGTACTGCCGCCTTGTACCTGCTGGCGACATCGACGATGGTGAGGGCATACTTGTAGGTCTTACGACCAATCGAGTCATGTGGAAGGAATAAAACATCTGCCTGGTGAACTCTGTTCAGGACAGTTTCCTCGAAATGGGCATGCGTGATGGACCGTGGACGAGGTCTGTATATCTGCCACCTCACCTGGTGGCTGAGCCACTGGCTAACTGTCTCCAATGTGAAGTTGTGGCCCTTGCGACGTGCAGCCTTGAGGGGCTCACGGTAATATCCTTCAGGCTGATAGTAGAGTTCCTCAAGAAAGACGGAATACCCAGATTTCGCCACTGACGTCCACTCCCATCCTGTCATGCATGGCCTGGGTGGTTTTATAACTGACGTCCACTCACATCCTGTCACACATGACCTGGGCGAAACTCTAAACAGATGAACAGATGGCCATCATGCATTCCACTATCACTGAAGATCTCAAACATCTCCATACACCGCTGTCTAGTCTCTGCTGGATCCTCACTGAACGGTAGTTTATCGATTCACCCTCGGAAGTTAAGTGTCTTGACTGGGTCGTACGGAGATGCCATCCTTATATAGTATTGCTTAAATGTTCGGCGGCCCAGATAGCTGCGAGTGCTATGCAAACGTATGGTAGCCAAGGGCCTGTGACTCCGAAGAACGTACCTACTCCTGAGGTGATGGTGGGTATGGCTTCAGAAATCTTCTCCACACCATGGAGAGCATTGTTGGTGATCTTGCAGACTGTCTCGCCTGCCGGCTGCCAGTGGCCTGATAGAACCTTCTACGCAAGTGCGATAGATTCCTTTCGCTCTGTGTACTAGCTTGCGGGATTCAGGCTCTACATCACCATACTTACCACCAACCTCGTAGTCTGCATCATAATCATCCGCCTCATCATAGTCCTCCTCATAGTCATCTTCATCTATATCCTCGACTGGATCAGCCTCTGGTTCATACATCGCTCTGGGGGATCCGTCGTGGTAGTCTATAGCATGGCATCTGCAATCTTGAATGTGGGCGTGTTTGCCTTAGCGAACTGGGGACTCAGCTTCGTCGACAAGAAGGTGGCAGAGGTCGAGCATGAGCGTCATAACCAGGCGATGGAGAAGCTGTCTAAGGAGAAGGTTGAGTACAGCAAAGTGCTCGATCATATGCACCAGAGGGAGGCACGCCGATGACAACTCCAAGCTCAGGCCAACCAGAGCATCAAAGAGGCAGATGAGAGTCTCGATGAGTACTACAAGGCTGTACATATATCTCAGCCAACGCTCGACTATGAAGCATCGACAGGTCAGGAGACAGCAGAGATTATAGTAGTGGTGGCAGCTGCGGCTGTGACGACAGGAGTCGTGCTCTATGCACGCTCAAGCTGAATACCTGATGTGTTTGACGCACATACCTTAGCATAGCCAAAGTAAAGAACTGTCACACCTAATGAGCGACTCCCAGCTATGAGATTTCCGATGTTGAAGCTGAGCCAGTTGCCATGATTAGGTGCGATGTCCATGCCCCCGAGGTGGTGATGGCCCTCGAGTGCTGACTTGGGGTCGTCGCTTCCACTTGTTAGTCGCAGAAGTGCATATGACTTAGTTTTAAGTCTGTACAGTTGGCAATCAGCCAGCTCGCGTACCTCACCAAGAACATTGGTCCAAGCAACCACAAGCTTGAAGTCGTCTAGCTTATCCACCTGTTGGATGGCTCCTCACTTCTGAACCAGGACCACAACAGTGACACAGTCTGATGCACCACGATGCAATGTC